>CM049371.1:8003544-8583544 GCA_026937815.1 Etheostoma perlongum | reverse complement strand
ACTCCATGCTCCTTTCACACACAGAAAAATGAATGTCCCTATGTCTGTGCTTGTTCCTATACTGTGACCCCAGTGCTATTCTGCAGGGTCAGCAGACAAACTTCCAGACAGTAGGTTAATTCAGATTACTTTAGTTAATTGATCAATGCATTAAGTGGATAATTAGCAACAATTTTAGCTGCCTAAGTGCAACTCCGGGGTTGTGCTATCCCCGCTATAAGCATTGATTTTCTGGGCATATGAATGGCCTTTTGGAAATTGATGGCCTCATTGGAGGCAGAGAATTGTAGTGGACTTGCATTTAGAGTATGTTTGAAGATGAATACAAATGTGTGCCGCCGACTAAAGGGGTTGAAAGGCTCATCAGACATGATCGAAAAGCCTGGAGGAGTAGAAATGTTGCGTTTGTGTGTGTGTGAAATCGTGTGAAAGTGTGTGTTTGTAAGTGTAATGTTGCCCTGACCTTTTAATTGAAGACCTTTACAACCTAACATTTGTATGCAGCAAACAAAAGCGCTGTTTTCCTTATTGTTTTTCAGGAAAAAAAAAAACTAGAATTCTAGAAAACTAGATTACAGTTTATTAAAGCAGCAGTGATTTTAGGGTATTTTGTGATTTATTTAATTAAATTGTATTATATACAGGAATGCAAATGTTTGTAGCTTTTATTAATTTTTTTGTTCCAGCTCCCTTATTTCTAAGTAAATGTTTTTTATACTTTTTCTGAGTGTAAAATAGATTAATTAAAGATCAAACTAAGAAATCCATAATTTTTTCCATGTGTATCTGAACTTTTTTTAGTGTTTTCCTTCATTTCAACTACTGAAAACTACATGTCCAATCCTCTCCTCAAATATTTTTTTTTACAGCCATCTGCACAAGAAGGCAATCATTATACAGAGGATATGGCGGGGCTTCACAGCAAGGGCACGTTTCAGACAAATGGTGAAGGTAAGCCAGCGCCTGGTATGGCTATAGATATATTGATTATGTTATGATAGCATGCATTAGAATTCAATTGCTATATTCCTAAGTCCCTGTGTCTGACCTTAAGAAATATAATTCACTCATTACACATTGGGAAATTAGCACTTAGGAAATATGATGCAATATGATAAGGAATTCCATCTATATCGCATACTGGGATGTATATAGAAAAAGTGTGGAGAGGAATAGAGGGAATGAAAGAGTAGAGGAGTTGGTGTGTGTATGTGTGTGCTTTAGTAAAACAACGCCTCATTTTCAGCATATTGCCTCCAACTGCTTCTTAATTGAACAGATTGTTGATACCGGATCCAATACCCAGCGCTCTCACGTATAATTTTCTCCTGGATTGAGTTTTGTAAACGTATCACAACAAGCTATTTATCATGCCTGTAAATTGACTGTTTGCTAAAGCATAACTGCCAGCCGCCGTTTGGGAGGCGTTCAAGAAATGGAAAAGGGGGGTTGGATGGTGGGGGTGGGGTTGAGACTGTTAAAATAAACGATGAAGGATGTGTCACAACACACATATGAGCTAAAAAGAGGCTGTTTGGTCTCATTTAGAAACAGAAAAGCACTAATTGGAATCACTCAAAATTGCCACAGCGCACTATTTTGAATTAGCCCTGAGAGATTCTATCCTTCCTCTTCTCTCTCTTGCTCTCTCTCTCTGTCTGTCTTTTTCTTCTCTCACTACTGCGGACCTTATCATGTGTAATGTGTCATGCACAAAGCCTCATCTCAAAACATCAAGCTGAATTTACAACCTCTTTTCAAGTCTTTGTCATCCTTCCCCTTCCTCTCCTCCCTCTCTTCCCTGTCATTATTAAAAAAGACGTGTTGAGATATGAATCCCTTTTATGGCCAACTCTCCAGTTTGCTCCTGAAATGTGCCCCCAGTGGTCGGCCTGCACGTTTGGTGTGCGACAGCTCATTGAGAACACCACTGAATATTCTCTGGCCTTTTGTTTGTCACTTCTGGCAGTGTTGTCATTGATTATGAAATCCAGAGGAGAGCGTTTGGCCGTCATACATCTCCATTAGCTCGCTGCTTGACTACCATAGATTTTCTTGGCCCTTGTCTGCGTTAGTGTATTAAGAGAGTACCGTCCTCCCCTTGATACAAAGTCCTGCTAACCTCCCTCTCTCTCTCTCCCTTTCTCTCTTTCTCTTTCTCTTTCTCTTTCTCTCTCTCTCTCTCTCTCTCTCACTTCATTCCCCCGACTTTTTCTCTTGTTCCTCTTGTCTCTTTTGCTTTCCCTTTCTCCCTTTCTGCCCCCTTCCCTCCTCCCTCCCCAATACATTGGCCCTATCTGGGCTGCCTTTGTGCAATGTATTATGTATAAAGAGCTCTTTATCTTTGACGCCTGCTGTTGACAGATCAGAGGGCTGGGAGACAAGCTGTAACACCATCTTTTCCTTTGTGTTCACAGGCGGCATATTTTATCATGAAGATGAATTTCTATGAGGCGATGGCGGTCAGGGTAAATATCACCACAGTGTCTTGTTTTAGCAAATGGAGTGTCCGGGGGCACTCCATTTCTTTGTATGTGCTGTGAATGGGAGGCCCATGAAAAGCAGACTGTAAGCACTTAATCACACCTCTTAATTGCAAAAATTGTCCAGCATAGCAACTTTTTAAATCTTCCATGCAGTTTTTTTTCTTACTTTTTAACATCTGGCATCGTGTTGACGTTCCTGTACAATTTAGTTTTATACATCATTCAGGCCTTAGAATCAAATATAATACACAGAAAAGTAAATCCAAATGCTATTTCAAAATGTTTTATCATAATTTATGTCTTGACTCATTAGACATTAGTCCATGTACACTGACAACATTGTCCACATCATTTTCCACAATTACATCTGGCTTCTATTTCAGTTTTAGCGATAATGTTTTTATTAAATTTTTTTCTCTGTGCCCATGACCATCCACATGTTCCCCCAGCAGATACTACTGTTCTCATAAATCATAAAACCGTGGCTGTGACTGACGCTTTGGCACTTTTACACAAGGATATTGCACAGAAACCTTATATGTTTACAATTCCATATAGCCTACTCGTTTGGTTAACTGTTTCATTCTGCCTAAACCATTAAAAGGTTTTATAGGCCAACAAAAAAATCCACTAGTGTTTATTGAAGAGGGTGTGTCGCCGTCCAGCCGGACTGAGATGGTTGCAGTATTTTCAAATTGGTGGAAAAGCCTGGAAATTGAAGGCATTACGTTTTACACCTAATAGAAAACCAAACAAATAAAGCTGACCACCCCGTCGTTTCTATAAATGTCACATAATAGGAGAGACATAGATCCAGGAATAGTGTTTGACCCAGCTGTTTTAGGTCACAGGGCGAAAGGTAAGAGTTGATGTCACCATGTAGAGCAGAGCAGGAGCTTCTGAAGTTAGAGAAAATAGGCCTTTATTACCCATATAAAATAACCATAGTTTCCTAAAGGAAGCAATAGGAATTTTAATGGAGAATAAAATATATGTGAATAAGGCAGCAAAGTTGCTCAGTGGTTAGCAATTCAAGTAGGTATTGGGTGTGAACCCCACACGGGCTATTTTATTGTGTGTGTGTGTGTGTTTCTGTCTGGGTTTTCTCTGGGTGCTCCACTTTTCTCCCACCATAAAAGACATACTTAAAGGTATTAGGAACACGCCTGCCACTACCCTTGACTAAAGCTTTGGCCTCAGCAGTAAAGTTGGTCCCTGAGCACTGCACTGTGTACTCCTAAAGATATGTCATGGCTAATGTGTAAGTTAATACTTAAGAAAGTAAAAAATCATTATAACTACATTATAATAAAAGGCTATTGCAAATGTAGCACCTGGACCTGTTCTTATTCATTATGCCACCTGTTGCTATGTACAGTATGCCAGACTTAAAGAGAATGTATGTTAGTATTTTTTTAGATTGCTTATATCATGCAAAGTACTGTCAGGACTGTGAGTGCTTAGGTATACCATCAGAAACTCGTCTGATACATTATATGTTTTGACAGAATGAAGCAATAGTCTTTGTTCATGTGTATGAATCTGTAATAGAGAGCGAGAGGGAGCTACCTTCTGCAAAAGACAACAAATAAGTGTTCAAAGTGTAAATAAAGGGGAAAAGTAAAAGGGAGACACAAAGGGAGAAACAATCATCTCAGAATCCCCTTGTGACAATTTCTTTGAATCAATTTTGATTCTTTTATTTTCTCTCTCCCCTCCTGTTGTCTTTATCACGACGTGGTAGCTAACAGAGGATAATGTATTAGGGCCGTAATAGAAACCAGTGTTTACATGCCACACCTCGGATTTGTATTAGTTTCAACAGCATTGATTTCACTAGTCAACAAAGGTCAGCAAGAACTCGGGAGGCGGCAATTACTTTATTTAAAATTATCTATTGACTGGCAGATCAATGCTAATTCTCATTTTGCTCTTTGTTGTTTTTTCCCCATCCTCCACTCCACCTCTTCTCTCCTCTCCCCTCTTCTCATAGTGTGATTATTCTTTTACCTGCCATTGTTTTAATCTCCTAATTAGTCTGAAGGACATCCGCCCCCTTGCTTTAAAACGGTCCACTGGTGTGTGTGTGTGTGTGTGTGTGTGTGTGTGTGTGTGCTAGCTAATCTGCAGCCTCCACAATCAATGTAGACTGATACAGTTAAATGTTTGGAGCTGTGACAGCTGTCCTCCCTTTGATTGTCCCTCCATCACTGCAGAGGAAAAAAGCTGCATGCATGTTATACATGGTTTAATAGTGTTCTCCCATATATGTTAATACCAACATCTACAGTATATATTTTTTTGTATTTGTCCTCTGCAAGTTTATGCAATGAGAAGAAGCCTTGACAAGACTGAATTTACAGTAGACAGCATATACAATGAGAAGACACATAACAATGTCTGTTGGAAGAGCAAAATTACAACAGTTATATTGGCATGACATAACATGCCATGATTCTGTCTGTTAAGAACAACACTATTCAGTGTTAGTCATTAAAACAATTGCTATGTGAAACAAAATTATTTCTTTCATCTTCTTAATAATTAAGCATAAGGTATGCCACACTATTAGATTTTACATACCCCTTGTTGTTGGAAAACATTTGAAGAACACTTATATCATTCTTGAATCCCTCACAGATCCAGCAGAGATGGAGAGGATTCTTTGTGAGGAAGCATATTCATAACTACTACGCACGCAAGAGCTATCTGGAAGGACTTTCCAAGAAAAATGAACTTGTCAGGTAAAAAAAGAAATGTGCTTAATATCATGGCAATTGAATGAATACTACACATACTGCATGTTAAGGAAAAATTTAGGAGCAGCACAACTCATTTCCCATACGTGAAGAAGATTTGGGAGACCTTGATGAATTACATTAAAGCATTTAATGAACACAGAAGGCAGTACAGTTTAACCACTGTGTGTTATTGTGTCGTGCCATCCCAACTCTCTGAAGTTCTTGTCTTCCTGAAGGTGTATTTAAACTCATGTTGGAGGAATTAAGTTTAGCTGAAACTTCAAGGTAAACAAAGATTTCGCTGGCTCCCAAATATCTCTGCACAGTCAAAATGTGTTATGTGTTTACTTTCTCTATGGTCTTGGCAGGATGAGAGCGCTTGAGGCAGAACTGCCTTATCATACAGCTGTAGCCTACTTCTCTGCCTGGAAAGGTTATGAGTTTATGTTGGACACTGATCTGAATAATACCTGGGTAAAACTGCCTCAACTTACATAGCATGAGTTAGTAAGCAGGAAATTCCATCATATTTCACAATACGACAGGTGCCTTAGAGACAAGAAGTAAGCAAGGTGTACTTTTATTTTTTTTGTTACTATTTTAAAAGGGAAGGAAATTGTTATATACCTTACTTCACTAATTTTCCTTAATGATGACTATTATTGACTGCTCCTTAGATCTCTGCAGGGTAAATTGAGACAGCTAGCTATACCATCTGTCCAATCTTAGTTTTCTCTCGCACGACTATTTTGTAGCGGCTCTGTGCGGAGTTTAGCACTGCCCATGATGATTCTGATTGGTTTAAAGAAATTCCATTAATCCAGAACATGTTTCCCTCCCATCCCCGACTGCTATGTGAAGTAGCCAGACTCTCCTTCAGCGCGCTTTGGAGAAGCGTGTGTGTGTGTGTGTGTGTGTGTGTGTGTGTGTGTGTGTGTGTGTGTCTGTGTGTCTGTGTGTGTGTGTGTGTGTGTGTGCGTGCGCGCGTGTGTGTGAAAGCTAAAGGTTTTTCTTAAGATCTGTACTTGCGCGGTTGTTACCTCAGAGAAAGAGAACTGGGGAAGAGGAAAGGAAAAGTTAATGGATGAAAGAGACAAAGAGATACAGAGGGAAGAAGAGAGCGAGAGAGAAGTCCTCTAGAGTGCTTGAGGCTAAGAGAGAGAGAGAGAGAGAGAGAGAAGTGAACGAAGAAATTAAAAATTAGCCTCTGACTTGAACCCAAGCTTGTGCATTAATAAAACATCCTGTGCTCTAGGGCTTACTGCTAGAGATACGCCATCTTTTATTTTTGACAAAAAAAAAACCCATCACGTTTAGCTAATAGTCACATTTTTAATGTTGCTAATATATTGTACCGGAAAATATCTTTAGGCTTCTGCTAAAATTAAATGTAAATTTGTTAAAGTGCTCTTTGGATCACTGACTTTCCCCCTCACGTCCCCACCAGCATTCCACCTTTCCCCCACACTCCCTGCCCCTTTTTAGAGGTAAGAGGGAACAACGCTGTCCATTAAGAGTTTTGCCACTTTAGTATTATATCACGCAAAGAGAAACACACACAGACAACTTTGTCAGGTGTTTTAACACCATATCAATGACAAAAGATGGACAACTGGTAAAACTATGTTTATAATAATTTATCCTTTTCACTATGCCTTGCAGGAAACAGTCATACCCACTTTATACTTAAAATGAGCATTTACAGAAATCATAGAGAAAATATATTTGTGATGTGTAAAGATTACACAGCTTGTTATAACTTGTAATATGAAAACTGGTAAACTAAGCAACTAATCTGAGTCTGGATCAGATCAGTTTGCATATTGCAGTTTATAACAGTAACATTTTTATTTTGCAATTGTTGGACCCTGCCTAGAAAAACAAGTCTTTTAAATATTGCTATGCTGTCATACATATGTTTCCAGTCTCTAAATGGTATATTTTAAAAACAATCAAATACAAAGGGTATGTATTTAGAGATTAAGTTGGACTAGATTAGAGAAATGTGTTAGTAAAGAATTCAAAGAGCACGAGGTATTATGTAATTTTACTTTTGGACTGGTCTGACTGTTTCATTATCAACTGTGTGACATTCCCAGTCTCCTCATACACACACTCTCACACACACAGCCCCTCCTCCACAGTGGTTTGGGGTGTTGAGGTCATTTTCTCTCCAGTTAATCACATGTTTATTTTGTGCTGCCGGGTTCACGATCAATTAACGCCGTGCTGGAATTTATTTAAAATATCCTTTCTGTGTTAGCCGCTGAGCCCTCGGATCGCTCGCTGCCTGATCACTCACCCTGCAAAGGTCTGTTTTTTAATCCACCAGCATACTCCCTCCCTCTTGTGAGTCTGTCTGTCTGTCCAGTCCGCTGCATAAATTATTCAAAGTTGGTCTAATGGTCCCCATTTAGCGCAGGCTGATCGGCTGCGCATGGTAATGATATAGGAGTAAAACATAGACTGCCAAACCTCTCTCTTTCTTTCTGACTCTGTTTTAGCCCCTCTTTCTCTCTCAAGACAGATCTCTCCTGCACAAAACCATCTGTGTCATTTCATGAGGTACAGCATCCAGCTAATACACGCTTCTTACACTACCGTCTTCTATCCCCTGCCCTCACTCCGCCTCCCTCCCTCAATCTTTGCCTCTTCCTTGCGTATTCTCTTCCTCAATCTATTTTGCTCTATATCGTTCTCTCCCGTTCTCTACCACCGGTACGCTGTGCTTCAGTGTCCATCCTCATTCATCCTTCCTCTCCTTCTGCATAGCCTAATGAAGTCAGGACCCCCGGCGCGGTCCCCACTCTGCCACAGTTTTCCTTGATACCCCAACAATTTATCACTTTGTCAGGGAGACACTTAAAGTTCCTGGGCTTTAATAAGGGCATCCAGTGGGACGAGGGGGCAATTAGGAAAGCGGAGCAAACCCGCTTTGCATATTTACTAAATGTGCTGGTGTCATCGCTGTTGCCACCAACACGGCCTGTTGACTGCATGAATTATTCCTCTATCTGCAATAAACAGCTGGGTAATTATTACTGCCATAATCAGATAAATAATTCTTCCTGCAATGTTGCAGCAACATGGCAAAATCTTTTAACTTATCCTAAAGAGAACAAGGTAGAATTTATGGATTTGCTGTTGCTAGGCTGAGCAGCACCAGTGTTTGCTTTTATTTAAAAAATTGTTATTCCTCTCTTCTGGTGCGATGCTGTCTCCCTTCTTCTCTCTACTTTTTCCTGTCTCTCTTTACTCTAGCCTTCTTCATTCCTCCCTCTCTTGTGTCCCTCTCAAGGACATTCATGAAAGCAGAGCTGCTATGGTGGAGAGAGTGCGGGCCTGCCTGCACGCCAGCCCTACGATCACTCTCTACTTCTATGCGTCAGTCTTTCTTTTGCTGCTCTTTCTTTCTGATCCAGTTTGGGTGGAGACAAGTTCATTCCTTCAGTCTGATTGGATTTGTGTGTGTGTGTGTGTGTGTGTGTGTGTGTGTAAAATCTGGGTTGTGTGCTCTTCCTGCCTCTTTAGGAAATTACTTTGGAGTGTAAAAAAATGGAGAAAAGTATAATGTATGAAATTGTAAATGTTTTTTTTTCCTTTTTGAATATTGATTGGAGATCATTTCAATGCTGGAATCATTGTTTGCTTCCATGCATTGGTTATACTACTTCAGTGAATTAGTTAATCAATCAGTCAGTCACTTAAATGGAAACGCTATGCTATGAGGGTGTTGAAGACTCAATACATTGAGCCGGTCACTGTCTAAATTGACTGGCTGGCTACCCCCTCGTTGCTAACTATTGAATCATTTAATTGGAGCAATTAAAACAGCCAATCAGGTCAAGCCTTTCATTAAATATTAAGAACCTGGCCAATTAGCTTCTCTGGTGTTGCCCAGGGCGACTGCAGATGTGGCCTGCTATCCCACAATGCCTCACTCTCTGATATCCCATCAGCCCTTTACACCCCGTTATGAACCAGGTAGTAAATAATTGAGGATGACGTGAAGAATTTAGTTGTACTATATTAGCCATTTAAATAAGTTAACGGTCCAGGGTGAAAATGTCAGTTTCAATTATTTGAAAGTAGTTCAAGTATACTTAATTAGCTTGTCCAACAGTTTTTATCTCTTATCAACTATAA
Source organism: Etheostoma perlongum (assembly GCA_026937815.1). Classification (NCBI taxonomy): domain Eukaryota; kingdom Metazoa; phylum Chordata; class Actinopteri; order Perciformes; family Percidae; genus Etheostoma; species Etheostoma perlongum. Next base: position 8,574,171 of record CM049371.1, on the reverse strand, counting down.
AAATATTTTCCAGTAACCAGATTACATTAAGGCATAGGTTTTTCTTAATTATCTTAAAACATTAATCATGCGCCCATATGTACAGTGAAACAGGTGTTGCTTGCACTATCACTAAAGTGCTTTCAATGGAAGAGATGGGTGACAAAATCTACACTGTCCACAGAAACACAAAGAGCACTCACTTTGTGTTTCCTTTATATTTTCTTTTCCTTTATACAAAAAGACTAACTTTGGAAGAGAACTTAGAATGCTGAAGCCTCATATTGGGTCAGATAACTCAAAGTAAAAACTCAAAAAGTGGGTAAAATAGCAATGATTGTCCTTGAAATTCAATGTCAAATCCCTTTCAGATGGTTCTCTCAACAAGACTATAGTTATTTGCTTGTACTGCCAATGTGAATTAAGTTACCACTTGAGCATGAAAAACTCTAAAAATCTCTTTTTTAAAGTATTTCAGAACAGAAAAAAATTTAATTAATTTGCAATTAGTTGCAAGTTGACTATGGACAATCCTTTTTATATTTTAATCGATTGACATCCCTTGTACATTTATGTTTTGCTTTTCAACCTTCTCACTCTATACTCATTTCTTTCTTTCTTTCTTTCTTTCTTTCTTTCTTTCTTTCTTTCTTTCTTTCTTTCTTTCCTTTCACTCAGTCAAATACACATACACACACTCAGGGCATGTGCTGCGTGCCGTACAAGGCTAATGAGGGTTGTATGTTGTGGCGGCTGGTTGGGTCGACACAGATCGAGGTGCCTTCAGCCGTTACAAATCTGTTTGGCTTTTGTCCACTACACAGCAATTAATAACACTGGGGCTGGGGGCAGGGAAGCAAAGGTCACCCATTCAGCCTCTGACAAACACACACACACACACACACACACACACACACACACACACACACACACACACACACACACACACACACATCAGGACACAGAAGTATGTGAACACATAATATGAGCATTGATACACACATACTGTGATGTAGTCTCAGTTAAATACTCTCAGCTCAGACACAAGCAGACACATGAGAATAGGTCCTGACCCCCGAAAACATTGCCGGCCTGTTTTTAAGGTTTAAAAATGCATGAATGAACAGAAATACACACATATACTGTAAACATAAACATGCACCAATTGGGTTGTGAACCAGACTGTCCAACAATAAACCAAAACTTTATATTTTACATTAATAAGTAAAATCCTTGTTAGCCAGGTGGACAAATAGAGGCCAAGCAACCTCTATATTCACACACACACACACACACACACACACACACACACAATGCTCTGCATATTTCATTTATTTTGTAATTTAATCTGGTGCTGAGGAAGGACTGAGAATGCAAAGGCAACGGGAACGATGTTGTGATTTCTTTTTAAATGTCAGTAGCCACAGACACACTATGAATATTCTGATCCCTCTGTCAAGGCTTGTAATTGAAAACAGAAGTTATGCAGAGAAATAAATGATAGAGAAGAAGGAGAGAAAACAGGAGGGATAGAATAAGAGATGAAGGATTGTTGATGAGCTATGGCTAAAGTTATTGGTATTGCACTAGTGGAATTAGATTGGCTTTACTTTTAGCTTTGTGCTTTGTGACCGTGTGTGTATGCATGTGTGTTTTAGTAATTGTTTCCAATTCCCTTTTTAAGTTATCACCTCCTTGTAACAATATGGCTGTGTGATTGCGAAATGAAATTGCTGTGTATGGGCTTTTAATGTATCCCATTTAGCCAGCTTCGCTTAACAGATGTTACAGACAGACCTGTCCTGGCTGCGGTGATGAAATATATCCATCATCTCCCACTTATAGCCTCTTGTGCTCTCACTTTGCTTTTTTCCTTCCAAGCTGTCTTATTCTCCTGTTTTTCTCGCCTAGCTTCTCTGTCTTTCCATGTCTGTCCCAGTTTCTCTCGTATCATTAGGCAGTTTTTTTACTAATCTGAAGGACACTTTAGGGAATTGTCAGCTTACCAACACAAAAGCTATAGAGTCCGCTTAATCTCCAGATAATGTGTAATGTAAGAGGTAAAGTATCAAAACAAAAGGTATCAATAAAACATCAGTCTTCTTTAATTGTTATTGCAAATAGTGTTAAATAAAATGTAGGAGCATTAACCAGTCAGTTATTGTCATTTAGTAAACGTGTGTGAGTATGATTAACTATTGGTCCTGTATGATTAAGATTATTTATATCATTTATAGAGCCACACAATTAAATCTAATATGTTAGTAAAGTTGGTTCAACTTTTTTAATGTACTGTACAATGTATGTATTATATTATTTGACTGCTAGCCCTGTCATGTAAATTGATTAAAAAAAATTCTATTTATTTTTATTTAATTGCTTTTATCTTTATATTTGGTACCTCATATTTTTATTGTGTTATTACTGTGTTATCTATTTATTCTGCATTATTGTTTTTGACCACTTTGGAAACCTTGTGTTTGTTAAAATTGTGCTATATAAATAAAGTGGATTGGATTGGAAATGTAAGAATTTGAATTGCAAAAATATTTGTAAATGCTGTGTGTGCCCTGTAGGATGGAGCTGGCAGAACTTGAGGAACTACAGAAGAGAGAGAGAGACTGTGTGGAGATGGTAAAAGAACAGACAGCCAAGGTCTACCAAGCACACCGGTTACACCACCTCCTCAGCACCAAGCAGGTTGGTCTACAGTAGCACAAATACATGTTCAGACTAGTATTTGACCAGAGGCTGATATATTGTGATTCCTTCTTAACCGCAGCTACAAAACAATGGTTCAGTCAGAAATATTCTCCATTAAAACATTATTTGTATTGCTTTCACACAAAAAACATTCAATAACCACATTCGCCAAAATCCATGAACTCTTTTCTCATTCATACTCCACCACCTGCAATACACTGTATATCTGCAGCACATTGTTCAAATGCTAACACACGGTTACATAACTGATTTTAGCTGAAAGATAAGACTTAAGATGATGACAACTTGTGACCAAACGCAGAAGAGAGGGAGAACAAGAACCCCCAGTACTGTCCAGTATGGGTTATTCTACTATACATGTTGATGTTTTTTTATTTTATTATTTTGTAATTATTATTGCAGCCCTGGAATTTCAGGAATACATTTTTTTGTGTTTCAACTTTTTATTTTTCAAGTAAATTATTAAACTACATGCACAGATACAAAAAAGGATTTTAAAGCAAATTTTAGATTTATTGTTGTTACAAACACTTTAGTACAGTCCAAGTGAAATGTGGTATTCTTATTCTATAATGAAATACTGATATAAGTGAACAATAATTTAAACTTGAATGAGGCTCATTTGCGTAGAAAGGGACAAATTTTCGAGTGACGCCGAGATCGGAAATTGGCTGATGGTATGCTACTGTGGTACTGTGAGGAATAAGCTGATCTCCTGGTGGCACTGGCCGCCCACTACAGCAACATGTGCTACTAATGTGCTGGTCATTGTTGTTCCACCGGCACACCATTTAACGGCAGGTGGAAGTGGTGGGCAAATGTCAGTGACAGTAAAGTAATTTCATATATTCTTGCCGATACCCAAAGTTAATATTAGATCTAGCCTTTTTATGCCAAATGTATACATATTACATAATTGAAATACTTGTAAATAGCACAGGAGCAACAAGAAAATATTTGCTTGACAGCGCAGTTACTGTTTTCATGTTTTCCGCTTCCCATTTAGCAAAGCTGGCTAGGCTACATTAAAAGCAGTAGTGATAGCAGTTCAATGAATGTGGTCTGTTTTGTGAAGGAGTGGTTAGTGAAACTGGTTCAGCTAATTGAACTGTGTCTACATAATTATATATACATTTTGTGAAAACTATTTTTTAATGTCACTTTAAAGTAGTAATTCAAAATGTCCTTGCCTTTCAATTGGCAGGGAATTATTTAAATTTAGGTTAATCCTTTATCATTGCTTTTAAATAAAGATCTGTGTCTCCAAATGTAACTCTACACAATATTTACACCCAGAATATATATCTGACTTTGTAAAATAAAGTTTAAACTTCAGATTTCACGTGGGAAATAGCAAAGGGATAGTGTTGCATCATTTTATTTTGATCACATAAAAGGTTGATACAACACCTACACTATATAGTCATGCATGTACAGTATCTCTGAGACAGAAAAGTTTGAAAATATCACATTAATGGTTGCCTTAGTAGTAGTTAAAGGTTAGACTTGCCATATATCTACAATAGGTTGTTATGCAATAAATTACCTATACATTTATATAATATACCTATTTACACTTAAAGCAAATGTATGGTTATCTGGGTGTTGTTGTGGCTGTCTAAAATATATGTCAAAGAGAATATACAGGCAACATCAGCAACTCACTAGAAACTTTGTTCTAAGAAGCACACTCATAGCCATACCTACATATGCACATGCACAGCTAAACAACCAGAGACTCACATAGGCAATGGGGTAAGAGTTACAGATAGGGAGCTCCTTCCGAAACAGGCTGCAGAAAGGGAAAAGGAAGAGTCTCCTTCTTTACTTCTTTCCTTAACACAGACAGGCTGTGTGGCCTTGATGTGTGTGTGTGTGTGAGTAAGTAAGGATGTGTCCTCATGGCTCTTCTGATGTGCTGAGTGGAGTATTTTAGTGCTTCCCCTGGCAAAGGTGTGTGTGTGTGTGTGTGTGTGTGTGTGTGTGTGTGTGTGTGTGTGTGTGTGTGTGTGTGTGCATACGTGTGTGCATACGTGTGTGCGTGTGTGTGTGTGCGCGTGGCATCCACACTTCTCTGTAACTCCCCACTGGGATCATAATGAAGACAAAGCACACTGGTCACTGTTGATTCAGCACCACTACTTCTCTCTCTCACTCTCTCTCTGCCACTATCTCTCTCTCCTTCATGCATGTGCGACTGACATCGTCATCATCTGGCTTACTACTTACTTCCGGCAGGTATCACGTATTCACCTAAAACGTTAACACACAACTAATACTCACTTACAAACTTTTATAATTTTATTATGAAGTTTGTGTAAGATAGAGTGCAGTACACTGCAAAAAGGGGTGTCTAAAACAAGATGGAAACATAAAATCTGAGGGAAAGGTACTCAAAATAAGTGAAATTATCTGTCCATGCAGCTAGAAAATTTTGCTTGATAAGCTTGCTTGATTTAAGATTATAGTGTAAAGTTGAACATTTAAAATAAGAAATTCACTTTTAAAACGATAAATTATCTAACGCTTCTAAATCCAAGTTGTTTTTTTTATCTTGGTAATAACCAAATAATTTGCAGTGTAGAGTTTGCATATTGTCAGATTATTGTTAGCTCTCCAAATGCTTCGCATGGGCTGTATATCCATGTGTTCATTGCTTTTATCTATCATTTAATAAATAACTATATTTATTTATGAATTTAAAAAAAGTAAAGAAAGGAAGAGAAAATGTCCTGTCCTCTGTCCATCTTTTTCTCTCTATATATCTCTTGCTCTCTTTCTCTGCATATGGCAGGGGATTCTTTCCCTTCGTAGCTCTGACCTTGTCAGCAGTGAATAGATGGCTTTCCCACACAGTTCATCCTTCCTCACTTCTCGGACCCCAGCCCACACACACATACACACATATACTCACACACGCAGCTTACCAAAAGGCCCCAAGTCCCCATGACAGAGACAGAGATGGTGTGTTCCTGGGGTCAACATCATTGCTCTTCACGTAGCTAGGTTGGTACTTTTGGGCTTGCATGTGCGTATTTGTGTGTGTCTTTAGGAGTGGAGAGAATTACGTTTGTGTTTGTGTGTGTGTGTGTGTGTGTGTGTGTGTGTGTGTGTGTGTGTGTGTGTGTTTGTGTGTCCCCAGCCTTCTGTCCCTTCTTGTGTGAGTAAGGTGTGTACACTCATCCCTAATGCATTTTATAGACTGATACTGAACACTTAAGAAATGTCATGAAATACCTGACGATGAGCTTTTTGTGTGCCACTTCATAAGATGTTGCTGAATGGTCAATTGTATGAACAACTTTGAGGGTACATTGTATTCCGTCAACACTTTCCGATATGCTCAATTGTAGTCAAATGTTTTCTTGTTTGCCATTTTGTCGTTGTGATATTAGTGTGTTATATTAAAAAGGTCTGGACATTTTATTAGAAGCTCTTAAAAGAGAGTGTGAATGCAAAGGAACAAGTGCGGTCCTGCTGCAGTAATACATTTGTAGCAGGATCAGCATGTGGAGTTGGTGCTAGCTTCAGTATTGCTTCTCTGGAAGCACAGAGTGGCAATGCACAAATATACAGCACTCATAATATTCAAGGACATACTATGTGCCATTTTGCAAGTAGAATTTATGCTGGAGTAAACACTGAGTCAAAAGTTATTTTAGATTACAAGAATGCAAATACAATTAGTTGTAACAATGAACTTGTTTTTATTATATATTAATAACTGTCTCTTGCCAATATTTATTTTACATACTGTAGTGAATTAAAAGTTTGCATTGCATTAGTCATTTGAGTTTACGTGTCCTGCGACCGTAAATATTGAACAGCATTGACCCATGGTCTGGTTGCTTACATAAACTGAGAACTTCTATAGCTGGTACTGTATATAACGCCTAAGGTTCCTCTCTCTTACCACCTGAAAGGGAAAGACCCTATTTATTCTGCAAGTAGCTGTTGATGGCATCATTGGAAAGAAACACCCGTGAATTTCAACCAGTTGTGACCCTGGCTTAAATCACATTAAAATTGTGTTTTGATTTGTGTGCCTCCGCTTGCTAGATTCATGAAAATTTCTCTTGTTGTAAGAGGTGGTCTACCCCTTTTGACTAAATGTTAATAATGCATTAGCTCAACTCTCAGCTTTGTGTTGGCACAAAAACTGCACCAAGACAGAGACCCATAAGTTAAAAATCTGCTGTTATCTAGTTATGTCTACAACCCATGAAGAAATTAGGGTCAGTGGAGTTAAATTAATTTCTACTCATTCTGAAACACTTGACATTTACAATCAAAAGTATTCATCATACACTAATGAAACATTTACTAATTAACTAGTCTATTAATATGTTATTTTAAAAAGAGTGAGGTTTGGGTCTATATAGTTGGAGCAATTTCCAGAGTATGCCCTTTCTCCTCTCTCTCTCTCTCCATTGTCCCAGTCTTTTAGAGTGGCCTAAATAGCAAGCGGTGCTATTAGCATATAGAGTAGATTACAGAGTCCTCCAACTCAAAGCTTTGGTCTGGTAATTAACACACAGGCAAAAGGATCACTGTGATTTGAATAATTATTACTGAGGCCGTCTGTGGCAAACCTCTACCCCACTTCAGAACAGGAGAGGCAAAGTTTTGTATGTGTGTATTTGTGCGTGTGTTCTAGTGAACAACTAGATTCTAGTATTGTACAATGCCACATTTTCACAGATGCAGCTTGGTTGTCCCTGTAGTAATTTGTTGTTATCTATCTATCTGTGTGAAATGCACACACAACTTCTCTAGCCAAATATTTAACCTGGCAAAAGCATTTGGTTGGCCAAGAGCCAATGGTGTATACATTTGAGGCAGTGAAGATCAACAACAGAATGATGAATTTCAAAAAAGTAAATATGGATAATATGAAGGGCAATTAAAGGCAACACTTTGATGAAAAACAGTATGAAAAAGTTGTTAACAAAACTTATGCTTTAAGTTACATCAGAATATTGCCCATAATAGTTTAAATTACTAACAGTTGTTGATTTAATTTCAAGCTGTCCCAGGAGGTGGCCATTCTATTATTTGATGGTCCCCCTGATAAACAAACAACTTTTTAATTTCACCAAACTCTAAATGGATTTTAATACATTATAGTGTCTTGGCAGTATAGCACAAAGAAAAAATAAACATTGAGTAAGACTAATATCCTCTTAGCCAGTCTGAAATATATCTAATGCTCATACTGCTTCTCTCTGTCTCTCTCTCTCTCTCTCTCTCTCTCTCTCTCTCTCTCTCTCTCTCTTTCTCTTTTTTCAGTGTCCAGGGGTCTTCAACTCTCCATTTAGGCCAGCCCCCCATGAGATGGAAATACTGCTGAGGCAGGTCAAGTACCAGGCCCCCACCAGGCTGGACCCCAGGGGCAGGGCTTGTCTCATGGGCATGCTTGGCCCAAGAGCCCCCAGTTTCCCTGGGACTCTTGGATCCCCATGGATTAAAACCACTGGAACCTGCTGCTCCTCCAAGCCCATACTACCCCCCATTTCCAGCAAGAAACAGCAGGTGAGATGGTATAAGCTAGGATCATGACAGACAGGAACAGGTGGAGGCAGAGAAACAGAGCGCAACAATATAAAAGAGAATATTAAAGAGACATAGGCTATAAGGGGAAAGAATGAGAAAAAAGAAAAGCAATATAGCATGCACAAGAGGAGAAAAGATAATTTTACAAAGTGTCATACTAATTATTAAAGACCACCAACATCCCCTTCTTGTCCCATTGGATATGGCTCTTGATGAAAGCTGAGATCCTTTAAAACTCCTTTTAAAGAAGAATGACATCATTAAAACATGGCAGACAGCTCTCTTGGGGGCTACTGCACAGAGCCGTTTAGTGTCTGTATTTCAGTGAGTACTACTGTGTGACTGTGTGTAACTATCAAATGTTTGTGTACCAGTGAGTCCCATGCGCAGCTCTCATTTGTTTTCCTCATCCATTCAATGTGGCTTGTCCAACCATTATGAATATGTGCTGTCACTTTGTCAGGCATACGAGGATATATTTGGCTATCTACTTTATGGTCATTTTGTATCTTTAGGGACCTTCATGCTACAATATTAAAGCTGCATATTAACTTTTGGCCACAGTCATTTTTGAAAAAAACTCACAAGAACACAGCATACTGTCAGGTTATCAAGTGATATAAAACCATGACTTGTTACACATTCAGGAGCACAGCAACATGGACATCCCATTGAAGTTGTATTTCTTGAGAATTTGTCTTAGAATTTGTCCTAGCATAGTCCAGCTCGGCTTTTCTGTCTGTGTTGTACATGTGTCTTTGTACAAATGTGATTGTGTGCATACATGCATGCATGCATATGTGTGTGCATGTTGATTATTTGTTGAGTAGCCATTTCACCATTTGTGTTATTTACACTCTGTAGCTCTTTATGGAAAAGCGCTTTCCATATTATTAATTTCTAGTAATGGAGCAGAAGTAAGGTGTGGATCTGTGTCATTTTATAAGACACTCACTCACTCACTCACTCACTCACTCAGTCAGTCATGTCTCCAGATGGCTGTAGTTAGGGTAAGTTCATTAATGGTGTCAGGAATGTCTCTTGGTGCTGACATGGATAGGAATTCATTATCCGTCTATATTTATAGATGTCTCTGTCTTTCCCTGTCTCTACCTCCCTGTGTTTTACTGTTTTGAGTGTGCAGGAAGTTCCCCTTTCTTTTTTGCACTTACCCCTACACCCCACACACCCTCCCTCCCTGGTGTGATAAATATCTAGTGGTGATGGATAAGGTTGAGGTGCTGGCTGTGGAAGTGGTCAGACCAGGCCACTGATCCCGTGGCGATAGGAGCAAGGACAGGGTCCCCGTCCCTCCCTCTTTCTCTCCTCCGTCATCCTCCCTCTTTTTTTAACAGCAAACAACAACTGAAGGTCACCTCAAACAAAGCAACAACATTAAGTTAATCTGCACAGCCCAAAGTTTACACATCACTCCCACAAAAGACCATATACAAGTTACATAACAATGATTATTTAAAGGTTGCATTTAGTTGTTGTTATTATCCAGACACATACACGTTTTAATATTTGTTCAGTATGTTTAACTGAAAAATGTCCTTGTATGTAGAATTGTCACATTTCACACTAAAACTACTATGGATAGTGAAAACAGCATCCCTGCTTTTTGTCACTACAAACTATGCATTTTCCCCTTGTATTTGTGTAATGTACTTTTTAATTTTGTGTGTGTGTGTGTGTGTATATATATATATATATATAATTGACACTACAATGAATAAACACCACTGAGTGTTCAGATTTGAAAATTTCATTTCTGAAACTAATAAATGCAACGTCCTCAGCTCTCCTTGACTTATTTAAAAATAAAATACTGCTTAGGCTTTTAAAAATAACAAAAGCTGACATGTAAAAAAGTGACATTACTTTTGCATTTACTTGTTAAGGCAGTTACCAGATGTTTAAGTGTTTTCAGTGCCTTTAGTGCAGAAGTGTAATGAGCATGATGTGTTGTAAGAGTAGGGAGTGAGGTTATTCAGAGAATGGTACAGAATGAATTGGAATGGTATAAAAACAACCTTCGTCTTTGCATCTTTAATTTGTCAGTACATATCAGAAACCCAACACTCCATGGTAGGAGCCACAATGTGTCAAGAAGATGCACATGGAATAAAATTGACAGAGTGCTGTTCAGAGTATAACTGATTTATTTGTAAAATTTAGTCCCAAAAATTAGTGTGAAGTTGTGAGAGAGATAACAGGACATATATTTCATGCAACTTCATTCCAAGCAGTTTAAGAAGAAATTAAAGATAATGATGGCATTCCTTTATGTTTTTTTAAATAAATAAATGCCCAGAAAAAGCCCAAAACCAACAATGAATTTAACCTGCATAGAAAAAACATTTCTGTGGAGCCACATTCTGATATAGCTTATGCCTCAATTATAAAATACAATAAAGAACTTGTAGCATGTTTTGTCTTCTTACTTAAGGCTTGAGAAATCTCTTTTTTCCCTTTTCATTTTATTCACTAAAAACCTTTTATTTGTCCCATTATATTAGTTTCACACATTGATCCCAAAGTTAGATGTCTGTCACAGTAAAATGATCTTTTCTTTTTTGTCAATGTGTTTTTTCATAAGCTTTAATGCTGTGATGATGATGAAGACACAATAAATGAAAGTAAAGAATTACATGTGGAAAAAAACTGTGTCTCTCAGGCTAATGAGACTAAAATATGTAGTAGATGTGCAGCTGAGTGTGTATTATGTTTTCCTGTGTTTTCACCATATTTTTCACTCTTTGGCACTCCTCTCCCATCCCTGTGTCCCTCAATTTTACTCTGGCATGCTGGGTCTCCTAGTCATCTCTTTCTGTCACCTGATATACTGTAATTTTCTTCACTCTCTTTTTCTCTCCCCCTCTCTGCTTCTCTCTTGGTCTCTATGTCACAGGAGGAGAGATGAAGGGGATTGGCCTCTGGTTTTAGCTATAAGCCATCACTACCTGTGGGAAAGGGATCAGAGAAAGAAAGAGGCGGTTGTCTGAAACAAAAAGATACAGTGATCGTTATCCGATTCTTGACTGTGTGTTGGTGGTTGTGATTATTCCAGGGTCTGTTCCAAAAGCCAGGGGAAGTGTGGGAGCAGCGCATGCTTTGTCCTGACCTGATGTTACGTCTACAGACCTCTTACACATACCTGGAGGAGGCCCAGAATCATCTTCAACACAAGTATATAAGACTCCCCACTGGCAAATTGTGAAAACCCTATGCAGATGCATAATGCATGCAACAACAGCATTCTTACATGCAATCACACAGACATAAACCAAGTGTTTAGTAAAAGTTTTTTTTAATTATGTCTTTTTTCTTTCATATAACCATACATGCTTGTGAAAACATACAAGTGGACATACATTATGTCTATTGTATGCACTCAACACAGTCACAAGCAAATTCATGCAACATTAAGTAGCAAATGGACACATCCTTATTATGAAAACTAATGGGTGTGTGCCAGAAGATTATTTTAAGCCTGCTTCAGACCGGGTTTATTATAAAAAGTGTGTGTGTGCACGTGTGTTTTGAAGTACTGTTATTAACCCTCTGTTTGATCTGTCTCGCACAATAATTCCCCTGGCTATAGTATAAAAGATCATGCAATTTTCTTGCCACTCCAAGCTTCTTCTTTGTCCCACTGCAATCAAATAACAAAACAGACACGTCTTAAAGGAACTTGTATATTTGAGTTTTTCCCCGTGTCTTTTCACTGGTGTTGGGTTGTTTTTTGTCTACGCTTTCTGCATTATGGATTTATGCTCAACCTAATCACTGTTTGATATTTTATTAAAGACTAACCTGAGCTGAACTGCAAACTTTATGAAATATAACTTTTTTGTTGTTGTTTCTCTTCACTAACCAGGGGAACAGGAAGTATGCTCCACCATCTGAGCCACAGCAGCAATTCCTTTACTCAGCCAGCCTACGCCAAGAGCTTTAGATAGTAGACTACACAGTCACAACAAGAGGAGGTAGGTTAAAAACTACAAACACAAATATAATGAAGTATTGGTATTATTATTATTAACATTTAGTTGTCTGGTATAACTACTATGTACCCAACTTTCCTGGACTCAACACACACACTTGTGCATGCAGCCACACACACACACACACACACACACACACACACACACACACACACTGAGACTCCATCAAGGTGCAAAACACTTAAAGCCATGGGTATTACACAGGATAATGAAGATGTGGTGAACGTGCATATGAACGATTTATTTTAGACTGCTGCCGAACATTGTCGTCGTTGTTCACCAAAGACTTAGACCAAACACGACTTAAACACATAATTATGCAAGATTATGTATAAATGTATCTTTCGGCCTAACATAGCTATTGTGTTTCACTTAATTTAGAGAGGTTGTTGCAATATTCAACATGATTGTGCAGGATTGTTTATCTTTATATGTCACTTCATGTAAATACAACAACCTAAACTGGACAAAATTAAAATGTATGGTTGAAACTAAAGGCCCACCTAATATCTGCTGAGGATTTATAGTAATCCTATACTAAGTTAATAGTGATCATACAGTGATCAAGAAAGTGTCAGATCCATGTTAAACCCAAGTCTAGAGCTAGGACATGAAGCCAGGTCCGACGAGACTTGTCAACCAGTTCAGACTGATGGCAGTCACAGGTTTATCCTGGGGTTGCCTGGGTTTTGGTCTCAAAGGTATTATTCTCCTCTAAGAGAACAGAGGAAAAACACAGACGCTGTGCAGCCTAACCCTTTCAACTTGAGTTGCACAAATTTGTCAAAAGTGACAGCAATTTAATAAATCGCCACTCTCCATCACACGCATATGCACACCCACCCACACACATTCACACAGTTCCCAGTTATGCCCTCCTCTGCCCCCTCTCCATGTATACGTAAATTAGGTGTATGCATGTGTGTGTGTGTGTGTGTGTGTGTGTGTGTGTGTGTGTGAGTATGTGAGAGAGAGAATGTGTGTGCGTGGGCCCTGCGGTCTGGTCCAGGCATTAGGTAATTGACTGTGTCTTTGCTCAAGGCCTTTCATGGATCACCGTCCTTTATTAGCTCACTTTCCAGCACACACGCACACACACACACACACACACACACACACACACACACACACACACACACACACACACACACAAAGTTCCCAGCAGCTCCACCCCAACCTCTTACCCCCCACCACCAGCACCCAGACCCAATTGCCCGGAAACAAGGAGTGAAATAAGGGGGTAGAGAGAGAGAAAGAGAGAGAGAGAGAGGAAAGAAGGAGGGAGAAGCGACAGGGGAATGAACTAACATGGCCCCAGGAAGTGGAGATAAATAAGTATGGGGAGTGAGTGGGCGGGTGAATGGGGTCTCCTGCAGCTGACAACAGGGGCCGAGGGAGTGAGGTTTTGCTCGGTGCATCTATGCTATGTTTGTAAAATACAGTATTGATGGAAAGCTTGTATGTTCTTTATGTTTGAGCATGTGTGGTAAAAGAGGGTTTTCACTGATGCTATTACTATACAATTAAAGCCATCAGGGATAATTTATCTCACAATTTAACTTAGAGACTCTACATGCAGACATTTGCTTGAAACACATTGCAAGCCGCAAGTCAAAGCATCAGCTGTCATTGAACTTTTTTGCAACAAAACAAACAACAACAAATAAATTGTATGGTTTGTGAAATATCATAGCTAGACTATATGATGATTATATTAGGAAATGACAGTATTATATATACCAGTTCATATTTTGACATACACGTTTATGTCATCATGCCATCCCTCCATGCTTTTGGTGGGCATGTGCTTGTTGGTAGTGCCTGAGATTCAAACAATGTTGGGATTTGCTTATCAAAACACTCCTCTACATCACCACTAGTGGTCAAAGGTGCAACACAATATCAGTAAATTGTGTAAGATGTGGTGTGCATATAGCTATTGCCTATAATCTAACTCTCTTTGTCTCTCTGATGGATGCTGCAATATGGCTGCAACAGCTTCCTACAAGCCACTAGCTGAAACAAGATGTAACACATACACACTAGCACATGCACACACAAATACATGCATGCATGCAGACAGCCATACACATGAATAAAAATTACATCCAGACACACACTTTTACTTGCTGGCTAAACCTGACCTCCATTTTCTCTGTGATAACACTTCTGCTGCTGACTGTGTAGGGTGTTGTTGAAGAAGATGATGAAGATAGCGGTGCCTGCTCTCAGCCCAGTCATGTCATTCTGCTGTCACTCAGTGCTCATCAGTTACCCCTTTCGTCTCTGTCTGACGCTCCATCTTTCTGTATCTCTCTCTACCTCTATTTACTCTCTCTTTTTCTTCTCTCGCTTTGTGGTAATTAGTGCATTAGTCCTATCGTTGGCATCACCCCCAGCTACAGCAGCAGCCAGCAGAGCTTCTTGTCACAGCTCAGAGGGCCAATGGAGTGGACAGCTCAACCCTGGTACTCATCATCTTCATACCGTGCCCAGTCAGCTTCCCCACAGCCAAATTATCTAGCTATGTTATCCAGCCATGCTCCTAATTATTTTCAAACACTAGCCCCGGCCGTCTCATCCAGCCTTTGCCACATTACCTAGCCCTGCTTGTAATCATCACCCTAAGCCTTGCTTCAGCCCTCTGCACAGCCTGAAGCCTCATCATTAACATAGCCCAGTTCTTTCCTGGTTCCAGACCACGGCACTCTGGCCTGACTATCCCGGCTCTTGGCATTATGTACACAGCATCCCCAATCCAAACCAAGCCCTACAAATAGCCGATGACTCCTGGGCCTTTATTTACCTTAGCCATCTGTGTCACAGTAAGGAAATCTATCAATGCAAATATGGCCCAGCCTTTCAGAACACACACATACACACATAATCACATAGATGCCGGTCCCCACCTCTCCAGGAACTTAATGGGCCCCAGCCTAGGCCAAGGGGGCTGTGTAATGGTAACCCATTCTCCATCTCCTATGTGCCCCTGACTTGACTTCCCAGGTTCTCTTAAAGCACCATATTTCAACGGCAGACTGACATCTAGAGCTCTACTTGATACATAGGTCAACATGTATCATCCAACCGGACTTTGCAACACTTCTTTAGACCAGGGTGAAATGCAAATCTAACACAAAACTTGTTTTAAATCATACTGAATCAATTGCTAAAAGGACAGTACTGTATTAAGATGCTCAGGTGTCACTCAAAGAAAGCAAGAATGTGAATTACTTTGTGAATTGTTTGTGATGAGAAAGGCTAGGTTTTGTGAGGGAGTGCCTAAACCTCTTAAAGTTGGAAGCCTTAATGCAGGCAGCACTGTAATATTCATTGTAAGTGGTTTTAGCTTCTGCACCAGCTAAATGCACCAGCAATGACTAATTTCAAATGCAGATTTGGGAAAACCTTCTCTGTCCATGCTAATTCTGTAGTTGTTATTAGCCATGTCACCAGCAGTACTGCCTGCAACCAAAGAGGATAGCTAATTAGGAGGCTACGTGCTAATCAAGTACACTACACTGAGTGGTCACGTCTGTGTCTGTCTGCGCTCCAAGCCTTTCCATCCCCTCGCATTAGACTGACACCCATCACAACTTTCCAAAGCTAGCGTCTGATCAGAACCAACACACACGGGTGCTCAACAGAACACACATTTTCACAGACATCCCTGCTATCCTGAACACATGTATACAGTAGACATATACAATCACATGCATGCACATTAATACATGCGTACAAACAGACGGTTGCCAATAGCCTACCCACACATACTGTACATCTTAATGTTGCAACAGCATCATCCTTATTACCTCCTCTCGCCACAACACACACTCTCCGCCTCTGGTGTGGCTTTATTATTATCATTGTATTGTGGTTCCAAAGCAGTGGGGACAGGGAAAGTGTGTCTACACACATACAAACACGTAGTGGCTCACTCTTAATGGCCTCAGCCATAATGTATTACCATGATGCATACAACTGATGTCTGAGGGATATTTTTAATGGGAACAGTGTTCATTGGCAATTAATACCTAAACTGAAATAGGTCACAAGTAGAGACAAAGAGATTAGCTGGAGAAGGAGCTGCAAATGTGTGAACTGATATGTGTCCACCTTTTATGTGTGTCTGTCTGTATATGTATTTCCTACATTATCACACCCATCCATCTCTCCGGCTCTGCTTCATTACTGTCCAGGTTACTGCGGTGAGAGAAAGAACGCTAATTCTCCATAACCATTTTACGGCATGTGTAAAACTCTGCAGCTCCTTCATTTGCACAGCCATAAAACATCTCCCCTGCCACACTCCTTCCTACTCAGGACCTCAGATTTATCAATTAACCCAACACTTTGCTTCCATTACAGTGGCATTTTGCACTGCGAGGCGAGGTCTGCATACAGAGTGACACTGAGGGCCGAGCGCATACAACAAGGATATTAAATGGACAGTCTTAATTAAATGATTAGCAATCATATTTTGGTGTGACTTGAGAGAAAGAATGACATTAGACTTTATTATTTATGGATAAAGCTGTTGGACCCGTGTTGGTCACTTTAGGACCATATTTTAACTTAATAGAATACTTGTGTTGTGTCTATTTATTCTTTGAAAATAATAAATAAATATGGTGTTGAAAATTTATCGTTCAAAATATTCACAACTCCCTTAAGTAGAATTCAGTAGATTTCTTTATTTAGGCCTAAATGCAACATTGAGGCTTACTGTAAATCAAGGCCTTTTCACACAAAGTCAGAAAAAAAAGACACAAGCACACATCAACTTTATAAGTCTGGTGCTTTTATTTTAAGTAATTTTTAAGGAACTAATTGGCATTAGTGTTGCTGTTAAAATTAATAGAACACAGCTAAGTGGTAGTGCTGGTCAAGTAAAGTCGCACATTGAGAGAAATTTTACAATCCTAAAATTATATTATATATGAGGTATGCGAGAAGTACTACAATTCAGCAGGAAATTATTAGTTTAGATGGACCATAACAGAGTAAAAAGAATGAAATTTTTTGTCATATCCATCTTTCACATTTTTTTCAGGCTGCCTAGTGACTGTAAACACATCCATGGTACAATACAGACATATCGCCAAACATTGCATTTGTAAACTTATTATTAACGTTACTGTCACTTAACTCTAAGTTATTGTCTGCCTCTCGATGTTATACTCTATCCATTAGACTATTTGTTAGATTTGACAAAGTGATCTCATGTTTTTCCACACCGACAAAATGCCTCTTCATTTTCCAGTGTGATGGCTTTGTCTTCCCACAAATGTAAGGCCATTTGGTCTGTACATGACGACCCATACATGTTTGTATAGGCGAACCTGCTTAGTTTTCCGAGCTGACCATGTCAAAATGGAACACACAGTGCATGCTGAGTTTAAAAAGTTCAAAGATGCACGACCAGGTGCCACAAAAGAAATCGGGATTATGTCAATTTCTGGCTTGCAAACCTTGCAGTGGGAACATCATAGCGACCATAAACCTAGCTTTACTAGGTACTTGCTAAAGTAATGGTAACAGCTAACTGCTGTCAACTACAACGTTAGCTGCCGTCAGCTGGTTGACTCAGTCGTGCTGCCAGGACTGGAAGCTTGGAGAACAGGGGTGTTGGTGTTTACACCATTGGCACAAGAGCGGAGGGGGGAATGCTGGCGGGGAGCGGCACCATTGTCGTGCCAGAAATGGAGGCTAGCGTGGTGTCATCTTAGTTGTCACATGTCCGGTAGTTGTTTTATATGGACGGAATATTTCAAATAATAACTGCCATATTATGTATGTTAAAAAAAATCTAGCCTAAACCCTAGTTAGCATATATAGAGAAGGCATTATTTTGGGAAACACAACAATACGGCCAATTTAAATGAGATCAATAACCTATAGTTTCAGCCAGAGTAAAAATAAAAATAAAATAAATGATATCTTCTGTATAAAATTCCTTGGTTATTCTAAGGCAAAGTTGAGATGGGAGATTGCTTTCAGGTTTATTTAGATAGTTTCCGCTCCATGTATACATGGATGTAAGAGAAAGTAGACAGACAAGCAGGAAAAGGATGTCTGTGCTTTTAAATGGACTGCCTGTCCCTGTGCAGATATGCTCCACTGAACCATACTGTATGTAGTGTGATATAATCACTGCCTTTCTCCATCTCTATCTTCTGCCATCACTCTTTCTTTCCTTTGCTGTCTTGTTTATTTTTACACTTGTTCTCTTTTTCTCTATCCTCCTCCTCATCTACAGTACCTAGCTGCAACTTTTTTCCACCCACCAACCCCTTTTCTCGCAAACTGTGTTGTGTGTGTGTGTGTCTGTACTAATAGCTGAGTGCACAATATACACACAGACACAGACACACAGACACACACACACATATACTTGAGGAACATGACAGCAGTGGGTTGGTGATAGAAGTCAACTCTGGCTGTGAAATGGAAATGAATAAGGATGAAGCTATAGTGTAGATGGACACAGTGGGTGCAGCAGACAGGAAACATAGACTTACATGTGTGTTTTGCATTTAAAAATCGAAAGAATACATTTTCTAATAGAAGGTGGAAGATGTGTTTTGATTCTCTATGTTGCCGACTTCCTGCTGCTTCCTGTCTGTCTGTCTGTCAGTCGTCCATCTGTCTAACGTTTCACAGACAAAAGTGTCTTTTGGTGATACAAGCATGTGTCACGGTGGAATTGTGATTGGTTTATTTTATTTTGTAGACTTGTTAAGCAGCCTGATGTTTATGTGAAAGGCCACACCACAGCTATACCTATGCTATTAGATGGCTGATATATGTGCATGCCTGTGTGTGTCTTATTGCAGGCTCATATGCTCCCTAGCCAACACAGGGAACATGTGGGGGAGAGGGGGGGGGATCTGGAAAGGGAAGCAATCACAAACACTTAAATCTGCAAATGGCCTTGATGTCCTGTGCTAAGCAGTCTGTGCTGACTGATGAGCCTGTTAACCCTGGCTGAAACAACCCCAGTACAGGGGATTAGACAGCAACGCTGGTCTCGGCTTTTTCTGGCCCATTTTGCATGGGAATTGTGCATATTTAATCTAAGGTGTGCCAAGGTGCAAAGACAAGCCCCCCCATCTTCTCTGTTTCTCATTATGGATGTATAATATCACCCTGAGGCCGGGGGCCTTAATTCACCAGTCCCAGTCTTAATCTTACCCTCAATCTCAGCGCACACCTTCCCCCATGGCCTACTCTCAACTCAAATCAGTCCTAGTCCCAGCTGTCTTCCCAATAATTGTCTCTCCTAGTCCTATACATTGTGCATTAGCCTAAGCCTTCAAGTCCTAGGACAAAGCTCATACAGAAAGCAACCCGTTGTTAAAACAACGCAAGGGGCTGTGCTGTTGAGGGGAGCCCTGTTTGAGTACAACAATTAATTTAAAGGCTTATCAGAAGACAAAACACTGCACAAAGGTTTAAACTGTCAGGCCAGATTCTACATCTCTGTAAAGTTATTAAGACTGCAGTTACTTTATATTTTGTCACAGTGATCACCAGGTAAACATAAAAAAAAATAATTACATTACATTAGATAGCACAGCACCTTGTCAAATGATGCTGCATTGCATGAGCAGAAGTTCTTGATGCTCAACTTTATTTAGCCCAGTCCTCTTGCCAAACCATCTTTGAGTCCTGATGCTCTGTTTCACTTTACCCTAAAAGACTCTCTAGGAGGTAAAGCTGAACCTAAACTGAAAATTCTTGGAGTGGCAGAGTAGTATACTGTGCACTGAGGAAGGGTATACTCTGCTCAAAGGAAGAAAACAAAAAATAAATATGCAGTCAAACATATTATATTCAAGCTAAAGTGCTGAAATTGTATTGACCAATACATATTTTTACTTTTTATTTATATATTTCTTTTATATTTCTTATATATTTCTTTCACACTCTTCCAACTTTTGAACTTTTGCAATGCCACATTTTTTTAAACTGACTTACATAGAAGGAAGGCAGTTACAATGCATGCAGGCAACAATGGGGTTTGGTAGGTAGAACACAGCCTAGTATTCAGAGCCAACTCACTTATGGTGCTGTGAAATGAACATGGGAGTGTTTCTTAGCTGGTAAAAGCACTAAATGGGACTCCTCACATCAGTGAAGTCATTTAGTATTGTTTTGTGTTTCAAGTAATTCTGGTTAAGGCTACATTTCTTTTTTTAAAGATTGTTTTTTGGAGATTTTTTATAGGACAGCTGAAGACATGAAGGGGGAGAGAGAAGGGGAATGACATACAGCAAAGGGCCGCAGGTCGTAGTTGAACCCGCGGCTGTTACGTCGAGAAGTAGACCTCTATATATGTGCATGCGCTCAACCAGGTGAGCTACCCAGACGCCCAGGCTACATTTCTGAATGGTGGAGATTCATGTATGGGACTGATTTCCTGAGTATTACTGTAATGTATTACTTTTTTTACCGTGTACAGACACATGTCAGCTGTAGCCGCTCATTACTTTTGGTTCTTCATGTTGCATTAGTTGGGGATTCTGCAACCATTCCTTGATTAATGCGCTTGAGTGTCAATGACAAGAGCTCTCTGAAGCATCTATCCATCTAATTCCATCTATCACTCCATCTCTTTCTCTCTATTCTCTCATCCCCCTCTCATCCAGCCAACACTTCTCTGCAGGACAGAACAATTAATGTGTCTTCTCGTTCCTCTTACCCTTATCTTTTCTTTTTTCCCTCTTTCTTTTCTTCATATCCCCTTCAGACAATTTCCTCATGCATCTCTCATCTATTGCATCTATCACATTACTACCTTATTAGAGGAAAGTATGTGTAGAGTGGCTGTGTGTGCATGTATGGTACATAGTTCCAAGAGGGACCCCATGCTGTCTGTGTAATTTCTTGTTTGTACATGGTCCCAAACATCTTTGACCACTACAGAGCAGGGGAGATATGTTTAGAGAGGCAGAGAGGTTGAACAACACAAAAAAGATTGAGAAAAAAGGAAAGAGAGGGGGGAGAGAGGGGAAAAACAGGATGATAACAAAAGCAGCTCGGATTTCACAGATGCATATTTCATCAATCATGTGAATAAGTCGTGGTGATTATGCATGGCGGTGGCAGGCCGAGGGGGGGCTGATTACCATACACCATAAAGGCTGCTTTCTTATCTCACACACACTGATTCGTTTCTGTCTACAGATAGCCTCTCACTCTTCGCTCTTTTTCACAAACACACACCTACACAGACACACTGGCAAACACATGCATGCGTGTGTGCACATGCAAATGTACACACACACATTGATGCAAAATTTCCAGGTAAATGGAATTTACCTGTTGACAGTAGGTCAACCTCAAGAGCCAGATGAGAATGGTTCCCAGAACCTCTCATTGCTAACTAGTTTTACTTAATCAGGAGTCCGAATAATCTTCAAGAGAACTGTGGTAAAACCATGAAAAATGCACTACAGATACCCCAATCACGATTTTAGCGGCCAATACTGATTGTCGACCGATAATGAGTAAAATTGTCCGATAAATGCCTGATACCGATCATTTTTGTGTTGTTTTGTTAGTTATTGCAGCTGATATAGCTGTAGGCCAGTTTGCCTGTTTGTAGTGTACTGGAATCTCCACCAGATGGAAGCTGACATACTGTAGCTATAAATGGTTTATAACTGTATAGTATGATTGAGAATCACAAGTCAGTCGTTTGTTTCTTATATCCTTTTCACTCAAAATTTAGTGCATATATGGAGGTTTTTTAAAAATCAGCTAATGATAGATCCTTTCCCATTGCCAGTAGACAAGCATGCCTTTTTTTTAGTTTTTTTGTCAGGTCTAACGTCACAAACGTGTGACGCAGGTCATATATAGCCCTATAATATTCGGTATATTGTAATTTATAAATTTTTTTTCCAACTTATCTAAAAAGATAAATTTAATAAGTTATATAAGTATAATAAGTAAGTATATATATATATATATATATATATATATATATATATATATAAGTTTGTTCATCTCACTTAAATTTTATTGCTGCAAAATTGGATTGTTAAGCAGAAGACAAACTGACCAACACATATTTAATATAAGATTGATGCTTGGCGTCTGTGTATCGATACAGTATTTCCACGGAAAATATTGCGATACTATGCTGCATCGATTTTTTTTTCGCCCACCCCTAAAAGCCTTCTGACTGTCACAGTTGTACCGGTGGGTGGTCTCTATCGTTGGTTTTTCCTGGCGTTTGGGTGCAAAATTAAATTTGTTGTGTTAAATTTGTTTATCTTGCTTCCCCCACATTACAGATAATATCCAGTCCCTCCAGGATTTCACAGACTTTTGTTGCGATTGTTGCAACCCAAAATGCTTGAATGTTTTTTTGCAATGAAGTTGCGGGAGACAGAGTGTAGTAGGTTGCTGGTTCAAGGCTCTTTCTACAAGTTGACTCATGGTCTGATGTGCCACCACACCATTGTGTAAAACAGCATCAAATAAGATTTATAAAAGGCTACTTTTTTCTTTTGTTTTACCTTATGCAGTTATGTGAAAAACACATTCTAGCAAATGTTCTATTCTCTTTGTAAGAAACACTATAATCCACAATACAAATAACATTCTTCTGTATCTTAAAATAAGTTATTTTCTAAAAAGTAAAAACATTTATTACACCTTTGTAAGCCAACATGTATGTCCACTTTGCTTTTCCTTTTTTTTAATGTTCACTAGGAAATTGTAACCAAAGTATATTTTATTCTCAGGCGTTGTTGTGGTCCTGTTTTGGTACTGTAGGTCATTTTTCTGGAACTTTGACTTTTACATGATGCAGAACGGGCGAGAGAAAGTGTAGCGAGAGGAGCATGAGGAGGTAAGGCTGGGGCAAAATTAGCTACGTATGAAAGGCCTCGCTTTGTGTCTCAACCAGGGAATTAGAAATTACTCCTTTCTCTTGCACTCCCCTCTCTCACTCAGATATATAATGTAAACTCATTTGGTAACTAGGCACGAGCTGCGTTGGGCTGTCTGAGTGTCTGCATGTGAGAAGTGCGCCTGGGATGCATTAGGGCCTCCTGACAGGGGCCTGGGTGAAATAAGTGAAATTAATGGAGCTCCTTTCATGTCGGACAAGGCCGCGGCACCCCTTTCACGGCGCGTACAGTCACAGAAAAGTCAATACTTTTTTATTACTCCTCGCTTGCCCTACATTCCCCGCTACAAGTGCTCTGCTCACTAATTGGTTTCAGTTTGCAGAGAAATAGAGAGAGAAACAGGAGAGAAAGCGAGGGAGAGGACTCCATCCCAAAGAACACTGAAGCAAATAAATCAATCTCATATTTTTTCTCCCCCCTGTCTTTTTTCATTGAGTAACATTATGGCAGAGAGAGAGAGAAATAGAGGAGAGAGGGTAAATGGTTGGTTAGAGCACGCCTGGTCCCCTGGGAGCGTAATGATATCTGGGAGCCTGTTAATGGAGACGAGTGGTTAAAGTGGTCTGGGGCCCAAGCCAGGTCACCCCTGGGGGCTTCTAACCAGCAACCTCCCCTCAGTTGGCTGCTTGCGCTCTGGGCTCAGAGGCACAATGGAACATCCTACCAAAATATAATTTCAGGCAAATGCTTTGATTTGCAGAAAATGACATGTAGCTCAACTGTGTGTGTGTGTGTGTGTGTGTGTGTGTGTGTGTGTGTGTGTGTGTGTGTGTGTGTGTGTGTGTGTGTGTGTGTGTGTGTGTATGTGTATGTGTGTGTGCGTGTGTGTGTAGATAGGATGGGTCTTAAAATGCATCAAGATCTGCAATTGTTTCCATGGTGTTGCGTTTCTCAAGCCTTGCTGCACTAATGTCATCCTGTATGTAAAATTACCAGAAATACTGTCATTATGTGTTGTCATCTTGTAATATGGCACATGGTGGAACACATAGATTTTGTGGTGTATGTTTGGAAGGGTGTGGAATTTGACTAAAGTAAAAACTTTATAACTGTGTGCCTGCATTTCTGCAAGTGTGTGTGTGTGTGTGTGTGTCGTATGTATGTGTCCTGTCTGACAGTATGCTGTTCACTGTTGTGCTAAGCTTAAGTGGCAGTGGGGTTAGCCTCTTTCAGAAACAGCACAGCCACAAATTGATGTGACACTTTGAACCCCCCATGCCCCCTCCCTCCCCACCAGCCCACTACCTCCCTCAAACACACACTAATCAGCCTCCAGTTAAAAGGAGGTCCACCAGTCTCGTTTTCTTTCTGCATCCCAGCTTTCACAGCTCTAGAGTGTGGGCTAGGGTAGGTTTGGGGGGTTACAGCATGTGTGTATGTGTGTGCGTGCAAGCATGTGCATATGTGTGTGAAGGAGCTGTCACACAGGGCTGGCATCACCATCCAGTTCGCCATCTCTTCTTCAGCTTGACAAGTCCCCGCTCCCTACCCCATGGCTAACACACACACACACACACACACACACACCACACCATCTCTCTGTCTCTCTCTCGCCCTCCTCTCTCACACACACATATGTGATTACACCGATCACAAACTCGTATGCACTGCATACATATACAATGAATACATTAATAAGCACACAAACACACATTCACACACACAAATGTATCCAGATGCACAGGCAACCACATGGTTCAATGAATGTGTTTCCCAAAACATGCAGCATGCTCTAAAGACCGTGACAGTACCACATCACATCACATCATTGTTAATGAAAACTGTTGAAAAGCTGAATTTAGTTTTGTGTACAAGATTTTCTCTTTGTGTGGCATCACAGTTTGCTAGTCGTTTGTGTGCGTAAAACATGTGTGTGAGATCTTCTCCGCAGTTGTTGGCGTCAGATTGCACGGGGCTTCTGTTTGTTACAAGGACAGGCTTGTCCCCGCCCCCAGGCGTCTGCATTACGATGATTGTCATGGCGATGGAGTGTGAGTGACAGGCGGGATCACATGTGGTAGCCGGGGAGCAGGAAGCCCGCACCGCCCCAGTCCCTGACATTAGTTTGTCCTTCATCAAAACTTTACACTCGTTTATAACTACTCGCTCCCTCTGTTGCAAAATCTCTATTTACTTCTTTTTTTACCATCTGTCTCTCTCATGTACTGATCTCTCTTTCTCCCTTTTATTTATCCTTCTTTGGCTCTTTCTCTCTCATTTACATTTCATTTAATACTCTTATATCGCCACTCCTCTTTCTCTCTCTGTGTCTTTCTCTCATTTACTTCTCAATTTCTTTTTTGAAATCTTCTTCCAGTGCCAAGCTTAACACAGCTTTTTTTTTTTCTTCTGGGAAACAAACTGCACGTCATAAGCACAATGCATTCCCCGACCACCCAGGCTGGTTATTAAAGTGAGCTCAGAAACACCTATGGAACACACGTATGTGTGTGTGTGTGTGTGTGCAATGCATATTTATCCATGTGCATTTTCCTTAGCAGTTTTTATTTGTCAAGATGTATATGTTGATGCAAACTTTTGCCTGTGTGTGCATATCTCCAAATGCAGGTTTATGAGTGTGTTTTGGTGACAGAGCTAGAGCTTTTTGTGTATCACAGCAGAAAAGGAGGTCAGGGTTTGCATGGAGACTCAGGCATTTATCATTAGCCTGCTGCCGCTGCCGGTAATGTTGCCTGTTACAGCCGTGATTAAGAGCCCCGCTTAGTTCCAGCAGCCGGTGCAGACGCACAAACAAACACTTAAATGTGTGCTACCAACTACTGCACATCTCAGGTGCTCTGTAGTTTTACATGAAACTATTTCTTTTACACCCAGTTTAGTTCATGCGTTCATGTTAGTGTGTATGTTTGTTGTTTGGGGGCTGAGCTGTACATGGTCTCTAACTGCGAGGAGGCTTCAGGGCCTGATGAGAAACCTGTCACAGACACTCATGAAAAGAGCAATTCACTGCTACACAGACACACACACACAATGCACAGTCATTGAATACAGATGAATATAAGACACAGTCTGTGTTCCCTGTTGCACAGGTCATCTCCTAATCGTCATGGGCCTTTGATTGGTTTTTAAAATTCTTGAAATGGTTAAAAAATTACTTTTTGGACACGTTTTAAGTGCGTGACCACTGGTGTTTGTTTTGTTTTAACCTTCTATTAGCCTTATGTTTTAACTAATATTCTAACTTGATGAAGGCAAAACAAGATTGAATATCCTTCCTTTTCTATTTTTTTCCATTTTTTCCCCCATTCCTCTGCGTCCATCCTCCTTGTGCCTCTCCTCCTTCCAACCGGTCAAGACTGTTTGCCACCAACAACACCTTTGATAAGTGTGCTCCTGTGTACTCCAAGGCAGGCATCATTGTGTGACACACCTCCTTCTGGCCTGAGAAAATTGAGAGAAGTACAAATAAAGATTGCTTAATGTATTTACTATATTGTTTTTATTTTAGTGTCTGATGTGTTCACATGAACATTTTCTTTCTTTGAGTCTTTAAGTTCAGCGTCACTGAATGGGAATGTGCAAAAATAGCAGGTCTAATCTGGTAACTCATTCTAAGAGACAGCATGTATGCCTGTAGGCAGCGATAGTGCCAGCATTCTATACGTATCGCAGACTATTTCTATCGCAAATCCATTTTGTGTCAGGTGAGAAACAACCATCACATTAATAATTTTCAGTAGCAGAAGTTCACTTTCCTTTTTAGCAATATAAGGCCAAAAGCAGCTTTGGTACTTACATTTGGTGATTTCACAACCATTAAATGATTGTGAACACAACAAAATAATTCATAAACATTGTTTAATTCTACTATTTGGACAGTCTGGATATTGAAGTGTAGTATTTTTATAAAATGATACAAGATGCCAGGTTTTTTGTCGTTATAGATGTCACATGGATTTGAGATCATGGCTAAAATGATGATGCTAATCATATTATTACTAATGTCCTTTAGGATAGGAGAAATATGCTAGATTAAGAGCATGACTTGCTGAGGGTCATCGAGGACCAAAATGGATTTCAAAAAGGTTCAATATTTTGAACAATGGCTGATTGTGTTGGGTAATTCAACATATAATAGTGACTGAATTACACAGTTTTTGACTTGTATACTAGACTATATGTATACTAGACTTAAGTTATCTGAAAATGGGAACTTTGCATATGACATTTCTTGATTTGTTCAACCAACTATCCAAAACCCAAATCACAGAAGAGTAAGAAAACCATAAAATATTCACATTTGATAAGTTGAAACCAGGGATTTCCTTTAGCATTTCTTGGTTAAAAACCAAAAAGAAACAATAATCAAGTAATTTCTTCAGCTCAAAAAAAATACTTGGAACAATATCTTCCTAGAGATATATCAACTTCCTTTATTATGAAACCTTGAAATACTTTATTTAAAATTTGATTCTACATTATTTAGACCAGCATTGATCTTTGTCTTGAAGTGAAGACTTCACATGACACCTTCTCCTGCTAGGCCCTAAGGCAGGACTTCATCACATAGTTACATAGCTGTTTTGATGATGAAGTATAAAGTGGTTTCATTGTCTCTACTCTCCATCACTGTCTGTCTCTGTCACAGACACAGAACAGAAGAAGTTTTATTTTATTAAAGGTACTCGTTCATTTTCTCAAACTTCCCCGTCTTTATTCTTTACTTCACATGCTATTTCTTCTTTTTTCCTTTCTGCCTGTCTTCCCTCTTCTTCTCTTCCTCTCCTCCATGTTGCTGGCATTCCCCCGAGCCTGTGCTATAAGGCGTGGAAGAGGAGCAGAGACAGAGCATTTAGTAATGGCTTCTTAATGGGCTTGTCGACAGCCACATTAGAGCGCACAGGCAGCGGGCGAGGCCGGGCAACGATATGCCAAGCCAGATGCCGTGCCAGCTGTGGCACTCCACTCTCTCACTCACACTCTCATTTGTAATCACATTTCTCATATGGATGAACGCCATGTGCGTAAAAGAAAAAACAGACAGACAGACATGTACTCTCCCAATTCCTGTCAGTATATTCTTTTCATCTGCTCTGTTCTGTTTGTTTCTATCTTGCTCTGCTCCACTGGGTTCTTCTAATTCACAGTTGTAGGCTGCAACAAAACAGCTTTTAGGTTTTTTACCAGGGTGTAGTGGTATGATAAGACATAAACTAATTGATAGTCAGTGAATGCAACTTAAACAAAAATTGGAGGTCATCAACACTGCAATAACTTTGTACACTCCACTTTATTTTTTGAGATCTAAAGAAACGGCAATAATACTAAAAAAGAAGTAAGACGGAGCAAGAAACACAGGCAGTCAGAGTATCATACAGGTTTTAAACACACCCACGGGCAATTAGAGCCACAGTAGTTCACTCACGGAAATGAAAGAAAAGAAAGAAAGAAATGTTATAGTTGTATGTTGCATTCACCTTCCCATCATGTATTTGCACAACCTACTTCCCACAATAGACGGTTCATTCAAACATTTAGCGCTCATTCAGTCAGCATATAACATTGCTCAGCTCTACATCCTCGCTGCTACATACTAGCTGCTATATACTGACTGCTACACCTCTGCCTGATTTCAGAAATGTAACTCCTTCCACCTCCCCAGTCTTCTCCTGCATGAGCATTTAGTTGTATGCGAATTTTGAATGCTTTACCCGTGTTCATGTTCATTAAGTTTTGTGTATCACAGGCTCACAGTGCTCTATTCAAGCCTGGTCAGATCTGTTCCAGAAAATCACAAATGGACTTAAGGTAATGAAAAAAGAAGGGGTAAAACAAGAAAAGAAAAAAATAATGGAGAGGAGGAAAAGGGAGGAAACAAAATCAAAAGGAAAAGTACATGATACACGTTTAGCAAGTATATAAGAGAACGCTGCAGGAAGGAGAAAAGTAATAGTCTGATAAAGTGAGGGGGAAAGGGTGTGAGAGATAGGGTGGAGTGATTAAATGAATAGATGGATGATCAAATCAATTAATGAATGTTAATGTGCTTCAGTGTGACCAGGGACCGGAATGGCATTGTCAAAGGTCTTATAGGTCTCCAGTAGGGGGAGCCATGTGTCAGTGACTCCAGTGTGTGTCTAAGACCTTCATCAGTACCGTGTGTGTGTGTGTGTGTGTGTGTGTGTGTGTGTGTGTGTGTGTGTGTGTGTGTGTGTGAGTGCGCATGCATGCTGTCAAAGATTGAATAGTCAGAAGGTGATTCTTTGTTTCCTCATCTGATCTGATCTTGTTCCTATCAAACCACCTTTTCCTGCGTCAGCGATGATCAAGTGTGATGAGGATCTAAAGAGAATAAGGTAAGTGTGTGTTTTTGTGCTTCCGTGCATTTCGGGTTGTGCATGTGTGTGTGTGTTCATGTATTGGCAGCTGATGGCATTTTAGTAGTTGAATCCTATATACTGACTGGCGGCCCTCTACACTATCGGCAGCTGCCAATTGTCACTCTGATGACTGACAGTTCTGTATTGATGGACAGGACCTGCTGACAGAGAAATGGAGGACAAAACAAAAACGAAACAGAGCACCATTGGCGGAGGGGTGCAGAGGATACGGCAAAGAGAAGAAGGAATAAGGCCGGGGGAATGCGCTGACTGGGACCAATAAACTTTCTCAATGTCATGGGTAAGGGGAAAGGGGAAGTTGAGTGGGAGGGTAAGTTTCTAACCTGGGTCTGGATCAGTCCAAACTTAGATCTCTTATGTATCACAAGTACATTTTCTTTGAAAGTCTAGCTATGAAAATAGTTTATTTTTTATTGAATGTTTGTTTTTTCACTTTATCAGAGACTTTGAGACCAAACACAGATACTAAACTAATATGATTGCAGTAAAACTCATGACACATGTTGTTTATTTATTGTCCCACTATATTACATTACATTCATTTGGCACTTTTGTCCAAAGAGATTTACAGGTCTTTTTCACAGCAGATATTTTGACTTGCTAAAGTGCTAAAAGTTTTTTTTTCTGGTTTTGTTGTTTTTAGGAAATTATATGCTAGCAAGGGCTAGGATAGTATGCTAAGGTGTAGTCTGAAAGGGTGCATTTTCAGCCTGCTGCAGAAGATAGGCAGTAGCATCAGAGACTGTAAGAGAGTGATGTGACTATATACAGTGTATGTATATATATATATATTCAATTTTCAATTCAGTTCAATTTTATTTATAGTATCAATTCATAACAAGAGTTATATATATATATAATAATAATATAATATATATAATATATAAATATATTATTTATATTAAGTATATATATATTAAAACGGTATCAGTTTCAATACATCATTAAAGAAATGCAATGCACTCATAAAGGAGACAAGGATTAAATATTAAATATACCATATATTTAATGCCTAAAAATGCTTATGTGTGGTTGTCATCACGTGACAGTTGCAGCAGTTTGGCAGTATTTTGGGTTCCAACCTAATGAGAAGGGAGAGGTATTTCAGTATTAGTGATTGACATTCAGTTTCTGAACAGTGTAGGCACAAGTCAAGTGTTTGGTGACGCCGTCTGAGCCTTACGTCATAATTTTTAATTAGACACAGTAATACCCTATACCGTGGTAAAATAGGGAAGAGGTTTCCGCCCAACTCTAATATATATACACATGCGTTGTACTTTACACCTTTAACATTTTTTTTTACAAAGTACAAAATCAGGCATTTAACATAAAAGGTACAGAAACTAATCTTAGTCTCACTAAAGTTTGTTTTTGGCTTGCTTGCTTTTTTTGGGCTTTAATCTCAAAAGCCTCTAAACTGAAAGGTGTCACGGCTCTGTAAAGGAGGAAAGGTCTGATAATTATGTTTTCTGGTTTCCTATTGTTGTGGAAGGGTATTTTTGGACTGAGCTGTGATCTTTGTGTCCTGATTGACCTTCTTAGCCCATCACCAATGCACACACACCACAATATCTTATATACTCTCACGTACAGTAAACACACGTTTTTTGTGTGTGTGTGTGTGTGTGTGTGTGTGTGTGTGTGTGTGTGTGTGTGTGTGTTCGTTTTGCCTCACCTCAGGAAACTTGTGGCTAATTCCATTAGTGGGAGGAGAGAGTATGTAAATGAGGGGAGACAGCTGGTGGTGAGGGGAGGTTGATGGAGTGAGCCTGGGGGGCCACTGACACACACAAACACACAAACAAACACACACACACACATTACTACACTTTCACACATGTGTAGGCATCATCTTCATAACAATACTTCAGTAACTCAAACTTTAGTTGTATGTGTACCCATAGACACACAGCAGATTTCAGGTTTTAATGACAATGCACACTTAACATGGTGTTACACATACAAATAACCCAAGGCTTTTGTTGGGTGGATAGTTTGTAGCATAGAGCAGCCAGTAACTGAGGGGAAAGAGAGAGATGGGGAATTACTTAGGTTAGATTATAAAACTATATGATTAGTTTGCAACAGCAGTTAGCTCTGCAATTACCAATTAGCAAATAGTTTGGTTGAAACAAAAACATGCTGCTGGAATTAAATGTTTTATCAACAAAATGAGGATACACTATTAATTAACTTAATTAATAAACTTTTAATGATTATTATTAGGTACTCAAATCCCTAAGTTAAGGTTAGGGAAACATTGGGCCGTGGTTAGATATTGACAAAGTCAAAAGGAACTTGAAATATGATATATAATACTTTTTTTTTTTTTTGCCATAATCACAAGACTGAGGATGTGAACCCCAGTCTGCAGTGTCAAAGTCCTGCACTGAAAAAAAAAATACCACATTAACACTGGACATATTTCATTGAGCAAATACATTTCTTTCAAAATGTAACAAATTAGTAGTATATTTAGATTCTTTATATTCTACAGATACACAAACAAAGCCACTGTAAGAGCCAATTAGGGCCCTTAGTATAAATAGGAACCAATCCTTGGTTCCTCAGGTGCAACCCGGAAGCACATACAGTTTTTGACCACACAAAGACACACACACACACCCGGACACGCACAGCAACACCACATAAGCATTCATAAAAGCAGTCATTTGTCCGGACTATTAACTTATATCTCATGGAAATAAATTGAACCAATGGTGTTAATTTCAAATATGACTCGGACTTTCATTGATCATAAAAGGTCAAAAGTGCGTCAATTACTCTACCTGTGGAAAGGCACCTCAGGGGCTTAAATCTTGGGCTTAGCCTCTACAGCCACATTTTCCAAAGATTTGAGGCAAAATCACACATGGTAAGTACTCTGTGTGTGTGTGTGTGTGTGTGTGTGTGTGTGTGTGTGTTGTGTGTGTGTGTGTGTGTGCGTGCGTGTGTGTGTGAGCGATGAGGGGCTGATGAGTGGGGGGATTGGACAGAGGGTCCAGATGGTTGGAGAGATAGATGGAGTGATGGATAAAGTCACAGAAAGAGGGAACAAAGACAAATGTGGTAATTGTTTTATCATTCTTATCATTCAGGAGTCTCACAGACACACACATGCACACATAGGTACTAGGTGTTGGTCATAATCCTATTGTGTATCAGCAGTGACCACAGTACCATAAGACTCTCTCATCACCTGTCACCACACACATACACACACACACTATAATCCTGTCAGTAACTGTGATGGAATTTACAGGGGATTTCATTTTTTTATAAATCAAACAGCATAGGCCTACTATGATTCATGGGAGCAAACAGTAAGGTTCTGAACTCTCATGTATACACTCACACTTCTATTTTCTATTATTTCTGCTATATTTTTTCATGTGAATATGATCCCCTTGCCTCTGTTCTTCCTATGTTGCAGTCTGTACAAAAACCTGACAGAACAAAACAGGTGACGGCTTATATATTCACTGCATCCATTATTTTTCACAAAAATTTATGATTCTTATCTCCCTCGTGCCAATTCTGCATTATATAACCAAATTATAGTAAAAGCTTTGGGACTGGAAATGTCTGTGGGGATATGGCTGCAGATGGGAGCCGTGAGGGTAACGGCTAAATGGTGCTGAATGTTCATACATAAACTGTCCTAAAGTACAGGTGCACCATGTTAAAACTGTAATGGGGTGGCTTCTCTCTTTAATGTGAGGTATTGTTGGCTGAATGTTATGTACTGTGTTTGATTGACAGGAAATGAGAGAGGAGGCTGGGCAGTCTGTCATATTGTTAATGTGATAGGTAATGCCCCAAGGACACACACATGCACACACACACACACACACACACACAACGGAGTGACTCTATCTATCTGTCTATACACACCTCAGTTTCTCTATTTCTCTCTGTCTCAATCTCTTTTCCATGTACACATGAACAGTTTGTCATTTTCCTCTCTTCACACACACTTTCTCTCTCTCTTAATCACTCACACACACCAATGCGCTCAATATTTGGATGTGTGGGGTTTTACTGCAGGTTAATAATCAGAGGAGAGGTGTGTGACCCTGTCAGAAGTGTGAGAAACTGACCCAAAGAAATCAGACAGGGGCCGAGACCCCACAACCCTGAGGGCATAAAGTGTGTGTGTGTGTGTGTGTAAGAGAGGGGGGTAACGTGTGTGTGTGTGTCCATCCCCATCTTCTCATGGATGACATATGTGGGGTCATTTACATACTATTACCTTTATATTGGATATGAGGCACCACACACACACCCACACACACGTACACACACAGTCACATGGATTGGTGGCTTGGCCTGGTGTGATGCCCCTGTCAGATGTCACAATGCAGATGAGATGGGATGGAGGGGGGTAGGTCACGTCTGTTTCCCTCTCTCACACACGCACACACCTGTCTTGCCCCCCTAAGGTGCCCAGTTACTAAGAGAGTTGTCAGCACGTCTGTGTGAGGCTTCAACTGTTTGACATCTGCCAGCTACTCTCCAAAACACACACACACAAACACATACACAGATCTCCCCTACCACCTAATTTCAGAACAACAGAGCATCTCCCAGTGATCAACATTTAGACACAGTCATCATTTACTGGTCCCAGCTGCCAACTCGCACACACCACACACTCATCAGTAGAAGGTGTGAGGGAGATGGTTGATTGGAGAGATTGAACCACAAGCCTGAGACAAGTTGGGGAACAAAGAAAATAAAGTAAAAGGAATTATAGCTGTGTGTGCGTGCGTGTGTGTGTGTATGTGTGCGTGTGTGTTTGTTTTAAGGTTTTAGTGTTTTCTCAGATATTTATATTTACACTCAGAGTGATAGAAAGACAAGCCTTTATTTGTCCCACTTTCATACAAAATAATGAAGCTGTCATTCTTAGACAACTTCATTGGATTGGTACGGGAGCACATAGGGAAAATAAGGGACATACACACACACACGTATACACACCTACATACTCAGACACAATGCTGCGAGCGATCCCCCAAGGCCCCGTTAAGCATATGTCAAATATAACCATGTATAGAAAGTGAGATTGTGTGACATATGTACAGCTGGCTGAATGGCAGAGACACAAAGCGCAGAGCAACACACACACGCATGCACGCGCACACACACACATCCACACCCTGCTTATATATTTAACATGCAAACGGACAGACAGCCCTGATAGCGAATAAAATGAAATCAACCTTGAATGGCAAGACCCTCTGTGACTACTTGTCTCCTCTTTACAAGTCAATTTCATATCCTGTAGCTCAAGACAAATCTAAAGAGATTTGGAAACAGACGGACGACTAAAAGGGGTTACAGAGAAAAAATGAAAGAGTGTGTGATACACAAAAAAAGAGAGAGACCTTGGTGGGAGCTGGGATCGTGTGTTAAATTGGGGTTGAAAAGTCATCACAGTGCCAACAATTCGTAACTACAACTACACTGACTTGTACCCCAAGATTAGACAGGATTTCTATTCTTTCAGACAGCTCAGTGGGTTAAGACACATTACATCATTTATTGATTTTGTAGATTTGAGGTCTTTTTGTCAGGCTGTCAAAATGAATAACAATTTTCCTTTAAATGGCCATTGTGTCTTTTAGCGATGGGTAAAAAGACCCTGCAAAAAAATGTGCAGATCTAACCCCAGTTTAGTAAAGGATGTATGTATGAATGAATGTATTTCCAGTCTCCAGAGTTTTTTTTTTTTTTTTTAACTCCACAGCCACAGACTTTACTGCAGGCTTTCTGTTATAACCTTTCTAAGCCCAAGTCAACACATCTCTAATGACAGTCAGGGGATTTTCTAAGACTTGACAAAGGGCCTCCAGGTATTACAGGCTCCTCATGATAAATAAGCAGATCTTTATTTGTAAAATCATTAGAGCTCCCCTTAAAAAACGTTTTAATAAACCAGGATAAACTTCTACACTTTCATAGCCTGACATTGCCAGACCAAATGCAAATGTGAGTTAGTTTGGACCCTCTCAGTTAATCTTTTTCTCTCCAAGGGACGTAATTAAAAACTAAAATGCCTCTGGATGCAATCACATAGACCTACGTACATCAATGAGAGCAACAAAACATGCGATGTAGCACTGAGCGATGAAGAAATGTAAACACTACAACGTACAGAGCTGTGATGGTGTTGCATCAATCTGTTGTATCAAGTGTTGTACTTATCCATAATGTTTTTTTTCCCAGAAAATGCCTGAAAACCCCCCATGTTACTAAGCTAGGTTTATTCTCACGGTAGTGTGTGGCATGGCCAGGGCCGGGTCGGCTGGAAATCTGTATGAACTGGAGGCAAAGCAAGCATCTTCATTAACTCATTTAAATTAACTCCACTGTCTCTTTTTAAAATCTGGGAGAACAAAACACAATGGAAAACTCCCACCAAGACAGAAAAAGTAAGAGGCAAAATAGAGATGCAGAATCAGTGTCCGTTGTGTGTGAATGAGAGAAAATGAGGAAGGCAGTTAACTTTTTTTTATCCGATCATCCTCATACCCACTCATCTCTGTCTATTCAAAGAAAGCCATAATTACAGCTTTGAGTATTTAGCCTCATGATTTACTCGTTCTGTCACATTATTTACAACTCTCTCGCTCTCTCGCTCTCTCGCTCTCTCTCAGCAGGGGTTCACCCCTATAATCTAGTCTGTTAGGTCCAATCCATATTCCAAGTTATTATCACTCTCATTTGCTTATTAAGTGCTCCCTTGTTTTCTTCAAATAAAGTTATAATTAGAGATTTAGTGTCGGCAGCTTGAAATACTATCTCCTCTTCATGAAATCTTGGGTGGGATGAGAGAGAATCGTGTTTTATCATACTCAAGGAGTTAATGAGGATGTGCACAGCTTGATATTGTGTTTGTATGTGTGTGAGGGTGTGTGCGTGTTTTCTAATTATGTCTCTGTGACAGTTTTCTGGCCTCCAAAGTGGCCATATACTGTATACCCTCTGTTGTTTTGTCTTCCTACTGATTTATGTTAATTAGGTAAGTCACAAAAGAAGGAATATATAAGCTTGTGCTTTATATATTGCTTGCCGCCATTTTGACTCATGCTTCAACATGATTTGCAATTTTTTACTTAATATAAATAACACATTTTGGGCTACGAATAATGGAGTATTTGGCACCACATAATGTGGTCTTTACTACCTTATTTAGCCTAAATTACATTCATCAGAACTGGAAAGACTTAGGCCTCATCACTTGGCCAGTATCCACAGCTTTGAATACCAATCACCAATGTTTCCCGAGGATGATCCACTGATCCATTCTTACCTTCTCGTGACCCACCCTGTGGGCCCAACCCTGTCTTTGAGAAACAGCAGAGTAGAGTACATTAAGACACGCCCCAGCAACACACTGATTACATATGCTAGCGATAGTAATGAGCTGAGCTGGACAGTGGAAGACTGCTGCTGTTTATGGCAACTCATTATCTGGCCCATTGACCAGAACTGTTCTACACATCATGGAGCCCTGTGTCCTCTACATCTATTCGACCATCACTCTCTCTACTTGTCTGGATGGGGGGGGGTCTGTTGGTGGTTGGTTGAATGGACCTGTTTTTGTGTATGTGATAGGTAAGATGTGGTTGTTACATGGATGGATAAATGAAGGGATGAGTGGATAGAAGTGAAAATGTGTGTGTGTGTTGCTTACGTGCATGTTTACTTGATTAAAAAAGTAAAATAATTCTAAACTAATGATCTCGCACCCGCACATGTACCAGTGCACGTTCATTTAAGTAATACTTTGTGCAGTTAGTTGTGCAGTTAGTGTGTATTTGTGCATTTCTCTATTCGAATATATGCTGATGTGTCTTGAGTGTGTGTCTGTGGGCATCTGTGCGTGCACGTGCATGTTACTATGATCGCCTGCCAAAGTAAAGTGTTTGCAGCCGAGAGAGACAGGGGCGCTAAGCTCAAGGGCACATTTGTTTCAAGCTAATGATAGAATGTAAATGGAGCAAATTTCCTCTGCAAGAACAGAAGCTCTCTCGCTCAAACACACACACAAACACACACACACACACAAACACACACACGTTCAGACTTACACACACAGATGAAGACACACCTTTTCTCATGCACACACACGCATAGCGGCATCGTGTTGATGGAGTGCAGAATCTCATTACACATCTAATAGAATAAGTGTAGTGTGCGTATGGGGAGAGGAGAGGAGCAGCCAACCTGATTAGCCTTATCACTTTATTATGCCGCTCTGCACGCAGCACACAGGACAATTGCATTAGAGAGGAGCAGATGAGCTGAAGGCAAGGAGAACTCAGCAAACACAGCCTTAATTGATTCCTCACCAAATTAGCAGGGACAGGTGGGGGGCTCACTGGCTGGGTGGCTGCTTGAATGACTGGATGCTTGGTCGTCCGCTTTGCCGAGTGACTGACTTGTTGACTTGTTCAGTGGTTGGTTGACTGAGTTACGGCAAGAGTAGTTGATTGACTGATTGGTTTACTGACTGACTGGCCAGCTGCATTAGACGTCTTCAGTGGAGCTGAAGGTGAGGAGAACTCTAAAAACACATTAATGCTTTAATTGATTCCTCAGCAGATTAACAGGGGTGAGGTGACAACTTTAATGACCTGCTGACTGTCTGACTGACTGACTGACTGGGGATTTTTGGATGGGTTTTTATATATTTATATATATTTTATATAATTAAATTTACATAAATATCATTACGTTCAAATATCTTTAAATGGAACTAGTACTGTCATTAAGCGTCAACAATCAGTAGCTCAGTCTTGTATTGCCAGTCCTTCCCCCACAATGCTGCAGAGGAGGGTTTGGTGAGTCCACGCAGCATTCCGGGATGAAAAAAAAAAGTGCTCTGGTTTATTGGCATTTTTTTTTTAAAACAGTCACAATTGTTTTGCAAATGCTTCTTGCAAAACAATACAACGTTGCCTGTAAACCAGCGTTTATGTTTATGAATCTAAGTTTTTCTTGTAGCTCCGCAGCAGCAGCCACTAGTCTTGTTTGGTGCTAACAGGGAAAATGAAGAGCTAGTAATATTACCAAGCACCAGCCATTAAACCCAGAACTATTAGGCAGGTAAGGTTGCTCATTGAGAGTTAATAAAAATGAATAAGAGTGTGGTGTAGACCTGAAAATGCCCTGTGATAATGAATGATGCCAGATGATTCAGCACCTTAATGAAACTGACTTGACGTTCATGAAAGCTTTGTAAAAAAGGGGAGATTTGTGTTTTGACACAATTGACGATTATGACAATTTCTAAAAGGTGATTTAGTGTCAAAAGCAGAGCCGGTAGTGTGCGAGGGATAGCAGCTGACAGTGTAGAAGGCACATCTACTATAAGCTCTTGTAGTACAAGTGAACAAGCAGACATGATCAGATTAGTTACAATATTATCACTTTTTATTCCCAAATATTACATGTGACCCATTATGTCTTTCTCCTCAAAATCAGGATAGTAAATAAACAAAGCCTATGACTGAAAGAGAATAGAAAGTGATGTGAAATATGATACAAAGGAAAAAATAGATTATGGTGTCATTAGAAAGTGCAAAGTTCAAATTCTTTATTTAATTTCAAGTTTTGGATATCTGTTATTACTTATGTGCACAGAAAATAGATTCTGATTGAACATCATTGGGTTGTTGTAAAGATGTTACCTTTTATAATAAATCTACATTGTGAAGCAACACTGTGATATTTAACAAAAAATCACTGAATTACAAGGCTGTAGAGAAAAGGGCGCTATTGCAGACTTAAATACTAAGGTTTTAATTCAATTTGTTTAATATAGTCAGTCATAAAGTGAAGGGGGCCGATCTAGGGCATGAAACTCCAGGGCTGAAAATGAGACCCACTTTGGCCCTGCGTGCAGCAGAAAACTCAGATTGGACAGATAGTCTAGCTAGATGTCTGGATTCACCCTGAAGAAATCTGAGGAGCAGTTATCCATAGTTCTCTTTGCCAACACAAAGAAAGCGGAAGGTGATGGACATATGGTCCAAATTAGGTACATCTAGCGGAATTTCTGGCAGCACCTGGAAATGATACATTGTTTAATATAGTATATCGGTAGCTTCAATCTATATGCTATACCAGTTCAATTTAGCTCAGCTGAAGCACGCTATAACTAATGATGCACCCTGACACCTAATTATGAGAACACTAACTGTACTTTCATAGTGGGGACACTCCTCAAACTCCTAATCATACTTCTTACTTCTTAGTCTATTTTGTAGAAATGAGTTAGATCTGCACTTTGTTAATTATGTTCATGTTAGTTAGTCCTCTGTTGAAACCCGGTCATGGGGCATGTGAGGGAGGGTGGGGAAACTGGGTGTGTGTTTTGGAGTGTGGGAGGCAGAAAGAGGGGGGACACGCAGGACACAAGGGGAAGAGAGTTTGTCTTTGTCTCTGTATGTCCCCCTGGGGGATTGTGGGATAGTGGAGGTTAATGAATCTGATTGGCTGGTGGGAGTTTTTCTGCTGGTGCTGCGGTTTGCACACTCCCAGGTCTTCACTTTTTTATTTTGCTAAGTTTGGCTTCAACACAGCGCAGCATGAAGGACAGAGTGGCAGACAAATAGTGTGCTAAATGTTACTGAAGGTGTGGAATAGGCCAGCAATTTGAATCAACACTGCAGAGGTGTTGAATTACAGATGCAACATACAGTTATGTGGATACTAATAGACATAAACTCACCTGCAGTGATACAATAAAAAAAACTAAAAATGTATTTCTATTTTTTAGATAAAACCAGTGAAAATTATAGGCATCATGAAAGTACCTCATGCTGTCGTTACATTATTATCTGCCCGCATCGGATAGATTTTGTGTCAACTTTGAAAGTTGGCCGCCCTTCGACTGACTACACCTTGATGAGCACCTATGCGGAATACCAATTTACAATATTACATTGTTTGGTCAACAGTGAATAACATTATTGGAAGATGTTTATGCTTCATATTTTCTGACCAGCACCATTATGCCTTCAAGGTAAATATCCAGAAAACAATGACCAGCTTGTTGAGCTCTTCCCCCAAATCTTTGATAAAGTATATAAATAATTAAGTAATTCCCTGTAAAATAAATCAACATTGATATTGTAGATAATTGCACCACAGTGTTGCAAATGATCACAGATTCCTGTATGTGTGAGTGTAATTGGTTTTGAATTGTTCAATGCTTTGAACCTCTACCAATCCTGCAGGTACAACAACTAAGACAAATTCTAACAGATCAAAGTTTGTGTATGTGCCTCAACATAGCTACATCTTGGTGTGTGAAGCTATGTGTCTGAACACACAAGTGCATACATTCGTCCATGTCTATGTGTATGTGTGTGTCCCTCTTTGTGCGTATGTAAAACTCTATGTGTGTGTGCGCTAATGAGAATGGGGGGGAGCGGGCCGTCGCAGCAGTGCGTCCTCTGCTCTCCCGGCAGGTCACTAGCGACAGATGTTCTCAGCATATGTGGCGAATTAATTAGCCTCTAGTAAACAGAGGGGGCTGCCGCCATGAGCTGCCGGTCTGTGCTGCCGCCGAGCCGCAACGGGCCGCCTTTTGTCCAAATTCCTCTTTTCTCTCCATCCTCCTCTGGTAGATAGTTACAGGGAGCATCATTCTTTTTGATCAGTGGGCCCATAATGAGTTGGGGGCCACATGTCTGTTTGAATTTTGTGTGTGTGTGTGTGTGTTTCCATCGTTGCAGTGTGTATGTAACTGCGTGCACATGTATGAGCATACTGTGCTGTGGATCAGCGTCTCTTGGGTTTGGAGCCAGACAAGGATCAGGGCTGTGTTTGTGTGCATAAGTGTGTGTGTGGGTTTGTACGTCAGCACCCCATCATTTGGTCATGGCAGTGAGCCTGTTTTTGTGATGAGAGATCCCCTTGATGACCTAATTGGTTGATTGAGGTGTATCTCTGCGCGTGCGTGTGTGTGTGTGTGTGTGTGTGTGTGCCAGGGCCTCACATTCCCAGAACTGGGAATGTTTTCACAGCCTCAGAACAACTTGGCAGAGACTGGAAACACATTGAGAGCTGTTTGGATAATAACACACACGCACACACACAAAGGGGCGCCACGCTGATACACCTGGACTGTATGTGTAGCCCTTTAAAGAAAATGAAATTGTTTTCTTATCACCAAGTATTTGGGTATATCTACATTACAACATCAAAATGTGAATCACTGATGACACTTGGGGGGAGTTAACTCGGGCATTCAAATGACATATTTAAATATAAAATGCTTATGGATATACTGTATTTCAAAACATAACAGGAATTAGTAAAGTCACACGTAAAACTTTTGACTGAATGGTATTTTTATAGTCAATGATCAACAGGGTTTGTGTTAGGGCATGTTTTGTGTGTGTGTGTGTGTGTGTGTGTGTGTGTCGCTGCAGTAATGAAGTTGTTAGTTAAAGTGGCCCCCACCCCTTGGGACTGGCTTAAGCTGTGTGTGATTGCTTAGGGATCGGGCAGATACACACACACTTATCATTATCCACACACACACATACACATATACTCAGAGTCATTACTCCATTACGCACATGGACTATTGATTTTCTGCCATCTTTCCATCAGGTGAGAGCTTGCCAGGGAATATGGGAATGAACGCCTGGCTAGGAAAATCAAACTGTCACTCCTCCCTTCCTCTCTTCCTCCCTTCTCTCCTTCATTACAGACAGATGACAGGTCAAAGCTGCTGCCGTTCACTTTGTTGTTTTTCCTCCATCCGTCATCACTCAATCACTTCTTGCTCTCTTACATCTTCATCCAACAAATCTTTGTGTCTTCATCTCTATCTGTCTAATCTCACTTTTCACTCTCTACCTCCAGCTGCTTTTGTTTCCTCTTTTTCTCTCTTTCCTCTTTTACTGATATTCTCTAACTCTCTTCTGTCTTTGCATGTCAATGCCTTCCTTTCTCTTCCTCCCTCGAAGTGATGGATTCAGTCCTCTGTTTTCTTTTCCCTTTCCCCCTATCCTCATCCCTCTTTCCTCAAGTCTCCAACACTCTGCACAATCAATCAGTTAGCCCTTCCTCCCCCCCTCCATCCATCCCTAAACCCCTTAGTCCCCTCTGTAGTCCCTCTTTCCCCAAATTTACTCCAGTCTTCCCCCTCCCTTATTCCTCTCTACTTTCGCATTCCCTTCATTCTCTTCTTATCTGTAGCTTGCTACACTCCCTCTGTATCATTCATTGTAATCACTTCTTTTCCTCCCTTTTCTCTTCTTCTACCCTGATTTCTCCCTCCCTTTTTTGGTCTTTCTCTCCATTTCTCTGGTCAAGTTAAACATTTATGAACCACTTTTAACAAGACAAGTCTGCCTTAATCCTCTCCATGACCGCTCTGCCTCCTCTTCCTTTCCTTTCCCTGCCTTCCATATCCTCTCCTCCCATTTAAACTCCTCACCATGCCCTTTCCTCCTCTACCTCCTCAATCTCTTTTCTCTCTCCTTACTCCCTCTCTCGTCCCATGCTAAGCATTCCTCATCCCTTTATACTGTCCTCTCTCTCTCCCCCCGGTTCACCTCCTGTCCTCCTCTTCTCCACTCTACACTTTATCTCTCCCTTCCTTTACCTCCTGTGTCTCCTCCCTCCTCACCTCTCCTCCCTGAGAGGAGGATATGGGATCAGAGGATGTAATTCACTGACAAGGGTATCTATATTTAATATTAATGGGCGCATAGGAACCTTCACTTTCACACTCACACACACATATGGACACACACATGCTTGGTGCCAAATAAAGAGTGATCAGAGGCTGTGTAAGGTGCTGCGTTGTAGCCCGCAGGATAGACGCCTTGTGAACACACACGCAACACACACACACACACACACACACACACACACACACACAGACCTACCTGCGTAGCGCTTGGCGCTCCAGGATGGATGTGGCATCATTAGGCAGAGGAGTGTGGCCATTCTCAGCAGAAACGGCCACGCCGGCGGTACACATCAATCTAGCACCGCACACTCCCTCAGATACTGTCCC
The DNA here is from genome assembly GCA_026937815.1 of Etheostoma perlongum. Taxonomy (NCBI): domain Eukaryota; kingdom Metazoa; phylum Chordata; class Actinopteri; order Perciformes; family Percidae; genus Etheostoma; species Etheostoma perlongum. The sequence goes on along the minus strand of CM049371.1, from coordinate 8,530,562 downwards.
TTTCACACACACACTCACAAACACAGAGAGAGGAAAAGAAACACAGGAGAGCGAGTGAGGGTTTTTGTACAAACATATACTGTATACACATGCACACACACACTCCTTGGGCCTTGTAATGTATCTGGCGCTATCTCCCTTGCTCTGTCTTTTGTTCAAACACATACACACACACACACACACACACACACACACACACACTTCCTTTGTCTAATTTATTTACTGTTGGAAAGTGCCACCAAGGAGAAAGGGACAGAGAAGGAGAACAATAGTGTTCATCTTCTTTTCTGCACTTGCTTCTTCTTTACTTGCTTTGATATAACTTCTGAGTGACTAATCAATCATGATTAGTTCATGTAGAGTAAGTGCAATCATACAGTAAATGTTCATGTGCATATAACACATTGCACAATAAATAATCTTTGTAAATTATTCTAAATTAGTGAAAAGAATAGTGGATTAAGGCGGCTTTGTGGTGAAAGAAATGTTTTTTCTACAATACGTCTAAATCTGCCACATTCTGCCCTGTTTGAACAAAATGATGCTAACTTTACTGTTTACTTATTACACATCTTTGCTGTCATGAAAGTGAAGCACAAAAAATATTTGTAGCCTTCTTTTAAAATTGATACACACCTTTGATATAAAACATCCTCTACTGTTGCAAAGTCACTGAACACTTGTCTTCTTCTGGTATAGTACCTAATCCTTACTGACCGGCTCTCTGAAAGGTATATTGCACACTGTTGAATATGAGTTGCCGGTATATTTATCCATTAATTTACTAACATACTCCAAGGACATCCTAACACATTTATTAATTACTTGGTATTTTTTTCTATTACACATTTTCTAGCACATTCTGAAAAGTGTCAAAAAATATAATACAGCAACATAATCTACAAGTTTGTGGACAGAGCAATATGTTTGATGTTTGACAGTATGTGTCTCAAGGGGAACATTATGGGGGGTATTCTTGGAAATGTTCTCTTTATATTTATCTTAAGAATTTACATTTTGAATAACATTTTACAGGTAGTGTATGTCCAACAATTACAATACATTACAATAATTACTACACTCTACTGTGTTCAATGATTTAACAGCAGTATATTACAGAGAAAAACCACACACATTGCTCCTTTAATATGGTGATTTCTAAAGTGAAAAGTTTTATCTTGTGTATACGCTTCAGGTGTTTCCATGTATTTTAGTGTTTTCCTTGTGCTAATGATCTCCATATCAGAGTTGTTGAGAATAACAAGCGTCTACTGCAGATACCATCTGCCTGCGGGCTACACACGGTCTGGTGTGTGTGTCTGTCTGTGTGTGTGTGTGGTTTCTCCTTGGCTTCAATTGATCTGTGGATATCATTCTGTATCAAGCAATAGAATACTTTGAGACAGGGGCAATATTTAAATGAAGGTGATAGGTGTGGACATGCATGGACACAAATATCTACCTGTGAGTGTGTGTGTGTGTGTGCGTGTGTATATGTTGAAATAAAAAGAGAGCGGCCATGGGACGAGTGTAAAGCAGAGTTTCTCTCTGTTCCTCCTGCTGACAAATAGACGGCCCTATTGGTAATCAATGGTCAAACTCGAGCCATTGAACAACTGTCTGCCTTTTCAATTCTGTCCCGTTTGAGAAACAATTTGACAATAACGTCAGCTTGGGAAAAAAAGACACACAGTCAATATACAGGGAGAGCCATCTGAAGGACAATTTAGTGAGCGTCACCATTTATATCATCTATGTGTGTGTGTGTGTGTGTGTGTGTGTGGATGTGGGTGTGTGCGCGCGCGCGTGTGTGTGTGTGTGTGTGTGTGTGTGTGTGTTCTTTGTCTCAGTGTTTTTTGGACAGGACTGACAACAGAGCATTGTATACCCTTCACTGATAAACAGCTTCCAGAGTCATTAAAATAGAGTTAGTGTTTACACACACACACACACACTCAGGTGCAGAAAGGTGAAACTACATGAGACCAAAGACAAATGTATCAAATAGAAATTTATTTAATCACAGCTCATCCACAGCAGTTAAAATAAATAAGTTAAAATAAGGGATGAATTTATTCAGATTGTGGAATGATGAAGGAATAAATGGATATTATTGTATTTAGACAAGAAGATGGATATCAAAAGCCCTACACCTATGAGACAAATATGCTCATAAAAACTAGTTGAGAACTAGTTAACTACTCCTGGCACCTTACATAATGTATTAGGTACAAACACAATGTTGTAATACTATATAAATGCAAACAAAATATTTAAATGGCAATGCTGATGGCTGATTTAAACATGAATACATAAATACATACATTTGCAAAACTTAAAGATGAGATGAATTTTATTTTCATTTTTAAATACAATATATACAGTATAGTTTGTAAGATATTCTAGTGCATATCTGGCTGCCGAAGGATGTGATTGCGCAGTAGTCAACAGTTCTTTTTCAGAGTGAACCCATGTTTTCATGACAATTATTCAATGATTTTGATTCTAGACACATGCACGCCATACTGTCTTAAGTTGTAAGTTCTCAAATTGTTGCAGTGTGTGTATACATTGTGTGTGGTTGATTAAGACAGGGTTCTCCAGGGCTTTGCATCCCTCCCATCCATCAGTTTGATAAGTCCCTGGACGGGCAACATATTGCCTGGGACGCAAAGACACAGCCAAGGATATCAATTTCATCTGTCTGTATGTGCTGTCAGGTACGTTAGTGTGTCACTAACATAACTACAAACTGTCAGATACACATAGTAGTCAACCACACAGGGTGTAACACATACAGTAACAGACACATTTTTAGTGTGTGTGTGTGTGTGTGTGTGTGCACATGCGCGTGTGTGTGCGTGCGTGCACGTGCGTGTAGGGAAGGGAGTGGGGTGAGCAGAGGAGGGTGTTAAAGGGTTTTTGTTGTTTTTATTTTCCATATGTGCACCTTATAAATTTCTCTTGTGGTACTTGGTGTTGAGTTGCTTTCTGCAAAAAAGACAGCTAATGTTAACACAAAAGAAAAGATTGATTAAGTAGAAACTGTATCAATTGTCTGTGTGTTGTTCAATTATTGTTCATTTTCAGTTATTATTTCTTTTTACAATCATCCTCACTTTTGTTTCCATATAGTATAAGGACGTTTGTCTAGCCCTTAATTCTGTAGTCAGAATCGTGTTCTTTACAAATAAAAACTTTCAAGCCGTGACCAAAAATGTAATAAATTCAATCTTGCCATCCCTTGGGTAACTTTATTTATAGGCCTCCAAACTGCAACCCAGACCCAGACTGGCCCTGTTTGTCACATTAGCCATGGACACAGCAGCCAGGCCTCTGTATGTGTGTGTGTGTGTGTGTGTGTGTGATTGTGTGTGAACATGGGGATCAATAACTATCCTTGAGGTGTGGATAGTGAGGGGCAAGGTGAGGGTCAGGGTTAGCCGCACAGTGTTAAGGAAATAAGAAAAAGAGAAGAGAAAGAGAAACAAGAAGATATTGACTAAAAGTGGAATTATATAGCATCACATGAATTAATGGATTGTTTCATAGTTAGAACTCTATACAGAAACATATTTGACAAGTGATTACTCTTTTTATTTTTGTGAAAGCTGTGGCAACATTTGCACTTTGAAAATGTTTGTGTACATCTATCACATGTTTGTTGCATGTTTGTGATATTTTGTTGTAGATGAAGAAGAGTTAGGTGATGCTAACATTCTGTATGTATCTGTTTTCCCACACTAAATACTGAGCAAAACATAGTGCTATAGATATTTAGTAAAATCTTCACAGACTCTTCACAGATAGTGGAACATATAGTGTCTTACCGATTCTGTTTTATTTTTCTTCCCCGCTCACAAATGCAGAAAACTTTTGTGAATATAAAAAAAAGGTATTTAAGTATTATAATGAGCATATCACCTTTGGAAACAATATAAACAATATGGCAATCCAAAGTGTTACATGGAGACATAGTGTTGAGGCAAGGTGGAAAATACCATTCTTTTTAATGTCATGCCTTTTTGTAGAAGTTACTCAGGTTGCCTTCACAGCTGACAAACTTTTTTTTTCCTGTGATGGCTTCATCAGCTGCCCCCCAAACACACACACACACATACACACACTCACACAGACACACCACACCACACTCGACTACTAGATTTTGCTCTCTACGTAATTGAATAAAATTCTCCACCACCAAAAAAAAAAGGCTAGCGTCAGCATCTTCCGTTCCTTTTTGCATGGCATGGCCACTGATTGTCCTTCCCTACTATAATGGCACAAATAATTCTACAGGTCACAATGAACTGGCCAAACCTTCCGCTCTCACAGAGACAACAGGAAGTGTACTTGCTATATTTCTCTTTCTTATTACCTTTCTCCCGCTCTGATCATCTCTCTCATACATGCTAACTTGATTTTCCACATAGGTTAACCATGTCAAATATAGTCCACACACACACACACACACACACACACACACACACACACACACACACACACACACACACATTCAAATGTGTGCGCAGTCCTATAGTCATGATAATGGGTTCTGTGTTGTTGGCTTTAGGGTCAGGAGGTCAACATAAGCTTCTTAATGGACTGTGAAATAACCCTAACTGCATTAACTTCCCAGATCTCACACACATACACACACACACCCACATGCAAGCGCGCATTCTCATACATATAAGTGTATACATGCAGACACACATGCACACATACACTGGTCCCCCACACATAAACGCGCAGAAGCTGAGATGCGATTGGATTGGTCTTTAATTGGCGGGGCGATCACACCTTTACGATGGAGAGAAGATCCTTCAATCAGACGGAGTGATGGAGCGAGGGATGGAGAGAAGGGAGGACGGGAGTAATAGATGGATGGAAAACAAATGAGCGAGCCTAAAAAGAGGACACTGTTGTGTCACAGAGGACACATACACACACACACACACATTCTCAGGCTTACATTAAGATAATGTGCTGTGCAAATACTGCTTTGCCGTTGAGAGTGTATTACAAAGTGGATGATGTTGAGGTGCAAACTCGGTTGGTATATGTGGAGCCAGGGAGAGGCTGCCACTGGCTGAGTTTGACCTCAGCCCAGTGTCATTCTGCATATGCTCTCCTCCAATACAATTATTCCACTGTGTCTTTGGTGTTTCAGGGCTTACCGTTAAGAACTGAATGCTAATTGTACTCTGGTACCAAATAAAAAATACCAAATAATTTGAAACGTTTTAACATACCATATTGTCAACAAGCTTTTAAGACTAAATCCATTTCAAATTTCTTCTCTCCTCTTATCTTCTTCCTCTTGTGTCTCCCTAAGAGGGGATCACAAAGGATTTTGGGGGGGATTTAGCTCCGTGTCTTAAATCAGTCTTAATTTTTGCTCTCTGCCATTAAAGAGACGCCATTAAGCTCCTGTCTTCTCGCCTCATTTCCCTCTTCCTCTTGTTTCACTTTTTCAATTTGTGTGAGAGGGGGAGTTCACTCCTCATAAAATTTCACTTTGGCCAACCTATCATTTGCATCTGAGCCAATAAATAGCAATTAGCATTAACAATTAAACCAGCCAGTGGAACCGCAGGCAGCTCCCGGAGATGGCCTGATGGATGGGAAGGTGGATAGAAAGGAAGGGAGGGAAGGTTTAGTCTGTGTTTGTGTGTGTGTGTGTGTGTGTGTGTGTGTGTGGGGGGACTACATGAACTCTCACACGGCAATCCAGTATATCTTGCACTTTCATTTTCTTTGCTAAGCTAATTTATGTCTCTGAGGCCTGATCACAACACACACACACACACACACACACACAAACACACACAAAATGCCAATATCGGTCAAATTTTATTTGTTAATTACAATCATTAAATACCAACTGTTTCTGGCGCTCCATCTTACTTTATAGTTCTGTTTTTCAGCACCACCACACAGTTTTTAGTATTCATTCATGAAGAGCTGATGTAGTGAGGCCACCTCTGGTCTGATAATGTCTGAAAGTTTTGTTGCTATCAACGCATCTTTAATTGAGACTGATCTTTATAACACAAAAGGTGTGATGTTCTGCCAATTGATCCCCAAAGGCGAGATTTGTTGTGATGGGATATGTTGGAAAATATATTCAAGTCGGTGTCTTGCTGCATCTTGCAAAGGATTACTACACACAAAAATGAACAAAAATGAAACTAAGTTATAATATGTTTAAAGTAATTCAAAACTGAGGGCTCACTGAACCAGAGTGATCGGTAAGCCAAGGGCATTACTTGAAAAAGTTTTAACACACATTTGTAACAATAGAAAAAAAAAAATTCAAATATGTATCTTGTAATTTTAATTTAGAATCTCATGATCATGAAATAAAGATTTAATAATTATGAGAGAAAAATGTTTGTAATTCTCATAATTTTGCACTTACAAGAAAACTAAACAAGATCTTTGCCATGTTATCTTTAGATATGGATCTTGCAGTTATGAGATCTTTCTCTTAATTTCACTACAATTTCTCATAATAAGAAGGTAAGAAAGAAGGCTAATTTACGAGAAAAGGTTTCTCCTTTTTTTCTTTAATAAATCAAATTTACTCTTGTCCATGTTTGTCCAAAATGTGTCTAAATACAAGCATTTATGATTCAGTTCTGCTGACACCCGTGTGCAGCCTGTCTCCATGTCTCCTACCCCCCGTGTTCACCTCCACTGTGCCGGCGGTGAGAATATTGTTGGTGGCTGGTGACGATCAGTCCATCTCCATACATTAATCACCACCAATAGAAAGCCCTGACACAGCAACTACAGCAGTGCCACTGCCCTGCCTAACAAAGCATAGAGCAAGGACACACAGCGCCAACAGCGGAAAGACAGAAAAGAGGAAGAGATGGAATGTGTGTGTGTGTGTGTGTGTGTGTGTGTGTGTGTGTGTGTGTATTGAGTCAACGGTGCAGAGAAAGAAAGAGAGAAGGGGAACTTGATGGGGAAATATGGAAATGTGGAAAGAAAACAATCATGCTTTATGTTTCCCCCTCTGTCCTAACCTCTCTCTTTTTGTCTCTCTTTCTCCGTCTCTCTTTTTTCTCTTGTTCTCCTGGTTTTTATTGTTATTACCACGGCAGTGCCATTAGAGAGCTCTACGTTCTTCTCCACTGGAGCAATAAATGAAGAGGGCCTCACTCCTTTTTCCTTTTCATCCTCTCCTTTCTTATCCCTTCTTCAGGTCCCCGCTCGACTCCTTTTTCACCTCTCGTCGCCTACTTCTCAGTTCTTGTTTCCTCACTGCTCTCCTCCTTTCCCGTTTCCAATCGCTTTCTCATTGCTTCTCTTTTCTTCTTGTTTAGTTTAGTCTTTTTTTTTCTTTCTTTCTTTCTTTCTTTCTTTCTTTTTCTTTCTTTCTTTCTTTCTTTCTTTCTTAATTTCTTTCTTTCTTTCTTTCTTTCCTCATACAATGTGTTCTTTTCTTCTTTTCAGGCATATGTTCTAATGGCAGACTATTGTAATTTACCCATAACACAAACCTCATCACCACAACACACACACACACACACACACACACACACACACACACACACACACACACACACATTAGAGTGCAGTGAGGGACCAATGTTGCAGCCATGACAAATCACCCTCTGTGATTAAATGCTGGTACAATGGGAACATGTTGGACCATTAATTAATGGTCCAAATGCACAAACACAGCAGTCAAACACCAACTGAAGACTCATTACATTACACTTCCTTTATGTCATCACTGTTGTGGTATGGCACGGTCACTACTGGAACCAGCCCTGTGACTTTGAGGCCTGATTGTAGAAAATTAAACCTTTAAACAAGCTCAAATGTCAGAAAGCCGAAGTTAACAAGTGACTGTCAACCAGCTCTCGAGAATGAATATTGGACACATTTGTTAGGTGGTTATAGATGACTCTAGTGGGATACTATGTTGACGAAGAATGTAGAAATGGGGAGTAAAGCTAAAAAAAGAAAGATACCTATTTAGATGTGTCAGATCGGAAGCTGTCACACCATTACTATGTTCTAAAAGAAATGTGTCCTGCTATTGATGACTTAATTATAATATCTACTTTTTTTGTCACTGGGGTTTAATCCACTTTCATGGTATTTTATAGTAGGCTACTTTATAGTGCCTGCAGTCACAGACAAGAAAACAGAGAGAATTAAAGAAGGATCCCATTCTGAGAGAAGAAAGGGATAAAAGACACTAGGTTTCCCAACACCACGTGCTACAATCAAACTCCAGCCAACGACACGCAGAAATTCATATGAGGACTTTGGAGTCAGCTGCCCTATCAAGTACAGCACATGGTATGAGACGAGGCAGACACAGCATGCAGACAGAGATTTTAAAAAAGGACAGAGATGTAAAGTGAGTACAAGACTATATGGAATTCTAATGGGTGGGATAAGGTAGGGAGACATGTGGTAGGAGGTACAGGGAGCAGATGCCAAAACTGTATGACAGTGAGTGTCAAACAAGGAGAGAACAAGGGTGGAGGGAGCAGTGGGTGGCTGCATGGAAAGGTGAAAGAGAGGAGACCGGGAAGTGCGTACCAGAGTAAAATGAGAAAGGACACTGGTTGGGAAGAGGACGAAGATGCATGCTTGGTATTCATAATAGTGCAGGTGATTCTGATCTCAAAGGATCATCACAACCACTGATGTTGTTTTTTGTACTGATATTGCTTTTGGTCTACCTAATTTGTTCTAGTTGCCATCTCATTACAGTCATTTTTTATGTTTTGTCAACTTCCTTTCAGTATTTCACCCAAACTAATAAGCAGTTTCTAAATGCATTACTCCTGCAGGAGAGAGCTGAAGTCATGATGTCACGTCCAGACGAGGCTTTGTTCCACTATCTTCTGTAATTAAATGCAATTTCACATTCATTCAGGGCCATGTCTGAGTAAAGTTGTAACACTACACAAAACAATCGAGCATTAAAAACGTAAAAGACCTTGAATGGAGATGGAAGGGGGAACGTGATGGCAGGCTGGAGAGGTGAGAAAGAGAAGATTGTGTGGCAATAAGGAGCCAATAAAAAGGAACTTTTAAAAGTCCCTCCAGTGAAAGTAACAGTTTGTGGAGACTGTGGAAGAATGTTCTGTATGTGTTGGCAAGTGCCTTATGAAAGCACATTAGCCTTCCAGACAAAATCTAAATAGCAGATAACAGTGGAGGGTGGATGGGGGCAGGATTAACAAGTCTATACCTGCTCTTGAAGACAACGACAATGTGCGAAAATTTTACTGACACATCGAGCGGACCGACAAATGGGAAGAAGGGAGGGATAGATGCCAAGGTCAAGGTTATAAATCAATTGTGCCTGCTGTAACAATATTTTTATTGTATTGTGATTGTGATTGTGATTATAATATTTTATATTATACCTATCTATCACTCTACAGGTACACAGAATCTCTAACTGTCTGTCTGTCTTTCTTCTCTTCCAAACATTCAACCACTTGGTTATTTTGGGTTCTCCATAGGAAGTGCTGCTTCTCACCTGACGTCCCTGAGACATGGATTCATTACTGAGCCCGACGCCACTAGGATGCTCTGTGTGTGTGTGTGTGTGTGTGTGTGTGTGTGTGTGCGTGTGTCTGTCTGTGTTTGCGTGTGTGCATGCGTGTGTGTGTGTGTGTGTGTGTGTGTGTGTGTGTTGTGTGTGTGTGTGTCTCATGTAACTCATCTCAGGGCAATCAGTTGTTTGGGAAATTGCTGAGAGAGGTGTAATATACTCCCTTGCTCACTGTAATTTCCACTCTTTTCCTCTTTCATTCCTACTTTCTCACTCTCTTTCTGTCATAAAATGTTTCATTCTTTTCTTCTTCTACACAAATTGTAGAAAACATGAAGGTGACAATGTGTTACTTCATTAAACACTGGACATTTTATCTGCAGATTTAAACATTTTTGTTTTTGATTGCAGACTGGAAATTATTAGTTATGTTTCTAAATAATACTTTGTATTGTCAATTTGATGGCCAATTATTTTGTCCATTTTCTTGTGTTTTGTCGAGATGCAGGGCATTGAGCTCTTTATGCTAATGCGGGAACAATCTACCCTGACAAATGAAGGGAGACTGGATCAGAAAACAGAGTTTTGTTGGAGGTGTTTGGGAGCAAAACACACAAGCAAGAGTACAAGGTGTTACAAGATGTTGCAGTTTGAACAAACCTTATCACATGTGATCAGCCACTTTCCCTTTGTTGCTCCTGTGGACACACAGTTGAGCCTGTGGCTGCAGTAAGTTTTCTTATCAAGGTTCTCTTAAACGTACACGCTTTTCCCTTCCTAATCCCCCCCATCTAACCTTTGTATCTTTCTACTAGCGTCCCTTTCTGTCTCTATTTCTTCTCCCCCCTTACTCCAGCGTCTCCCTCAGTGCCCCCAGTGAGAGCAGCTAAAATTAAGTGGTGCCACTTCTCAATGACACTTTAATGATAGCACCACTGCTCCGCACACAGAGAGACGGGAGAGGTATGAGCATCTGCTAAAGATAGGCCCGCAGACACAAACACACAATGCACACACACTTACACACACAGGCACACTCACACGTCCAAACGAGTGAGCCTCCCTTTGTCTCGCCTGCCACAGGGACCATGGGGGACGGTTGCAGTCTAATTAAGAGCATCCGTAGGGATAAGTTTGTGTATGCTTGTGTGTGTGTGAGTGTGTGTCATTCCAGCTTGGCATCACCATCACCTGCCTGGCACTGCCATTATGGCTGGCATCTAAGAGAGAGACAGAGAGAGAGAGAGAGAGAGAGAGATAGGCAGAGAGAGCAAAAATGAGAGTATATAGTAGACAAAGACACATTGTTGCTTTATAGTAGTATTACATGTAACGTCTCAGAGAGATGCAAAGAAAAAAAGAGAGGGAAGTTAAGTTTGCTTTTCCTTTCATCAGTATTGTTTATGGTGTGTATAGAACCTCAATACTTTATGATACAAAATTTCTGATTGAAAGCATACCTTTCCTAATTTTAGGCAATGTTCCTACTATACCCATAGGCGTAATTTGCAGGGGGGTGATGGGAGGTTACAACCCCCCCAATAATGAAAACTGGCCAGTGCATTTTCCCCCAAAATACCTACTCATATTTTCCTTTACATTATTTAAGACATTTGCACCATAAATTGATTAGAAAAATTCCCCAGAATAAAGAAAACGAAGTGTGTGATATGCTAAAAATTTTAATTTTGCTCAAAAGATAGTAAGTATCACATTAGTTTCGTAAATCTAAACCAATCCCTAATTATATTTCAGTTTTCTTATTTGTATGTAGACATGCTGCCTGTTTTTGATGTCTTAGGAAGGCCCATACATATGTGTGTGTGTGTGTGTGTGTGTGTGTGTGTGGCGCTGTACAGGGCCTCCTGCTAATAGAGTTCCAACATGTTCTTAATGTTGTCAGCATTAAGCAAGTGGTTGATCAATTAGCCCACTACTACCCTTACAATGTCAATACTGTGACTTTAAACCTGTCAATAATGTAACATTACCTGCCAAAACACTGGTAATCACATAACACTGACAACACTAGCTGCAAACTCCTCACTATGGGATTGCAGAGGTAACCAACCCACACCTCCCCTCATTCACCTGTCAGTGATATTAGATTAGCATGACAGAAACAATCTATTTTAAATCTCTATGTGCTGCTAAATATTTACTGTCTATCTGTTGACAGGTTTTATTTCTGAAAAGGGAGAGCAAGAAAACTTTAGTATGCATGTGTTTTTGTGTGTGTGTGTGTGTGTGTGTGTGTGTGTGTGTGTGTTTGTGTGTGCGTGCGTGTGTGTGTGTGTGTGTGTGTGTGTGTGTGTGTGTGTGTGTGTTGAGGTTATTGTCAGGTCAAAGATGCTGCTGCAGGGAGAAGTGCCAAGTGACATTTTAAGACTCCCTCCCACTTCTCTTTACATACCCACACACACACACACACACACACACACACACTGGAATCTAACTGGAGTAGACAGGTCATCAGCAGTGTGATGCAGGCCCTTACCCTGACTGGCACTGGGCGCGCACACACACACAGATCAACACATGTCACTTTTGTGGCAGATGAGATCAGAGATGTTCTTTTCAGTAGACGTCACATATGGAGCTACGTCTGACTCCCAACACATACACACACACACACACACATAAAAAGCACTGCTACTCTCTTCTAAGTTTGCCCTATGTATTAATATTTATTTGGTACACTTTAGTAGGTGGTTTAGCACACATGCTCACATTATGCATGGCAAATGACCAATCATAAACATTATCTGCAAGGAATGATATGTTCGACATATGATTTAAAAAAAATAAGGAATCCTTTTTTCTTTTATCTAATTTGAAAATAAGGTAAAGTAAACTGTCAAATTGAATTGTTCTAGCCTGGATGCCAGCCAAACTGGATGCCCCGCCCACAATATTTGAGATTGGTAAAGTTCAGTCTGGATCTGTTGTGGAGCAACTGTGCTCTAACCAGAGCAGTTTGGATCAATCAAATTGTCAGAGCGGGCTTTATACGACGATGGACAGATGATCAACAGTAACTTAATTTAATCTACCATGTCACCAAAGAACACTTGAGTTGAATTTGTGTACAATATAGAATAGAATAGAATAGAAGAATTGAGATGTGTAGATTATGCCATTGCATCTGTTATAGAAGATATCGACAGTGTATTCATTTTAAAAGAGTCGATTGTTTTTGACAAACTTCCTACGGGATTTGGCAACAGTTCAACATACTGTATGTCACATACTCCGTTGCTCTGATTGGTTGTAGGTCTACCCAATTGGGTACAGAGGCATTTTCTTTTCTGGTTTGGTTGAAACGCCCCATAATCACAGCCCAACAGTATCAAACTCACATTCTGACTAGAATAGAGCATGACGACGTCAGGCTAGTATTGTTGAAAACATATTAAATCTTCAACAGGTTTATTCATGTTTTTGTTTATTTGTGTGCTATCTTCAACACACAGGTGTGTTCACTTGTGGCTAATTAGACTGCTGAGGTTTACATTGGGCGGAGATTTGCTGGAAGTATACATGAGGTCACAAAACATCAGGGACCAATAAGAATGATAAAGGGGTAAATTGTCCCCACCCTAACATATGGGGCAAAACAAATGGGAAGGTTGGCAATCAAGTTAGTTTTAACATTTTACTTATGATAACTGCCCGGCGCTCTACATTTTTTTTCTTTAATTTTCAGATACATACTTACTGACATACTCCTTACTTACTTAACCACAGATACAATGACAACTCCGCATTGGCATTAATGTTTTGCTAAACCAAGTGTGGAGCCCATGAGGATTTCGACAGTGAACCATCACACACAATACCAGTACCCTGGAACTTTAGCAGCTAAATTATAATAAATTACATATTTTTTTTGTCGCTCTGGTACTACTATCAATTGTATTGTGCAGTGTTTCAAAACTCCAAACAAGACTCCCAACTGATCATCCTGAATACTCATACGTAAATCATTAAATGTTGCACTTGATTCTCCTTTCATTTGGCTTGTAAACATCTCTCACTACAAGACCAATGTTTCAACCATTAAGATTCTGGTGAAAACGAGAAGTACATTTCTTGAGTCACCTAAACATATCATGCAGTGCAATTCTTTCAATTGTAAATAATTATTTTAGCCATCATCAATTTTATTAGTTACACCTGTGCTTTTCTTACTGTGACATGACATGAACACGTCTTTTGTGAAAGAGGCCTATTTACTGTATGAGCAACATTTTTCAGACCTCACTGATAAGACTTTATTGTGGTAATTTTGGGCATAGAGCCATTTCAAATCTAATCAGTAATAATGTAATGAAAATACAGAAAACAAAGTGTCAGTAAGATATAATACAGGTTTACCACAGGTGGCACTACTGGAAATTAGGCTCTCAGCCCAGCAGTGTTATCGTCATGTTGTTCTTATTGTGCCATACACAACCAACGGAAAAGCTTCTGCTGCTATGATTCAGAACGAAGGTAGACGTGACGTATGCCAGCAGCCACCTGCAGCTAGGTGTGCATGTGAGAATGTGTTTGTGTGGTGACCTCGGGACAAGTAATGAGTGATCTATTCTCAGCACTGTTTCCCAATGAATTGAGTTCCATTACACCTTGCTTTCCTCCAGTCAGGTATACTGTAGGCATGTGTGTGTGTGTGTGTGGTGTGAGAAAGGAAGGCGTCAAGGTTGAAGCACATCAATACCTGAATGAGATGAGGCCTTCCTTTTCTAGAAGCACACACACACACACACACACACACACACACACACACACACACACACACACAGAGTATATTAAATAAATAAATAATTAAACAGCAGACTGAAATATTGGCAGCCTGCTGTGGAGATAGACGGTTGATTTGCAACAGGAGAAAAAAAATTCCCTTAGGGAAAACACACACACATACAGAAGCTTACCACACATGCTACCATTGGGGGCTGATACATACTCATACAAACAGTAATTACCCCCAACAGCTTAAAAAGACATTTGCAATGCATTTATAATGGATGCCAAATTACCAAAAGAATCCATTTACACACATAAATATGTGTGTTGTGTGTGTGTCTGTGTGTTTGTGTGTTTGTTTTGTGTGTGTGTGTGTGCGTGCTTACATACTGTATAAACCCACATTTACTAATGTCTGCCCAGTAAAGTGCAGAGATAAGATAAGACTTTATTTATCCCGCACTGGGGAAATCCCTGTACTACAGCAGCTCAAAAGAAAAAATGTAATCACATCAGAATAACACAAATACACATTAAGTGGAAAGAAAAACACATTACGTATAGAAACAGAAAAATTCGAATTAGTTATAATAATAATAAATCAAACATATTTACACAATACACATGGTCATGACCGAAAGAACGAGATCCAGGGTACAAGTGGCCAAAATGAGTTTTGTTAGAAGGGTGGCCGGCGTCGCCCTTAGAGATAGGTTGCGAAGCACAGTCATCGGTGGGGAGCTTGGAGTAGAGCCACTGCTCCTTCGCGTCGAAAGGAGCCAGTTGAGGTGGTTCGGGCATCTGGTAAGGATTCCTCCTGGGCGCCTCCCTAGGGAGGTGTTCCAGGCACGTCCAGCTAGGAGAAGGCCTCGGGGAAGACGCAGGACTAGGTGGAGAGATTATATCTCCAACCAGTAATTTTTTGTCATGCTCTGTCATGGAGAACTGACCAGTTAGTAAGTTTTTAGATACAAAAGTACACATGCGCACATACATAAGCACACAGTCAAGCAAATGCATTCTGTACTAAGATTGCATATCAACTTTTGCCAGCTCTTTTAGATCTCTCTCTTCTCCCCTCTTGTTTTTCTCTCCTCTCTTTTCCTCCATTCCCCCCTGCTCTTTCTCTTCTTACCTCTTCACCTCTCTTCCCTTCCTTAATCTTTTCATTAATCTAAATTTTTTTGTCTATGCTCCTTAAAGTAATGTCAACACAGAGCAAAAACGTGCACATCCAGAGAAATGTGCCATATCATCAGTTCCACTTGCAGTTAGTGTTGGTGTTTGTTGTCACAGACAGGCCTGTAGACAGAATCAAATCACATTTGTCTGTCCTGTCATATTCTCATCAAATAGTCTGCTGTGACTGTGTTAGTGTGCAAGCATATATGTGAGTACACAAACACTTTTGGTACTCATGACTAGATGTTCCTCTTGCCATTGCCAGCACCTCCCACTCAGCAGTACATGCTGCGAACAGAGTTGTGTATCTCTTTTTCACTCATTTATTTATAGATCTTTTTTTAAATGTCACAAAATCTAAGATGTTTGAGATCACATCTTTATCTGTAAGAAAAAATGAATACAGGAAAATGAAGTGTGCTAGTCAAGTTTCTTTCTTGCCTTCTTTCTCTTTTCTGCTTTTTCCTTTATTTCTTTCTCTCCCGGCAGTTTCAGTGGAAGCCACATCTTCTCAAGGCCAGGTCAAAGTCACACACACACACGCACACCACACACACACACACACACACACACACATATAGAGGAGGTAGCACTTTATGTATTGTGGCAGCTCTGTGTGAAAGGCCCGTGGCTCTCCCAGAAAAAAGCAAAAATAGAATAGAGTTGTCGAGTTGCTGTGACTCCACTGGGCCAATTCAAATCTCTCTCCCTAACTCTTGCGAGACCCTACTTACTGCATATCTCAGTCTCTGCTTTAGTTTTCTGTTTCCCTCATTCTCCCTCTGTTTCACTCTATATCTTTATTTTGATTTGATGTTACAGTAATCTTTGTGAGAACCAAGGGACATGTGGAAAAAAGTGCAGAATGTCACTGAAGAACCTGAGGGAAGGAAGAGTGAGCATATGGCTGGAATGCTAGGAGAAGAAGAGATGGAGTTATCAAACACCCAGCGTCCAATTTACTCCGTTCTCTTTCATCAGGTCTGCTCTCCTCTTACACACTGACAGAGACTACCTGTGTGTGTGTCTGTGTGTCTGTGTGTGTGTGTTTGATAGGGAATGAAAGTTAAACTGCTGGCAGATTTTTGTAACTTTAAGCTTGCCAATCCTTAAACGCAGTCAGGCTCAAAACCAAAGCTTTGTGTCTGAAAAGTTGTGACATTGAGAGGTCTGGAACATTTTACGCCTCCAGTGATTGCATTTTTTTTCTTCCTTCAACTACATTTTGATGGTTAAGAACATTAGTCAGAACCCGGATTTTGTTTTTGTTTCCCAGAAACTAGAGCTTGTCAGAAAGCTGTCAGGAAGCACTGGAGACGTCTGGGGCCTTAGTGCTTTCAGTAGCAAAATTAACACCTGAATATTTATTCTAAATACTTTAGAAACAAATTGTTAATCACAAAAATAAAATACTGTTACAACATTTAATGGGACCTAAAACCTTTAAAAGTACAACAGTGGGAAGGCAATTCAGTTGGCTTTTTCATCATCCAGCATGGCGCTGTATTAGCCAATCATGCAAGAACATATTTCTGCTACATAACTTTAAAGTTGTAGTGCGTATTTTCTGTCTCCCCATGAGGAATTCTAAGTAAAGACAACCAAACTGTCGGCACATCCATATGATGCAAGCCTGCCCCCCCCCCACCATCCTTCACGCGGTTGCTAGTAACCAAGGAAAACACGGAGGATTACTATAATAAAACGTGATCGACTCTTCAGAAGTGGTAATTATCTTCGCTCGATTCTCTGTGCACGACCTAATCCGAAAATTTAAAAGAAAAAATAAAGCAGACTTGCAACATTGGAGTGTCTTTGTCAAGGGCGCTGTCTTTATATCCATACACTGCTGAGTGGGACACGCTGAACATTAAAATGGTGAGTGCTAAAGAGGCCAGTTCTATATATATATATATATATATATATATATATATATATATATATATATATATATATATATATATATATATATATATATATATGTGTGTGTGTGTGTGTGCGTGTGTGATTGATACAGAGTGCCACACAAGGCGAGATTTGTGGGAGTGAAGCAAAGGAACAGTTGCATAAGTGTATATGATTGTGTGTGTGGGGTGTGTGATAGAAGCAGGGGAGTTCATTCCGAAACAGGCCGTCTGTTCTGATGGCAGAGCATGTGTGCGTGTTCGTGCTTATGTGTGTGCTGTAGTCATGCGCTCTACTTTCTGAGAACACAGGGCGGAGGGAGCGAAGCGAAGCAGAGCGTAATTAGGCCACGATTTGAACTCTCTTAGTTCCTCCCTGAGAGGAGGCACAGGGTCACGCCAACTATTATAAATCGAGCTGGGCTGTATATGTGTTCATATGAGTCTGTGTGTGTGTGTGTGTGTGTGTGTGTGTGTGTGTGTGTGTGTGAGAGAGAGAGTGAGAGAATGAAAGGTATCAGAGGTAAAAGGAAGTCGGCTTCTGATTGGTTCAAAGTACACTGTTAAATATAGCAGAAGCTTGGTGTCTTACTGGTCTAAGGTGCATTACATGCTTTTGATATTATACACTTAATTCATAAATGTTGTGTCATGTCACACCCATAGACTGTAAAAATAATGGACAAATCTTCCGTTCTTGAAAAGTGAAGCCTACTGTATGTGTGTAAGTGCCTAATTTCTATAGAAGTCTATGGAAAAAATATTCTACTTCTTACTTGATTGAGTAAACATTTTCACAATGGCTTCAGTCACTACTTTCAATTCTTCCTCAATACAACATGATATTCATTTTGTTAATTATGGTTCATTTATTTTAAAATTGACAATAAAGCGGGGGGTGGGGCTTCACTTCAACCTTTAAATCAGGACAGAGGCTTAGCATGTGCATATCCATGGCATTTTTTCTGTATTCATGTTCTCATTTAAACTTTGACCCTCACACTGTGTGTTTTCACTTAATCTAAGTTAAAAGGAACTATTGGTTGCCCTAAAATGTTTTGTTTAGCGCTATGCCAACCAAGCTGGCTAGCTACCGCTATTTTTAGCTAGTAACTTAAGGGAAAGTTTGCTAAATTTCTGTAGTGTAACATTAGTATTGTTGCTATGGTTACTTGCATTCTAGCCATAGACTGTTAATATTAATTAATATTTACAGTCTATGAGTCTAACGTATAGGTTAATGTTCCCACTGCCTTTGGCTGATTGGACAAAGCCTTCTACTAAGTAAAAGCTGCACTCCTCGGCAATTTATAATTAGTTGGTGTGGAAATAAAACTGACACCATTCTATAAATTTTTTTTTTTTTGTCTCCAACTTGCTGATAGCCCATTTAGGGGCCACTGATCAATTAAAGTCCTTTTGTAACCTCCCCTGCACCCACACACAAACACACTCATGCTATTAATGAACGGACGGCTAATTAAGACTCAAAAAAGCAGGGGAGTCACTTCTTTTTGATTGATAGCACCCACTGTCTTCTCTTCCTGCTATTTTGCATTTTAATGTACATTAATAAACTTTTATTGTTTTGTTAATTATAATATCACCCTCCCCCGTTGAGATAATAACTGAACAGAGCGATTTGTTCAGAAAGATTTTCTGCTACATGAAGGAAGACTATGGACAAACAGAGAAAAAGAGAAGAGAAGACAGGAAACAAAAGAGAGAAAAAAAAATGGACTGAGAGAAAATAGCAGGGGGTGGAGGGTGATGTATTGTATAGTGAGAATTTAAAATGGCACGCCCTTTTTTCATACTCAAACTAACTAAACAATACAACAGCATTCAAGATTAGTGTATAATTAAGTTTTCAGTAGCATGGCCTTTAAAGCAGCACGTGTCTGGGATTGGCTGATTGAAATCTAGACCAACCCTTGAAATGTTTTCCCTCTACTGATGGAGATTTTGCAGGAGCTATGTGTGTGGTACTAAGAAGCATAAAATCACCATTTCCTTTCACAATCCATCTTGAAACTTTCGCTCAATGTTCTCTCTTATTTAACATAAGACTTAATAAGGTAAGGTAAGGCAATGTAAAGACACAGCCTGTTTCTATACAGTGTGTGTAACGTTTACTGTGTGTATGTGTGTGTGAGTGTATGTGTGTCTGTGTGTGAGTGTATGTATATGCATGTGTGTGTATGCGTGTGTGTGTGTGTATGCGTGTTGCAGATGATTGCTGCAACATCTAATTGGTTTGTTCAGTGTTTCATGCTTAAGTACATCTGCTTGTGTAGGCATGTATTTACGTGCATATATGAGTGTATGTGTGCGTTTGTGCATTTACATATGCGTGTGTGTGCATGTGTGCTGCGGCCCTAGAGGTGCAGGGCCAGGGACGCGCATGATGGATCGTGGAGGCCAGTTGATAGCGCCATTACTCACTGACACACACATACATACACACACACACATTCTCTCTTACACACATGTACACACCTGCCTGACACCTGTCCCCCATGGGGATCTGCCTGCCCCTGAGGCCATCGCCCTGGAGACGAGCAAAGCCCAAAATTATTCTGCATGACAGCAAATACACGTAAAGTTTTAAAAAGGAAAGAACTTCAAAACTTTGTAGGACAAGCTTGGTCTTTCTCTCTCTTTCTCCTGCTGCCTACCTTTTCATATTTTAACTATTAAATATTGCACTCTTAAATCTATCTATCTATCTATCTATCTATCTATCTATCTATCTATCTATCTATCTATCTATCTATCTATCTATCTATCTGTCTGATATTTCACCTCAGGGGCTCATGAATAGTAAGGATTCCTACATGTATAATAACATTAGAAAATTATGTTTATGTAATTTTCATCTCTGCATTGACACATTCCTTCAAAGGAGATTCTGTCTGAAGTATAAAAAAAAAAAAAATCATTACCTACCAGCGGGGAAATGTGGAAAATTGTTTTTAAGGTCAAGCTGATGGAGATAAAGAAAACTCCAGAAGCTGTACAGTTATTTCTGTAACACTGATTGAGAAATGTGCAATTGTTAAATAAAGGGTCCGGTCAAAGGGAGCTTAGATTGCTAAAATATTAACTTAATTTACGCAGTCTTGCATTTAGCTTAGTAACCATCCTTTTTTATTTTTGTATATTTTTTACTTTTTAGCTTAAATTAGGTGAGACACTTCTCCATTTTTGTTTATATTGCCTGCCACCAATGTCTAAAATGTACTGATTATTTTTTACCCAATACAAGCCAAAAGTGACATCACCTATTACATTAGGTGATAAATGGCTTTAATTTGGTTAAATATGTTTTCCCCTTGTTGAAACATCTGAAAGTGTTAGCTTTACCAGCATTTGGTACCAGCTGTCAGCCTTAACAGGACGGTAAAGTAAAGAAAATTGGTGTTTGATAACCAGTGTTAATTAATTATCTTGTTATTATTTTACTTTAATTTAGTCTTGATGTGCTGATAGCCTGTCTCACTGGAATCATTCAGTATTATCTAACACAAAACAAGCAATTCAAAGAATTATTCTTAGCACAGTACACCAGAGGTAGAACATTCAAAGGTCATGCCAAGTCAAAAGTGGGTGTTGTGTCTGGAGTCCGTAAGAGGGATCCATAATTACCCTGGTTCAAGGGACTACATTAACCATAACTGTTTGTGAGCGTTACCGTAGTCTCGCATTGCCAGACCTTCCTGCACAGTGCTGCGGAGGAGGGTCTGCTGAGTCCACACAGCATTCTGGTTTATTGGTATTTCTTTAAACCAATCACAATTGTCTTCTAGGCACCGCACAGAGCAACGGCACCTCTGCAAAATAGCCTTGTGAAGGAACTCATTTTGGTGTAACATGTGTACGTTCAAAGGTTGTTTTAGTCGTGCAACAGAAAATTCAGATTTAACAGATAGTCTAGCTAGCTGTCTCGATTTACTCTGCAGAGATCTGAAGAGCAGTTAACCATATCTACTAAATAGACTAGAGTTTAAAATGCCAATCCGGCCAAAATGAAAGACATCCGGGGAATTTCCAACGGCACCTGAACAATCCCAGAAGTGGAATGTCCTGAATGTAGTAGTAGTGTTACCGTAATGTGTTAAATATTTTGTACTGACACAGCATCTGCACTGTTTATTTCAAAGAATGGTACTGTATATGTACAGTTTACTCTATGAGCTACGTAACGCGCGTTTAAAGTTTTAGGAACAATCGTTCGGCTACTGCTGGCTTTTCCTCAATGACATCTAACATTAGACATTGCAAATTGTTGATTCCTAATAATGAAAACAAAATCAGTTTAAACTCCCAACTCTAAAATGCAAAGATCACCTCTTTGTTGAGGCCTTTGTACTTACAGTAATTGTCTTAAAGCAATGCTCCAACCTTTTATTTTTAATTTTACACAACACAAGTAGACTTGAAAGATGTCTTGTACAGTAAAATTGCTCAGTATTTTTACCTTAAATTCAAGCAGTGACAAGTTTTCACAGCATACAAAAGTCGGAAAGCATCCTTAGAAACTTCTTAAACCACTCCTACAGCAGAATATGCTTCTTCACTGCAAAACCTCCCAGAGAGCTAAAGGGAAGAGCACAATTGCACACAGTAGCTCCTTTTTCATATACAAAAAAATCATTTGATCCATTGTTACTGAAATATAAACAAATTGATTAGTGGAGCTTTAAAGCATATGCTGGAGTCTGCATGTGTTGGGGTAAACCTTTCCCAGTGATTGGAGTGTGTTTAGATTTACCAGAACCTGCACCACATGTGTTACAAGTGTGTGTTTGTGTTTTTGCCGAAAGCCTCTTTGTATTTCAAGTGTTAAGCAAAGGAAATATAGTTCTTCTCCTGTGTTGATTATGGGAAAAAAGAAAGAAAAAATAATATACATGACACAAATTGAGGTGCAGTGGCTAATTAGCATTAAATGGGGCACTTTATTGGCATCAAGCGCAGTGAGAAAACAATCATATCTCACTTCATCTTCATTAGTGGGAAAAGTGATGCGATTTGCTTGTGTGTGTACCTCAAAAGGAAAAGTAACCAACAGACATTGATACAAACAATACTACTGGGTCATATGTGTGTTTCTTGCAAATTCTGAGGTATCAAATGAAAAAAATGTATTCAACAGAACACCTTTGGTAAATACCTGTATGTTGAGCTCTCTGTTATAGCAGCACAGTCTCATGGCAGTTAATAAAATATTGATATGTGGACAGATCACATTAATGTCATTATTTTAGTGTGTTGATTATGAATTTTAAAGAAATGTATTTCAATGGGAAGCCTATTTCATGATAACAGCACAATTGCGGTAGTAATTAGTATTGAAAAGCCAAAAATCTGCGCAGGGAGGGTTGGTAGGGGTGGTGGATGGCTTAAACAACACAGGACTTTCACCCGGAACCGGGGATCGTGTCCCACGCGTTGCAGTTTTTTTCTGCATTATTCTCTTCCTATCCACAACCGTCACGTTGTTGGCGTGTCCCGTGTGTGACAGTTACTGGCATGAGACCAGGTTGGTTATAGTTACCAAGGGAGGCATCTCACTTCGTAAGTCGCACATGCACTAGCTAGGTAAGGACTACTACCCAATCAGAAGCAGAGTATGAAGACGTGCCATGCTATCAGCTGGGCGAGCATTATAACATGTGTTACAATTGTGACGCACGTTTGTCACGGAAGTAAAGGCTGGACTACAATTAAGCTGTTTGGAGCAGTTTGTGAACAGTGTTTTCTGTTCAGTGGACTTTGGTCTTTTTTACTTTGCAAACCTATAACATGCACAAAAAACACAACACAATAAACAGAAAGGGAAAAAGCCAAAAAGCATAATATGAGCACTTTAAGCCAACACCAGCTCAAAGAAAGAGGCTTTTGCAATCATCTATAAATGTCAAACCTGCTGACACTTGTATGTATGTATGAGGTCCATTGTCGAATGGGTAAATAAATAATATTCCTAAATGAATCTCTCTGTTTGTAGATATACTAATCTGCCATTTAGGGCTGTCCAATGAGCATACAGACATTTTGACTGGCATGCGGTCAAATGGAGACATCACAGAATACATTTCAATACTTTTCATAATTTTTTACAAATGTAAATCAATACATTTACCACAGTTAAGGGTTGAAGGTCAATGAAAATGTCAATAAGGCAGATAAGTAGCCAAACAGGCATTGTCAGGATCTTGTTAGAACATGTGTCTCCAACAGACAGACAGTCAGAAATATCTGGACAGACCAACAAACCGAAACCGACAAACAGAAAGGCAGCTAGCCTGGTATACAGACAGGTAGATAATGTTATATATAAGGACTCCCAGGGACTTGCTACAGCACACAGCAGAGCACCTAGGGACACGGCAGCCATATGTTTAAGCTTTGTCTCGTCCTACAAAACTCAGTCTGCCCTTCACGTGATTTGTCAAAGTGCTGCGCACAGTGACAGGTACAGGGTACAGGAGGACCCGAGATACTGAGACACACAGCAACTAAAGGAGAGAGGTGGACAGAGGGACAACGGCCAGGGGAGGTGGGGGATTGGAGAGATAAAAAGAAAGAAAGAGGGAGGGTGACATGAAATACAGTAGGGCTTCAAGACGCACAGGAAACAGAAGGAGAGGGAAACTGACCAGAGACTGGGAGATGAGCTGTGTTCGGAAACAAAATGGGTTCAAAAGTGTGTTTGAAGTCATTTAGGAACAAAGGAAGCACGTATGAAGAGAAATCAGAAAAGAACGAGAGACACAATGCAAGCAGGTAAAACACAGCAGTGATAGTTTAGCAAGGAGATGAGGGGGGGAAAGAGGTTTGAGAAGTGCCTCCAGGCTTTTTTTCCTCTCCTTCTCCCAACTCCCTTTCTCCCTGCCCCCACTCTTCTCTTGTCCCGTCTTTCAGTCCCCCTTACCTCCCACCTACCCACACCTCTACCACCCCCCTCTCTCTCTGTCCTTCTGTGCAGGGGGTTGTGGCGCTGAACAGATTATGGCGTAATTAAGTCGCTAAAGCAGCACATTATCCACCTGGTGGCTTATCCAGGGTTGCTAGCATCGTGGCTAGGCTAATCAGCCAATGTCTGTGTGTGTGTGTGTGTGTGTGTGTGTGTGTGTGTGTGTGTGTGTGTGTGTGTGTGCGTGCATGTGTGTGTACATTGGGCCCATCTCACCTGATTAAGGCCTCTTATAGGGATGTGTTAAAAGCATTAGGTGAGGACAGAAATGTAATTCGTCATGTTTAAAGGCTGGAAATTGAATCAGGGATTAGGAGGCAGCCAAATGAGACCACATACACACACTCAGCTAACTGGAGGGAATTCATATCTCCTTGTGTTTCTTTTTTTTCTGTCTGTCTCTCTTTTTTGTCATGCTTTCTCTTCATCAGTCCTGCTACATTCTCCGTTATTATCTATTTTAAACTATTTGTTTAATTCTTCTTATTCCCCCACATTCTGCCTCCAATTTCTAGTTGACTCTTAGGTTACGTGCATCTTAAAGCTGGGAGACACCAAATCTTACCCACTCTCTCTCTCTCTCTCTCTCGCGCGCGCGCACGGTCTCTCTCCTCTGTCCTCTAAGTGGTTAAATTGAAAATAATTGTGCAGACAGACCCCAGAATGCAATCAAAGCGTGTGAAAAGTGTACTTGGAAAAGAAGCTGGTATTATTGGGATGGCGAGAGTAAGTGTATAGTGAAATACCTCAGAGAGTAATTTTATACCTTCAGACTTTATTAAAGCTAATAGGTTTATATATACCTCCCTGAGGCTGGTCAATTCATTAGTTGTAACCGTTAGGAACTATTATGCACACAACAAAGTCACAGCGTTGAGAGAGGAAAAGAGGAAGAGAGGAAGAGAGAAAGAGTGTGTGTGGTGGCACACCTGTATTTAAGTGTTATTGAGACGTGTCATAAATATCAAGACTGTTGATCAGATTATTTTAAATAATAGTAAAATAAACGTGAAATAAAATCTTGTACATTTTTAAAATTATAATAACTGACAAAGCGTTCTAAATACGACTTCAAGAAAATGAAAAGCTACTCAAAACAGCACAGTTGATAGATATGAATATATTATGAGCTCTTCTCCCAAATCATCATAAAATACTATTTAATGAATTAGCAGTGAAGTAGTTTAATATCTTACATACTATTATGTGCTTTTTTCTATTGCTTAATTTCAGTCTTAATATTGAAATCCTATGTATTTAACACTGCAATCAATTGTTAAACACATTTTTAACATGGTACACCCCAAATAATACTAATTGTAATGCTTCTCCTACTAATAATAATATTAATGTTAATAATAAAAAACTAATAGTGATAATAATGATAATGGAATTTGACAGTATATTGATTTATTTAATATTAATTTATAGTATACATTTATTGTAATATTGAAAATATATTAAATTTCTTTCAGGAGTGAAGTCCACACGTAAGGATAGCTGTCTATGACTGCCTCATAGTTTTGCTAAAGCAGCGTTGAGCAAAATCAGAAACTTAAAAGTAAAAAGAAAGTGTACTCGCAACATTGGAGTGTCTTTGTCAAGGGCGCTGTCTTTATTTTCATATACTGCTAAATGGGACATGCTGAACAGTAAAATGGTGAGTGCTAAAGATCCAATACTGTGTGTGTGTGTGTGTGTGTGTGTGTGTGTGTGTGTGCGTGTGTGTGCGCGAGTGTGTTTGTGTATACGCGTCCTTATAAGTGAGAGACACCTTGAGGGGGTATGAAGGTGATGACGGTCAAGTCAAAGCTTGTTTGAACTATAAAAAAGATGAAGGAAATTAAAATCATAACATATTGGTGTTGGCATGCACACACATTTAGTGCACAAGTTATTTAATAGGAAATAAATATGAAATGTAATACTTAAAATGAATGACATCAAAAGCGTTTGACCCTTTTAATACACAGCAAAAAAGTCTGTTATTAAATTTAGCACAAAAAAATTGTTAGAAATGCTGTGTTTGCAACATTGCTTTTAAAAGAATTTGTTATGTATGATCTACAAATATGTCACTGCAGTTGGGATTCTGCTCACTTACACAGAGGTTCATGTTTTTAGCAAGCAGTTACCCTGCTGTAGTGTCTTTGAGCAAGAGACTGGACCCTCGCAGGTTCCCACGTTGGCCATTACAAAGTTGACCTTTCCCTCTGACCTCCCTGGAGGCGGCAAATGAAATAAGTTACTCCGCAAGAATGAAAGATTAAAATGCTAAATATGGATGTTGTTGGTTTAGAGGACACACACAACATCACAGGAATAATAGCTGCAGTGTGTAATATTGTCAATATCAAATAAAGTATAATGAAAAAAATTAACAAAGTTTGAGTTGTTTTTTTATAATTATTTAAAGAAGAATGGGGATATTGCCCTTGTTGGCACAATATTTATAATACTTTTAGACAGAATTTATGAGAAGTTGGAAGAGAAAACATGTGTTTGTCTTTTAGAATCCTGTACTCTATGTCTAAAACCTCACCTGGTTCTTCTACCAAACTGGTACAAAACAACAAATACATCGTAGAAAGATTCAATTAAATAAGTACAGAAAGCATCACTACCAGAGGCTGAGTTATTGTCAAGGGCACCTTTTTTAATATTCAGTGCAGGGTAGGACATACGCGATCTTGCATCTGCAGCTATACTATTAAACTATCCCTGTACTGTCGGCAATAAGACAGCATATGGTCCAAAAGCGTCCTGCAATTTTTAATCAGTGACTAAATTTTTAAAAGGCAAACTATGTAATATCTTTAATTTCTGCATATGTATATTTTATTCAAACCAAAAACTGAGGAACTTATAAAAGCCAGTTTGATTAAAATGTCTAGTATTGAATGTGTTTTCTCCCAATCTGTGCATGGATTATAGGTCAGATGTTTTTAATCATCATTTACTAAATACAAAATAAATGTCAGCTAAAAACTAAAAATATACAGAAATATATACTTGTTTACACTGCACTTGAATAATATTTCCAGTGATTCACTTTATTTATTTTATTAGCTATGCATATTCACTTTGGTAATAAAAATGTGGCTGTGGCAGAACATCTGTAAGTCAACAATTCTTCTATCTATCACTATTTGATTTTTCATTTGTATCTTTTTTGCAGCATTTTGGCTATGCATGAATGCTTCTGCAAAATGCAGGTTGTTGTCAAAATCGTAGCCTGTGCATGTTGATTGGTCACATCTGTAACTCTATTTTTAGACTGGAATCCCAGTCATATGAATGTCATTGCCACTTACACAATACCGATTTTACCCTTAAACATCTTCATTCAAAAGCTGGATAAAAACAAGATGACATTTGTGTGACTCAGTGGATCACGTAAATAGACGCTTGGAGTCATGATTTTTTTTTTTAAATGTCTATCGACAGCGTTTGCATTAATATAGAGGAAATAGCTTGTGATATGCCATTTTGATGTGTAATTGCTCTTGACAAATGTAATAATGGTTTTCATGAAATCAAATGCATGTGACTCAACATGACAAAGAATTAAATCACTATAGTCATCACATTTACTTTCAATGAGTAACACAGTAATTATTGCGCTGCTTTCTTTTTTTTCTATAATTACAGTGTAGTTACAATGTAACTACATGTAACAAAACATGACACAGCTGCTTGCAACCACCAGGCCAATTACTCACCTGACCTTGACTGAATTTACTAATCACACTGTTAGACGTGGTGACACCATAAGACAAATACACCACCTGTCCTGTGTTTTCTCCATATTAGTAGTTACAGAACAATTCACAATCCACCATTTTATATTTAATTACTGTTTAATTACTCCATAATTACTGAGAGGAGAAAATAGTGATCAACATAATGGGAATGACATGCTGATATGTCTTCAATAAAAAGAAGTCATTCTGATTATAGAAAAATATTAAACACTATCAGACCATGTCGCTGTTTAACACTGAACTTTAATTTTAACACTAAATTCTACATGTACATTTTTGTTTAGGCCTGTTTTGTGTAATTTAAGGTGTAAAGCATATAGATCTTGTTCTGTTTACCTGCACATACGTAATAGAAGGAGTAAAACAATACCTTTTGAAACTAATTGAAACCACAAGAGCTTCCAAGAATCTGGATGAATTTTGTTAGTTATGTGAGAGGTTGCAGTTATCAGAAGGAAAATGTCATACTAGCTCTGTCTGTCGCAATGATCTAGTATGCTCTTTTTTTGTTTATAACTTCACTTCATGCGTGGTTGTTCTGTAGCTATTCTGGTGCTGAATGTACTGGATGACTCTGTCTGCCAGCTCAAAGACAAAGAAGGACGGTCATTAGACTATTCTGTAACATCAGGTACTGTACACCCCCCTCTCTCTCTCCCCCTCTTTCTCTCTTTCTGTATCTCTCTAACACACACACACTTTCCTTCTTGCTCTATTTTTCTATTTCTCCCTCTCGCTCTCACACACACAGACACACTTTAATTCTGCGCTACGGCCCACATTCCATCAAAGTCCAGTGTCATTTCCTGGTATAGAGCACCATCTACAGGTCCTATGAGGACCACCTCAGCTGCAACTCAAATCATTAACTCGAAAAAAACAATAATTTATAGAATCAGCAATGCGCTTAAGGGGAGGTACACACTAAGTAATGACTGTGATGTTTGATTAGTTTCAACACACATGCATGCAATAAATAGATCTAAAACAAAAAAGGAAATGCAAGAGAAGTATACTCAGTATAAAACTGGTTTGCAATAAGTGGTGAGAAAGTTTGACTCCTGGGAGAATAAAACTGAAATATGTTTACCAAGATAATTATAATATGAAGTCACTGACTTTGATATGATGCTGTTACATTCAAGTGTCTTTACAGGAATACATCAGCTGGGAAACTCTCCCTGGGTTACATGTCTTAAATAGGTTATTTTTATATTATAGGCTACTGTTGTCAAGTATAATTGTAATGAGGGCAAGTCAGGTCTATTTGAAAATGATGCATTTACCATGTTTGCTTTCATTTTGTACTTGTGAGTTGCTGTGTCTGTGTGTATTGCACACAGAGGCTACAAATATGTGGCTGAGTGAATGCAGCCATTGGCCTAAGTGCAATTGCTTTAGCTTTTGTCTCCTATTTTGCGAACTCCTACAATAGCCTGTTATATTTGTTAAAGTGATGAATGAGTTTGCCCATTCCATTCTTCATTTTGTGTGTGTGTGTGTGTGTGTGTGTGTGTGTGTGTGTGAGTTCCAACCCTCTCAAAGTCATTGTTTCCCTAGAGGGCAGTGTGCTGGTCAAAGCTTTCTGCTGCCAAGCTCACCTCCCCAACTGACCAGAGAGAGAGGGGGGGGGGGCTCACTCACTTGTACCTGTAATGTAGGTAAATTGAAATAAGATGATATTTCACTGTTTTCACTGTTACACTTAATTGGATTTGTATATAATTGTAATATTTATGGTGGGGTGAAAAAGTACAGGCACTCTTGCGTTAGACACTTAACAGTGGGGCCCCCTTTTGGCAAACTGATCCCGGAAGTTTGGCAACATTACTAATGTTAAGGGATTAAAGTAAAGAGATCATGTTAAATATGGTGAAACTAATTATGAAGTTCAGAGACAAGATCCAAATTGTATTACTTTTATAAAAGAAAAGTACAGCTTGAAATAAGATGAAATATTCACACAGGGCCTGCCAGTTGGGTCATATGCTTTCTTCCCGCACACACACACACACACACACACACACACACACACACACACACACACGCACACACTCACACACACACCATTATTAAACAGTCATGGGGGTTGAGTGTGTTGCTTCTCCCTCACACTCACAGGCCTAGAACAATTTCAATTTTAATAGCTTTTACTATGTATCTGAAGCACTGGAGACACAGAAAGAAAGGGCAACACACATGCACACACACACAGCAAAGGAGAGAACTAGGTCCCTCTTGTTGAAAATAGAGCCATCAAAAATGAAGGCCAGCCTAGCATAGCCGACAGACAGAGAGACAGATCCCGGGAGCATCTTGTAATTATCCCTGTGGACGAGTTGCCTCTAGCTGGGCTCAGATACCCACCCCAACCCCCCTTTCTATCATCCCTCCATCTGCTGCTAACCCCTCCGCTGCTAATTTCATCCCAGGGATTAGCACCCGCTTGCTTGTCTATCTTGTAATATTTCTGGGGGGTGAAATGGTGAAATATCGCCTTCTTCTACTTATAATAGGACTTAGTGAGCTGGACTGGGGCATGCTTGTGCCTCCCTCCCTCCTTCCCTATTCAGAGACGAAGAAAGAGGGTTAAAAAAAAGGAGACGAGGAGAGAGAGAACACCCCAGGAAGAGCCGCTGCTGCGACGCAAGCTCTACCGGGAAGTGACCGCAGAGAAGGTGTGAAGGTGAAAGTGAAAGCGGTGCGTGGCGGCATTGTGCTCTGGTAGTACCTGCAGGGCAATGCAAGCTGTTTTCTTTATGCATAAAAGAGAAGGAGGGAGGAAGGGAGGGAGGAAGGGAGGGAGGAAGGGAAGGAGGAAGGGAAGGAGGGAGGGAGGAGACACTACAACAGTACCATAGAAGTACCACACATCCATGCATATCCACCACACAGTCTTTTGTCTAACTATTTATCCGATGTGTAATGCTTACCTGTCTATCTTTCTGCCTGACGTTTGTTCTAACCTGCCTGTATGACACTTTAACTGCCAATATGTCATTTTACTGTAACATGGCATTACTTGTCTGTTTGAAATTTGCAACACAACATATCCAGAGCGGTTTAATATTTCCTTTAGCTGTTGGGACAAAGTAAATTCAAAATGCAGTAAATTACTGAATCATTATGAGATATAATACCAGTCAGGTAAGCCTACATTTCCAGTAAATTTTAAAATTGGGAAGAAATATTGATATGTAATATATAATAACTACATTTTTTCATTGCTTTACTGTGTTTATTTGTAAAAAAGAAACAAATGACTGATGTCAGTGCTGGAGTATGGTTTGGCCACATCTATTCTGTAAAAATCGCTGTGGCTTGCTTCTATTTCTTTAAACCAATCACAACCGTCCTGGGTGGCACTAAGCCTCGATAGCAGAGACAACGAGAGGAGAGGGACATCGTCAGCAATGTACAAATGTTGAGCCAAACTATGGTTTTACTCGATTGTCCACTAACTTAGATTGAAATGATATGAAGGCCAAGTTATCCAACTAACCACTCACTCACAATACAGACGTCTCTATTGGAATTACGAATTCTATTATTTGATTGAATGAGCTCATCAATAATTCAACCAGAACCTTAAAAGTCTGTATAAACCCATGGACATCCAAGTAAAGAGATTCAGTTTTTGGCTGGTCCATCTTTGTGTGTATGACCATCTGCATCTGTCCACCTGTGTGCGTCTGCATGCATGTTTGTCTGTTCATAATGACCTATAGCCCTATGTCTCTCACACACTCCTCTCCATCACTCCAGACTCTCATTACAGCTGCAGAACCCCAGCCTGTCACATAATTAAAGGCTAAGTTATAAATGACCAGTAGGCCAAAAGCCATATTTCACAGGTGGCCGCATATTTATTTATAATTTTTCACCTTTAAATGTGTTTCTTATGCAAATGAGAGCCAGGACACTTTTCAATTAACTTTGGGGGCCAGTCCCTCTAAGTACTGCAGAAGCTTGTTATTGAAAATAGAGTATTTTTGTTATCAGCCATAAATTATTCCTGTGTGTCAAAGAAATTGCAGGATGTAATGTATGGGCCTGTATTTGGTGCCATCAGAGGTGGCTGGCGTATTTCCCTCCCTTAAGGACATGGCAATTGCTTTTTTCACTCCCTAACAGGTATTTTATTCAACCCCTCCCTTTTTGCTTTTCTACCTGACTCGTGCGCCCTCTGTCTCCTCTCACATGCACACACAGTCAGACTTGTCCTTACACTGCAGGGCAGTTTAATGGTATATTATATGAGCAATTGGCAGGCAGGTAGGTAGGTACAGTATGGTTCTTTTATGGTGACATACTGAAAGTGTCCCCCTCTGCCTCATTTTCTCCTTAATTGACCTGCTGTGGGAAAGCAGTGGAGTGACCCCGCTATACCATCACCTCAAGGAGGGAGACAGAGACCAGGAGATTCAACAGAACCAACTCTCTAGCAGAGTGTGGAAGTCAGAAAATTAGAGGTATCAAATGAAAGCTAAAGAAAGAGACGGACCGTTGACTGTAAACCGGAAAAAAACGTGTTCTTCTTGCCCTCCTGTCCCATCAGTAGCCCCTGACAGTGTGAGATGTGTTAGATATGCTTTGAGGTACAGTGTGTTACAATTGTTACAATGTCTGTGCATCACACATTAAGGTGTGTGTGTGCAGCTGTGCCCTCTCCCTGGTGCGTAAAAAACGTCCATTAATTGAATTCCCCGTAATTTCCCATCAGCCTCGCCTTACAGAGCGAGACGCCTGCCTGCCAGCCGCGCAACACCACACTTCAGGTATGGTGGATAATGGAGGATGACATTTCTGTCCCACCATGCCTCGGGGCAGCATGTGATACATGGCTTCCTCTATGAAGGTTAAACTCAGCTAACCTGCCTTTGGCGTTTCATTACCCACTTGTTAAATACTCTTTTGGTAATAAAATGATTAAAAATTTTAGTGCTTCTCTCAAATGAGGCCTCTTTTCAAAAGGATTTAATGACTTTGGAGATGGATATATGTGCGTGTTTGTGTGTCTGTGTGTAGGTGCACTCTGTGTTTGAATGCATGCATGTGTGTGTGTGCGTGCGTACATGCATGCATGCATGCGTGTGTGTGTGTCCAGGCAAGTGCATCTCCAGTTAGGCACGAAAAGTGTGTAAAAACCTAATGAGAGTGATATGCTTTGTAGTGAAACCACCATTATTCTCAGCCAAACGACCTGGGCCGTCATTATGTATAAAGTAGCAATACCTTTTCCCTCTGCCGGCGCACATTCAAATAGACATGTTTTACATACAGCTCAGTCTGTGTCTTGAAGCAAAGTGAAGTATTTATACTAAAATGAATGGGCTTGACTATTTTAACATCACAAGTTAAGCACTGTGGCTATAGCAACGGGACATAAAATATTATATTCAGCCCATTAACAGGAACTACAAGCCTTGCCTAGGCCAATATGGCTCCACAGCGACTGGGCAAATCATCATACCCAGTGTCATATAGGCTGTAAAATTAGCAGTAAAGGGACTTAAGAAACTGATCTCAAAAACCCAATAAACCAGTTTCTTAAGGTCTGAGTCAAGAAACAGAAATGGGTCATTAGAACGGTTTTAAGGCCACCCAAAACTTAAGAAAAATAGGTTTCGATGTAATGCAGGAGAAGAAAAGAAAAAAACTTCTGCTTCTTTGGTAATTTAATAAATCAAAAATATAAAAATGCCTAAGCTTAAACTTTGCAGTCTTTTAAGTTGACATACTGTATATATAGCTCATATCTGGGTATGTGACAAAACAGTATGCCCTTTGTGTGTTGTAAAATGTTTAATTGCTTCAAGCAAAAATATACAGTTTTTGTTAAGGGCTTTCCTAGATGGCCTGCCTCCCTGTTGGGTCTTTGGTTCCCAGTCACTTTTGTTGAGGCTCATTTTTGTACTGCTGCTGCCCTTGCTGAACCTGTGCACACACCACACACACACACACACACACACACACACACTTAATAAATGGCTGGGTCCCCCTCCCTTGGGCCAGAGGAGACGGTGCTGGCCGGTTCATCTGATATATCATGGCAGCCCGCTCTGTTCTGCTCCACTGGACCCTGTCCAACACCTGTTCTCCCATCAGGGGATGTTGTGTTGGCGTGGCATGGCTATGCCACTGTACAGATTGGCACTGCCCAGTTGGGGCAGCAGAAACGATGAAGTATGAGATTCCCAGTGACAAAATGTAAGCTGTAATTAGGAGGGAGGTCCACAGTGAAAACGGTTATGCCTTTTATAAATATCCACTGCACCTTATGATTGACGGTATCACTTGGAAAAGAAAATCATAAGAGGTCCTAACAACCAATGAATTAAGAAATTCATCATGAATTGAAAGAAATTATGATTTTAGCAGTTAGCACTTTCTGGTTTACTTCTCCGATGTCCTCTGGCTGCTCTGCCTCGAATCATTGTCGTTCCTGTAATTTATTTTGTTTTATTTTTTTTTTGTTGTTGTTATAACTGCTTACACTTCTCTGTTCCCTGTATCTATCTTTTATTGTCTGTAAAGAGACCTTGAGTGCTTAGAAAGGCGCTGCTAAATAAAATGTATTATTATTATTATTATTATTATTGATTCACAAAGTTTCTTGATTGACAGAAAGCTTTATTTTTTTCTGAAGTAATGCTAAATGCTAATTGTATAGCTTTCATTTCAAAGGTTTCATCTTTGACCCAGCATTAAAATGTAACAAACAAATTAAATTAAATTTTTCATCTCAGGACCACGGCCTGAAGTTAACTTTTTTTGACCACCTGCCACAGTGGAAGGTGAATTTAAAAATCCACCTGCCACAGTCACTTATTACTAGCCAGTTGTTTTTTTTGCCTCCGAAAGGTGAAAAACAAAAGTTTCTGTGTCTCTGTGGTCCTGTCCAATACATGGTAGCCTACTCGTGGACATTGCGCCATCATCACGTGCTGTAGCGGGGGCAATTATCCAGCATAAATAATTTCCTATCCTGGGCTGAAAAACACATGCTTACGGTTTGATAATGTACTTATTGGACTTTAAGTTATCATTGCACCTAGAATAATGTAGCTGTCTTCGGTTTAGAGCATCCTGTACATCTCATCTGCCGTTTTTCCTGCATCCACCATGTGTGATTGTGTGTGATTGTGTGTTTATGTGTGTGTGCGCGCGTCAGTCGCGGGTGAACGGAGCAGCAGCCCCGCCCGCTGCAGAGAGCCGACAGGATTGAAACAGTAGCGACTTTCAGCAACTTTATAGTAAAAAAACGTTACAGCGTACATAAATGTTAACATGTATACATGTTGGCAGGACGGTCTGACATGTTTTGCACGGTCTTTCGCTGTAGGTTTTGTTGGTAAGTGTGAGATGTTCAAGTCACACATGTCTCGTATTCACATCAAAAACAAGGAAATACATTTGAGCCGTTCTCACTCCCGCTTGGTCAATGGATGCACGTGGGACTGCTGGGATTGTCACAAGTAATGAAAATGTGATAGGGGGCCCCGGCTGTCAATCAATGTCTTCCAGTGATGCGGGCCCCTGATTGGTCCGTGCCCGTAAGCAACTGCGTACCTTGCTTACTGATAGTTACGCATCTGAATCACTCAGTTTTTATTGCCAATGTGGCAGGTAGATTGACATTGTTACCCGCCAGTTGCAAAATTCACCCGCATTTGTCAGGTGGTTGGGTGTTAATTTCAGGCCCTGTACCCAGGGCTTGGTTTACACCTATCACCTTTTCCCAATGGGGGACCATATGCAGGCTAGGGGAATTTAATATGATTAAAAAACCTCTTAAAGTGAAATTTTCATGCCATGGGACCTTTAAGGCATTACATTATTATTATTATTTTGTTTATTTTATTAATTCAGGACAATGCACATTGATGAACATGCACAACAGTACATAAATGTGCCAGATTGTAGCCCAAGGGCTAATTTCCATCTGCAGTCCAATAGGCAGGTTGGAGTTACAGTAAAAAAGACACAGGATAGTAACATTTAGTATATAAAAACAAGAAGAAACTAAAAGAAAAGAAGAAAAAAAAGAAAAAACAGGACAATTCATTAGTAGAAAATGGAAACACAAGTTAGACACAAGTTACACATTTGGATTGTTTCCTTTATATATTGCTGATCTCCTTACCCTACGTCTAATCAGTTCCTTTTTGCTCTTCCGCAGTCTCGGATGAAAACAAAGGGTGATCGTGCCATCTCATTCTTCCCATTCAGATTAGGTCCTCCTCTACTGCCGAGATCTTTAAGGCACATCTTAAGTTTAGTTTAGTGACATTTTTATAGAAGTGTATTGTTTGTATGATGTTCATTGTGTCTATATTTTTTGTTGTCTTCCTTTGTTTTTATAACATAACTTTGTAGAGCACTTTATTCAGCCTAGGTTGGTTTTAAATGTGCTCTATAAATAAATTGACATGCTTGAATATAAGTGGTGTAGATTATACTTTACTTAAAGAGAGAAGTTAGACACAAGGCACACATAGACACAACTAAGAAAATGAGACCCCTGTTCAAAAACAGTCTTGCATGCTAATCTGATGTTGTACTGTAGTTTTAGTTTTAAAACCCCCCAATACTGCAGCCTCCAAAGGACATTGTTTTTTAAGATTAACTGAATCTACAGTAAAACCCAACCATAATTATAGCTGCTCTGCAGCGATGGTTGGGCCGAGCATTTTAAGGAGGAAAAGGAAAAAGGGGTGAATGGAGAAGAGTAACAGGAGAGAAATGACATCATCATAACTCTTGGGGGTTGAAGTCACAACCTTCGGGTCTGAAGGCAAGATCTTCAGTGAGCTATTGGCCAGGTGATGACACTACTAGGTTTATACATTGAATAGACAATGTGCAGGACTGCAGAAAAATGCAGGATTTTAAAATACTTAAAAAAATAATGAATCACAAGTAAATTCTTAGATTTTGTTTTGTCAACCCCGGGTTGACTTAATAACATGACTTTGCTAACTTAACTGGACTGCTTGTTATTCGATAATCCGATAATTTGAACCAGGTGTGTTAATGCAAAGATACTGTACATTTAAAACATGCAGGACAGTTGTCCACAGCACAACTCCTGATTAGATGTAGTATGATTGTCTTGTAACACCAGCGGCTTGAATTCAGAACCTTTGACACTATAGGTAGGTGCTAATCTCAGGAAGCTATTATCTGGGTAATGACACAAGTGGCATTACAAAATTAGACAAGGGACCGAACTGCATGCAAATCCAGAATTTTGAAAATGTGTGTAATAGACAACATGAAGAAACTGATGTTTTAAGATGCTCTTTTTTACATTGGCTGTAATGGTGTAGATGAGGACACAATTAATAAAAACAAATGGGATAAATTCAGAAATTTTGCACACTAAAGTGACATGTTGTGAATTTTCCATGAACATCAAAGAT
Organism: Etheostoma perlongum; assembly: GCA_026937815.1. Classification (NCBI taxonomy): domain Eukaryota; kingdom Metazoa; phylum Chordata; class Actinopteri; order Perciformes; family Percidae; genus Etheostoma; species Etheostoma perlongum. Next base: position 8,493,018 of record CM049371.1, on the reverse strand, counting down.
TTAGATTTAGATTTGTGTGGGCTCAATTTTTGATATATCAAAAATCTGAATCGGAAATTTGTGGAGGACAATCTGGAGATGAAGTTCCTCAAATTTGGTGTCAATTGAAACAAAAATGTGAGAGTTGATAGGTTTAAGAAGTTTTGCAGTTTTGGCAAAAAGTAGAGTGATGGACTTTAAAATTGCTATTGGGTAAAAGCAGGGCAAAGGTTCTGTGTCTTTATGTGTCTCCATGTGTTTTTGACGGTATGGACTGTCCTGCAATAATGCGTTGAATGCTATGAATCCCTTGCAACTTAGTTGCATGGCAATAAATTATTGAACCTGGAATTCTTTCACTCATCCCATCAGCATGACAGACTGCCTGGGAGAGAGGGGAGGTGCTAAATAAGAAATGGACATTTGGTATTTTGTATGTATGTATGTATGTATGTATGTATGTATGTATGTATGTATGTATGTATGTATGTATGTATGTATGTATGTATGTACAGTATGTATGTATGTATGTATGTATGTACAGTATGTATGTATGTATGTTTATGTGTACAGTATGTATGTGTGTGCAAGTAGGTATATATGTACAGTATACTGTATATGCAGTATATATATATGTATATATATGTTGTCGTGATATATACAGTATACTGTATATATCCCAATTTTGACCCACAATTCGATACAAACTTCAATTCTTTTTTTTTTTTTTAAATTCCTCACTAAACTAAATACAAAATTTTCCTGCCACATGACATTGTTTTCTCATTACATCCGACTTTGCAACACAGTTATACAGAGACCTTATTTATTGATATTGATTGATTTCAATGTTGATCGATACAACACCAAAGATTGTTTTGTACCTTAAAATAATGTTTCCAAAATTGTTTCGGTGGTTCATTAACTTCTTGGAATGAGATATAAGAATAATGGTAATGGTAACTATATCAAACACATTTTTACTCAACAGTGCAAAACTGATAATGCCAAAGTTAAGAGGGATAAACAAATATCCACTCAAAGACTAAATCAAGAAGTAAGAAACACAGGAGGAGGACTTTATTAAATGTTCATACAAAGGTTCTATAGCATACAATGTATATTCAGAAAATCTGGGATTGCCTCCACACTACAGACCATTGCCAAACTCAGGGGTGCTGTGTCTCTGCTCTGAGAATCTTGCTATCTAGAATCAAATAAAAATCTACAGAATCCTTTTTTGGGACTCTTAAATATGATATGTATGTTGTACAGATGTGCTCAAATTTGTTGACACTATAGGTTACAGCTCATTGAAATAATGCTTCATTCCTCCTGAAAAGTGATGAAATTAAAAGCTATTTTATCATGTATACTTGCATGAATTTTGAAAATGTCATAGAATAAAGTAACATGAAGCTGTGAAAAACTGATGAATTATTGCTTATTTACAAAGATATTCTAAAATGGCCTGGACAGATTTGTTGGTACCCAATTTGGAAAAGAAATAAATAATTGGATTATAGTGATATTTCAAACTAAAGTTTCATGTTTAATTTTCACATGTCTCAAATCTTTAATTCAGTCATTGGGCCAATTTAAATGGAGAAAATCTGTCACTGTGCTGTTTGGTATCATTGTGATGCAGTTCCTGAACATGGACCAAGAAACAAAAAGGTGAGAGTTGATGAGGAGATCAGAAAGCAAAAATAATGATGGACAAGCATGGTTTAAAGGCTAAAGACCATCTCCAAGCAGCTTGATGTTCCTGTGACAACAGTTGCAAATATTATTGAAGTTTAAGGTCCATGGAACTGTAGCCAACCAAAATGGGCGTTGAATGCAAGAGGAAAATCGACCCCAGATTGAACAGAAGGATGGTGAACCGAATGGTAGAAAAAGAACCAAGGATAACTGCCAAAATGGACAGTATTTTGTATGTATGTACTCCAAGGTGAATGTACGTCAGTTTATGTATCGCACCATGTATGTACAGTATGTATGTATTATGTATGTATGTATGCTCCATGGAAGTATGTATGGAGGATGTATGTTTGTACAAAAACATAAAAAGCCAGACTGGAATTTGCTAAAATGTATGTATTGACAAGCCACAATGTATGTATGGAGAATGTATGACAGATGAGTCAAAACTGGATGTTTTTGTGCAAGTCATGTAGCTCTATGTGCAAGTAGACGAAAAAAATGATGCTTTACAGTAGAACACCATATACAGTGAAACATATATGTTATGTTTTGGGGCTGATATATACAGTATACTGTATATATCCCTTTTTGACCCACAATGAAATACAAGACTATCAAGGCATTCTGGGGGTACTGCCCAGTGTCAGAAAGCTCTGTCTCAGTGCAGGTCATGGGTCCTCCAACAGGATAATGACCCAAAAACACAGTTATACAAGACCTTAAGAATGGATATTGAATTTCAAAACATTGGACAATTCCAAAGATTGCCTTTTGAGTCCTAATTTAATGTTTCCAACATCTATGGTGGTTCATGAAACTTCAGTTGGAATGAGATATCAAACCTGAGACAATGGTAAGTTTGTCAGGAATATCAAACACATTTTTTACTCAACAGTGCAGAAGTCTCATTGAAAGCTACAGGGATAAACGTTTATCCAGTCAAAGACTAAGGTTGTGCAACAAAATACAGGAGGAGGACTTTTGTCCATGTTCATTTTCATTTGTTTTCTTATTTACAATACAATGTTGAATAAGAATTCAAAAGAAAATCTGGGATTTCTATTAAACCATTGGAAAAATAAGGGGTGGATGCCAATTGCTCTGAGAATCTTGCTCTCTAGAATCAAATAAAAATCTACAGAATCCTTTTTTGGGACTCTTAAATATACTGTAGCTATTCTGCTGCTCAAGTTGTTGCTGATTTGCACTTTTTTATTATTATTGTGGATTACATCACAGAAATTTCAGGAATTTGTGGCTGTAGTCAAAGTGGATAGGCTTTGGGGCCTGTTAGGCCTTTGATGCATAGGCCTGACTGGACCACTACATCTTGACTGGACAACTACATCTTCAACATTTCCAAGCCGGTAAGAAAGCCTGACAGTTGAATGATTGCTGGGGATCAAGGACCCTAGCTTCGATCCACAGACAGACACACACACACACACACACCACCCTCTGTGGCTGAAACTGAGCCTGAGCTAGTTACCATGAACTCAGTGAGGGGACTTTTGGACCTGATGCTAGCCCAGCAGAAAGCACACTATGTAGAACTGCTGGACAGACAGGCAGACAAAAACAATACTATCAATTCAAATTTGATGAGTGCAAGGGCAATAGTAAAAAACTATGGAGAACACTGAATGGGTAGAAGTAAAATGAGCAAAAATCCTTCATTCATTGAATTAAATGGAACATTTATCACTAAACCATTTGACATAGCAAATTACTACAATTATTTCTTTAACAAAGTAAGCTTAATAAGAAACCAGATGTCCCAAGTGAGCGGTAAGCTTTCTGATGACATAATTAAAAAACATATTATGCGTGACAAGGTATGTAGTTTTGAATTTGAGTTGACCAATGCAGAGGACATACTGTAGAAAAAGCTTCTTTTAGCACTTAAGAGTGATAAACCTTCTGGGGTGGATAATCTGGATAGTAGATTGCTGCAGATATCAGATAAGACTGTGGCCAAGCCCTTAAGACATAGTTTTAATTAATGCCTCGATAACTGTGTTTTTCCTCAGTGTGGAAGATTGTGGAAGATTGTGGAAGATTGGAATTGTTGTTCTCCTTCCCAAAAACAGAAAAGAACCATTTAAAGAGTCAAAGCAGGCCGATCAGTATACCTGTCTAAGCAAATTGCTGTAGTGAATTGCATTTAAGCAGATTCAACATTATTTTATGATAAACAGCATTAACTTGGATGTTCAGCATGCATATAAAATAGGATACTCTACAAGTACAGCACTAGCAGCCCCAACTGATGATTGGATCAAACAAATTGACAGTAAGTAAGAGTAAGAGTATGAGCTGTGCAGCATTTAATATTATAGATCAAGAGCTACTACTCATGAAGCTATGTGTTTATAAATTGAGTCTCAAACATGGAGACTGCTCAATGCGGTATTCCACAAGGAAGTTGCCTTGGATCGCTCCATTATTCTATCTTTGTAAATGATATGGTATATGTATTAAAAAAATGCTGGTATGGCAATCTACGCTGATGACACTACAATGGACACCTCTGCAGGGAACTAGGCTGCTTCAGCGAGAGTTACTGGGTCTCAAAAAAACAAATTAAAATGGAATGTTTAAAAAACAAAAAGTATAATCTTGGGCTCAAAGCATGCATTAAAGGACAAATCCGGCACAAACTGAACCTAGGGGTTAATAACACGTGTACGGTGTCAATCGTTCTGTCAGACATGTTTTCATGCTAATCGAATGTGTTAGCGTTCACGTATACAGGCAGGCTTTAGATCTTTAGAAACAGGAATGATCAGTTGAATTACGAACGCTGTGCTTGAGCTATGTTACTAGTTACTGATTGCACAGCGTTTGTGGTTTGACTGGTCATGCTTGTTTCCCACAATATTTAGTACAGTCCCTTTAAGTTTTTTTTAGTCCATTTTATCCTATTAATTAACTACTAACTAACCATTTAATCATTTGTTATGTTGGATATCTATTTTTTTCAGAGTCCTGTCTGGTTTAGCATAGTCTAACGTTAGCCTATCCTGTCACATTTCTTTCTGCTTTGTATTGTTGCCTGTTCATTAAAATAATACAATGATATGATATACATACGATATGACATTACATTTCCTTTAAATAGAGAAATTAGTAAAGTCAAAGGGCAGTGGTGAAGAAGAAGACTCTTGGACCATACCATTTTTGTCAGGAGGAGGGGGAAGGACTCTCTCTCTCGCTAAGATCAGAGGTGATGACACGCGCGACACCGTGTCCAGTCTAGGTCTCGCGCCAGTCGGAGTCATGGTGACAGCACGTTGGATCAACTTTCAGTCTTTTCATGAAGAATAGTTTCTGTGCTTCTCCCGCTGGATTGTAAAGGTACGTTTTATCAGCAGTTTTCGCATTTAGTGGTTTTACCGTAGTGTTTTCTGCAGGTAGAGCACGTTATCTTGTCTTCTTGATGAAGCAAGACCACTGTATGCCCAGTTGTTGCTGATGATGTTAGGAACACGGAAATAACCAGTTGTAACAATGTTTCATAATAACTTTAAACTGGGGAGCTGTGTCTTTCAGTTGTAAGATGTGTCTGTTTTGCTGTAAAAACCTGTGGTCTGTTTTCACACTTTATCGTACCAAGCTTAAAAGGACAGTTCTCTGTGTAGTATGGAGTTTGGGAATTTAACTGTAAACCAGTTTTATCCACAAAATGTCCCCCATTTTTTCTTTCCGTGGCTAAAGTTATTTCCTGAAAACTACTGTACTTTCTCCAACCCTTTTAAACTTATCATAAACATGCTAGGCTACACTAATGACTTTTCCAGTAACAATATATGGTTCCTCCATGTCATGCATAGTGTACCTGGTCTTTTTTTCATCTGTTATATTGTAATATAGCCATTTTACATAATTCCTTAACTCATATTCCAAATGCATCTTATGAATTAAGTTTTCCAAAAATGTATTTCTGTCAAGCAATTTTGGCTGCCACAAAAACGTTTAATAGAATTGTTACAGTTATTTCGGGGAAATTGGCCTTATGTAACACTAAAATATGTACTAAAACAGGTGAGTGCTTATATATAGATTTATACCTCTCTTCAACAACAAACACCTTTTGAGTTTTTCTAAAAATGTTGTATCAAGTGTGCTCTAAATCATAATACTATATTTTTAAACATTTCTCTAATTTACTATTGTTTTATTTTCTCATATTTGGTACCTGGGTTTATGTCTGTTAAATAAATCAGTGAATAACTTGAAGAAAAACATAGAGTAAGATAGAGATGCAGCTCATTACATTTGAGGATGAGTTGGTCTATCGAGTTCAGATTCAGAAAACTTTATTGTCTGTCATGACAGAAAATTGTCTTAGACATGGCCTCAACATACAGTGCAAAAACAAAACTTGCACAGTAAACATACAATAGCTTTTAAAAATAATTAAAATTGGATAAAAATAATACAAAGTATGTGTGCATAGTGACAGTGTTTGCGTGGGTCATTGCTTTTTATTTAAATTTAAGTTTGTGATAGCTCTTGCAGCAGAAATGTTTAAATCCATAGTAAGCTACACTTTCAGCCAGATGTGCATGCCTCTAGACAACACAAGTTTCCTTGGAGTTATGCTAAGATAGAGAGAGCAGAAGAAAAAAACTGCTCAAGGACGTGGAGCAACATAGAGAATCAACAGGCAGAGCAGGCATATTTAGTAAGTCAAACTTTGTGGTGCCTTACAGCTATTTCTTTACACTTACTCTAGCAGATTGTAAAGTATGTAGGCAGTACTAGGCACACAATGTCAGTGTGCTGCAGAAGACAGAAATACAGCATATCTGTATATTTGCCTGTATAGTCTCACCGTAGCTCAAAGCTGACATTGTTTTCCAGTATAGCATGATGGATAAATTAACATAGTTAATGCATGTTTAGAAATAAAACATTTTTTGTAAATGATTAGTAGGAGGGTGCCTGGAGGGTAGTGATTGGAAATTCTGTGTTTTGGCAGAGTTGACAGGTTAGCTGAGTGGCTGACCAGTTCAGTATACGGATGAGTATGTAGATGTATAGTTGTATAAATAGATGTATAGATGTATAGCTGGCCGAACAGTTGGCCAGTCAACTAGCTGGCCATCAATTCAGTGTCTGTTGGGCAAACTGTGAATGAGTGAATTTGATGTGGGTCATCGGTCAGTGATCAGCCCATCTGAGGGTTCGCTTTGTGTGTGTGTGTGTGTGTGTGTGTGTGTGTGTACAACTGAAATTGCTTTGCATATGTTTTTGGCTGTGGGTCAGTGATCACAGACCATCTGCAAAGCTGGATGTTTTTCTCTTTTAATTTTACTGCTCAAGGCTGAAAGAGATGCTGCACTGACCAGCTGACACTGCTCAACATTCCTCTGTCTTATCTCTCTCACACACACGCACACAAACATTAATTACAATTTCTGTTGATAGTGTGTACACATATTGTTATGCATATTTGAAGGAATGCATTCACTTAACTGTGAATGTCTTTGGTTGTGTGTGTGACTGTGTAATATGATCATCTATTTAAAGATGCAATGGTGGAGGTTGGAGACCAAACCCTGCTTGTCAGGCTTAACAGAAAGAAAGAATAGCAGGGATGCTGCATTTGTTTGTGTGTGTATCCACTGGTATGTGGGCCTGGCCAACAGAGAAAGAGCCTGGGGTTCTTATCTGACCTCTCCCAGGATGACCTTTCACCCCTCAAGACATGCCCTTTGTGTCCACTGAGCCTGAGTCCATGGGAGAGTGTGTGTGTGTGTGTGTGTGTGTGTGGGGGGGGGTGAGTATGTGTGTTTGTGTGTGTGTGTGTGTGTGGAGGGGTGAGTATGTGTGTGTGTGTGTGTGTATGTGTGTGTGTATGTGTGTGTGTGTGTGCATTCACATACATGTGTATTAGATGTATAGGCCAAATCAAAGTCTTACTTAAACATTGTTATTTGGATTCACCTTTGGCCTTGCGGCCATGAGATATCCCTCAAACAAATACATCTGTACCCTCAAAGCAGAGAGCGTACATATTTGGGTTTGCATGTATTAGCAAGGAGCTAACTAGCTAACTAGGACATAATGTATAGCCCTGACAAAAGTCCTTTGCAGGGGCATTAACCAGTATATCAAATGTCTTTCTAATATTTTCTTAACATAAAACATCCTTGGTAGCATGCAATAAGATAAAATTTTACTTCCAAAATTCGTAGCAGCTTAAGAATGATAGATGTCTTTTTTAGTAATTTCCTTTTTTAGATCCACTTCATTAAATTTACAGGGAATCAGGGAGTACTATCCTAAAAAATAATTTTTGTAAAAACTCTTTAAAAGTGCTGAATACTTGAAAAAAGCTTTGGTGTGGTAGTATTGTCTGTGGATTGCATGGAGCTGATAGTTTAAAGGGATCAAATGTGTGAGGTTATGTGTTTGAGTGTAGTGGTAGTGGGAAGGGGGTTCAAGGGGTCATAAAACACCACAATAGTGTCTCTCTCCCCAGGGTGAAAGAAAGACAGGCAGAGAAGAAAAGTAGGGGGAGATGAAAGGATCTCCCACTTCCACGTCAGAGACAGAGGAAGGAGGGGGAGACAGATGGGAGGAGAACAGATTAACAAAGCTTCATTTAAAGTTTTACATTCAGCTTATTTCTGTCATCTCTGCTAGGCTACATGTCAACTTTCATGTGCTACGGGTCTTTTGGGTTTGTTATGAACAGATAGTCCTTAATAAAGTATTCCGGATCTGTATAAAACTGTAAGAGTACATGTGCAGCCACAGCTTAAAATTGACATTTTGACTGAACAATACAAATGCACAGCACTAGGTTTCTTTGTGTGCTTCATTGCAGCCCTTAGATTTTAAAACAAATTGTTTAACATTACAGTGGACACACCTTTTTCAGTACCGGTAGAAAATTCTCTCTTTGATGTTACACAATATTGTTCCAAATGAATATTTGTCAGAAAAGTCTACCCAAGAGCCATCCAAAGAGCCAAATTATTATTATTTGTTTGTACTTCTTTAAGGTAGTATAGTAACCATGCAATAAAATATGAATTGGCTTCATATTTAGACTTACAGTACTTGGTTTGGTCAGTAGTTGGTCAGTAGTTTAGGAGTTTAGTCAAGATTCAATAAAAGGTGGCATACACCTCTGTGCTTTTATCTCCTCCCTGTCTCCTCTTCCTCTGGTTGTAAAAAGATCAGTCTGCTCTTTGGTAGAAGGTGTGATTACTTCCTCTCAGTGCTGGCTGTGTTATGACAGGGCTTTTTTGTCTTCCATCCTCTGACTTTCTACAAAGTGGTGCAAGGCATTGAAAGCCTGCACTGTGTCTTTACATATTAAGTGTGGAAGCAGAAGGTGGCTGGTGGTGTGTGTGTGTGTGTGTGTGTGTGTGTGTGTGTGTGTGTGTGTGTGTGTGTGGTAACCAGCATATGTGCAGTCACAGGTTTAGATAAAGTGGATTAAGTTTACCAAGTTATTCCCCTCCTCACTGACCCATTTTTTCATACCAACACATTGGTTAGTTAGTAGAAATTACATGTAACTCAGGACTTGGGGATGGCAGTAGCTTAGTCCATAGGGAGTTGGATTGGAAACCGGAGGGTCACTAGTTCAAGTCCCCCATATGGACCAAAAAGTACAGAGTGTGGATTGCATGCACTGTGTAAATTGGATTTTCCCCGCTGTGATTAATAAGCAAATAAAATTAAATAATCTTATGCACTTACAATCTATTGTTGTAATTTTCAAGGTGAAGATGGCAACATGACCCCACATGCATTATCTAAATTCTGTCAGTAGTGTATTATGTCTTGCAAACAAATAATACAGCACTTATTTTACTAAGTTCATTGTTAAAAAATGTTTAAAAAAAGCTTCAGTTTTCCTCACATTTTTATTGTTCTTTAACACACTTTTTAAGAACAATAACAATGTAAAATTACTAAACTTTACTTAATACAATAACTTGAACACATTCACTTAGAGAAATGCATACAGAGTTGTAAACATTTTCACATTCCTTTTAATGTGAAAATGAAATAAATAAATTGGATCAAACAATCTACAGCAAATTTATTTATGGTGATATGTTACAGTTTTTTTCAACTGTAACAACAGTGGGCACAACTGGAGTAACGTGTAAAACTCTACAGTCTTCACAGCAGCAGACTCTAGTTTGTTCATTGTTTGAACACAGTTTTCAAAACTCTACACACTTATCTCATGACTTTAACCACAGCACTGTCAATTTACAGCACTTTATTCAGATGCTAACATACTGCTGTCAAAACTGTTAACCACACATTCAGTACAGAATGGATTGGTGTCTGGTGTCTATCAAACCCTGCTGATTGGAATATTAGCTGAAAGCCTAAGCTTGTTTTAGACTAGTTAGTGAACATATACTGTATTTATATAGAGAAATCTCAGAAAACCTTTTTTTGTACACAAATACCAAATAAGAATGAAACAATTATACACTGTACCGTTTGAGATAAAAAAAAAGCAAATATTCCAAAATGTCCAGGTCAGATGTTTGAGGTTATATACACAGATGTTAAAATAGTGAAACACTTTATATCTTTATAGTAATAGCAGATAGTTATACTGCGTTCTTGCTGTTTTTCAGAAAGTAATGGAGGTGAAAGCAATGGCAACACAACATTCATGTGTATTTAGAGATGATGCAGACATCCAATGTGATGAAGAAAACTTTTCTGCATGATGCTGGAGAGAGCCATGATTAGTCACACTATTCTATGTATTATTATGTATTACTATTACTGTTTTGCACCTTTAGTTTTTTTCCAGTAATTCCATAAATTACTAGAGACAAAATACTTTATTGAAGAAAATTGCTGATTTTCATTCCTTCTTGTTGTTGTTTACCTTATATTTATATTTTTTGTGTTTTAAGAGTTGTGTTGCTTGGAATGAGTTTTGCAGCTGATGTGAGCTGTGTAGTTCAGGTGACGTAGTTAGAGTTTTTAGTTTAGAGTTAGTTTTTTCAGTTGTCCCCACTGTTGTTTAGCAATCAAAAACAACTGTAAGCCTAAACAATTACAACAACAGTGTTCAGTACACATTTTGAAAAAGTACATGCATAGAATTTCTTTATTGGAGTGTTTCTCATCTGTTGTTTAGCGGTGAGAGGTGAATCAGAGAGAGAGAGAGAGAGAGAGGGGGATGCAGATAGAGAGAAAGTAGAAAAACAGTGTAGCATCTAGGTCAGGGTGTCCTGACTCTGTCAGTTCAGCTAATTTTATGGCATGCTGTCTGGCCAGATGCCATCCCCTGTTTATGTGTGTGTGGTGAGCCTATGTGTGTTTCCTTGAGAGTAGCTTTCAATGGATTTCAGTGTTAATGCTCAGCAGTGCATAATGTGGAAATGTCTATAAGTGTGTGTGTGTGTGTGTGTGGCATGGGCTTGACAATATTAAGCAGTACATTTATTCTCATTGTTAGAAGTCTTTAACGCCTTGCATTCTGTCTTTATCACATACATAGTATTTATTGTCATAGTTCTTTCTTTTATGATCTTTTTCATTCTTTGAAGGACCTTGTTGGCCAGATAACTATGATACAATTAGTTTTTCTTGTTTGTTTCTAAAGCTGAAACTGACACTACTTTATATGCAATACAAAAGCATACAATATAATGGAATGGCTTGTAAGTCTAAATTTAGAGTACCTGACAAGTAGCAACGCTTGACTTTCGGTGCAGGAAAGGTTGAACTGAACAAGTAAATAGTTATTGCAAACAAAATCAAATTACTGTGAGCTTACAAATACCTTTTGAGTGTCCAAAACAAGGTGACTGTGGTTTTGCAGGACACCAATGGGGAACTCCTATGCAGGCCAGCTGCGGACCACGCGCTTTGAGGAGGTCCTCCATAACTCCATTGAGGCTTCGCTCAGGTCGAACACTGTAGTGCCTCGACCTGTCTTCTCACAGCTATACCTCGAGACAGAGCAGCCATTGGCACATGATGGTGGGTTGCATGGATGCAATGGAGAAGATGTGATAACAAGTTCAGCAAAAGAGTTTATTTCCTCAATTTGAATTGTGACATCTTTTGCAACTGCATCTGCTTGTCACTCTTTTTCACCATTAAAAAGTGTTTTTGTGTGTATATCCCCACCAGGTCGTACAGAGAATGATGATGACGATGATGAAGATGGCTCAGAGTCTAACAGCCCACCAATACCCTATCAGATGAAGCCCCCACCTGAGGGATGCTGCACTACGGATGGTTTGTTTGTACACATACAAAACTTCTAAAAAACATTTACAAAGATTTTTTACTGCATAACAGTCACAATTGGCACAAGGACATTTTCAAACTGGATCTGCAGTTTTCCTGTACAGGGATACATCTTGCATTTAATCAGTGTTCACCTCATTACTGCATGTGCTGTAGAGTTACGGAAGGATCATGTGAATGAGGAATGGGTGCATTCTGCTGGATATACAGTCACACTATTTGCTAGGGTCAGTTTTGTGAGTGTGGTTGGTAGTGGGGTAGTTGGGAAGAGAAAAGTAAATTTCCTCTACTTGAAATCTCAATGACAGAAAATATAAGGTGAATTAGCAGCAGAAAAATATCCAGGCCAGCTGTCTGCATAGTGTATATCATTGCTCTTCTGATTTATACAATGAGACACAGTAATCTAAAAATCAAAGAAAAGCTACCAGATAATTTTGTGAAAATAACTGTGTGTTTCCTCCCAACAGGCTTCTGTCAGGCAGGCAGGGACTTGCGTCTGTCCTCGCTGGCATCAGATGCCTTGGATGTGCCCCCTGGGTTCATGTTGGTTGGGGTGAAGTTCTCCTCCCTCCCTGAGTCCCTGCTGGTGTGTGCTGTGGACCGCCGCTTTCTGCCAGACGAACGGGGTCACAACGCACTGCTGGGTGAGGAAGGAGACTCACAGAGAAACAGCAAAATATCATCAATGTTTGTTAAAAAGTGAAAACCCCTCAAAATGTCTATTTTTGTTTATAGGGATAGTTTTTTTCCAAGAGTGAGATACAGCTTGTGTCTGTGCTTTAAATACAGAGGAGATGGAACCTGTTAAGCCTAGCTTAACATCAACACTGGAGACAAAGGAAAACAGCAACTCAGGCTCTCTCCAATTAAAAAAAAAAAAAAAACTAGTGCAGTGCCCAATAAAAATGGGCCTGTTTGGAACCGGTCAGTTGCTTGGCCTGTTTGATTGCTATTTTTGCCTTACTCAAGACAGCCAGCTTTAGAGCCTGTCAGTCTGCCTGAAGAACCCTGAAGCTCCGCCTGTGCAGTTAATCAAAGTTTTTAATATTGTGTGTTTCATTGTGTCTGTGTGAAAATGTGCAGCTAGCAAGTGGGCATGTTGATGAGGTTAATTCCACTTGCTCAAACCGGAAGAAAACAAATTTACAAAAATGGCTAACTGGAGAGATGATGAGATACATAAACCTCTGTCTGTAAGGCCCCCGCCAAAATCATCAAACTCAAAGAACGGCAAGAGCCCCAGTTTATGTCAAAATTATGAACATCTCCTTGACGCGGTGTACTTCACTGCTGCACGCTCTAGCCAGCACCACCCTTTGTCTAAATCGAACAGATTATTTCCAGTGAGAACCCATCTAAAATGGACTTTAGATACAACGTTGAAACTCCGGACTATGTTGGGATGTAATTCCTCGGACATTGTCCAGAGTTCACATGTGAAAATGGCTAGAGATTCCCTGCTTTATAGCTAGATATTATCCCTCCCTATACTGTAACTAATAAATAATCCTTTAAAGTTGATGAAATGTGAGACTGTAGGAACATAAAATGCAGCCTATTGTAATCGTACATTTTCTGTATGTATGCTCTATCCAGGCTTCTCAGGGAACTGTATAGGCTGTGGAGAGAAAGGCTTTCGCTATTTCACAGAGTTCTCCAACCACATTAATCTGAAGCTCAGCACCCAGCCCAAGAAACAGAAACACTTGAAGTACCATCTGCACCGAAACAACCAGGGCGTGCTGGTCAAAGGAGCTCCCATCTGCTGGCGGGGACACGGTAAGAGATGGCAGCAGCAAGTTTACGTGACTAACCATGCTAACACGGTCAACAGTGCTAATGCAGCTATCAGAATTACTCACGAGGCTATTGTGGCGGTGCAATGCTCTGTTTACCGCAAAATTAGTGCACTTAGCTGAGCGGCAGCGGGCATCTAACCTATGTGACACAAACCCTAATTTCCACTGAGGCAGAATGTGATATAAACCTTAGCTGATGAAGTATAGGCCAAGGAAGAGTGGGCAGCTTGCACCCCTTTCCCCCCCGATGTCGGCGCCCTGACGGCTGCTGCTGTAGGCGGACATGACAGCCCAGCTGCTCTGTGGCTTTGGGTGGTTTACAGTCTGGCGGTCATTTCCTGAATGTTTGTCCCAAAAAACGACGAGAGAAGGTGGTTCATTACATGGAGGACAGACCGAAGTTTAGTTTTTTTGTTCATTTTACTTTGGACTCAAAGTTGAGCGATCATCTTTCTCTGTCTGTTGGTCTGCCATTGTGAGTCAGCATTAAATAAAGTAGGCACCTGGCCCTATTAATGTATCGTTTCTTTGCATATTTCCATGTCCAAAGTTCCCAATTACTGAGTACAGTGAAATGCAGCATAATCGGCATTTACAAGCTTTACATCTTAATACATCCATGGGGCAGACGGGGAGAGACCAACCCCTGCTGACTGATGTAAAAAGCGTCACAAGCTGTGCTTGCACAATTGAATTTAGGGCGGGAAAGTCGTCACAGACACTCAGATCCTATTTCTTGACAAAGCAGCACTTTTAGAAGCACGTTTATCAGTGGGTCAAATGCTTAATCATCATTGTTTTAATTCACTTTTGACAGATAGAAACTTAAAAGACAATTACCTATATGAAAATGGGACAAGAACTTTAAAGTAGTACTGTCCCTTCTGGGACACACTGATGGCTCAGCAGTAGAGTTATAAGCAAGTGAGAGTTATAAGCACATGTCATGCATTTGGTTAGAGGCCTGTACTTTTAGTTTAGGTATAGTATTAGTAGTAGTATTAGGTATTAGTATTGTATAGTCATAAAAATGTCTAAAAATCTGACAAAACAAACAATGAGTGTATGGGTCTGACCAGATGGACAGGTAGGACCTTAAGGTCAGGGGAAAGGTGAGACTACAGAGTATACACAGAGATCACAGTCAGGAGGCAACCCATCAAATGAAAATGGTTTGAATGGACACCATCTGGTAAAAATGCCTATGAGCAAGGACACTAACCTTGTGGATATCAAGTTCTCTCAACGTTTCTTACCTTATCCTGTTGTTTCTACTTGGTTGTTAATTATTTGCTCCTGGAGGGAAAGAGTTAAGCTTAAGAGTTTGGTTAAGTTACTTTTTGAAACAACCTCTGTTATTACTATGCCATCACACACACGCACTAATAAGTTATTGCAATTACCTAGCTACTGAAATGTTTCTGTTTCCCTGGATAATAAATAACATGGTTTTTGTGCCTGTGTGTGTTTCAGATGGCAGGATGAGACAGATGGGGTCCAGCCTCTCAGAAGGCCTTGCAATATTAGCTGAACAGCCACCAAACATGGCACTGCAAAACTCATCCCATCCACCTGGCAGCTACACAGGTGACACACACAAACACACAAAAATGTGAATATTAAATACAACGTTGATATCAAAGTTCTTTTTGAAAATTGTTCTGTTGTCTTGGTTATTTGTTTGGGTTCTCAGGCCCAAAGAAATATTTTACTGTTTCAGGCTACATACTCTAATATAACGATGAGATCACTAAACATTAAAGGTGCACTATGAGTTCTTGCATGTTTTCAGCGCAATTTCATTTTTGTCTCAAATCGTAGGCATCTCTCCTTGATCTAGCTGCCTGCCCCCTAAATACACTGTGAAAAATCCCGGTCTCGGGAGACAATACAGGGGTCGTAAACATCAAACAAACACTAGGGGCACAGGATAGGCACTGTACAAAAGATCCCTATTTCCTATTTTATCTTATATTGACACTTGCTTTCCACACCTACCTCACTTCCTGTACCTCACTTCCTTTCTTCACCTGTCTTCACCACTGATTGGCTTTTGCTTCCACCCTAATTACCTGATTGAGTTCACTTAGTCACTCCTTATATAAAGATTGCACTCCTTTTCAGTCAGTCTTTTCTACACCTTCACATGGGTTGGCAGCTGATTCTCCAACCCATGTGTGTCTGGTCTGTTGTGTTCATCTTCATTTGCCAAATTTCCTTTTCTTAAATAAAACTTCTGTTGAATGGTTTGAACTTCTCTGTGGCTCAATCATGCATTCTGACTGATGCTCCATGACGATGGCACTCAACCTCAAAAACTGAATCCTCCTACACAGGCACCAAAACACAACAAACCACTCCAAACAACCACCGACAAGATGGTTGGGGGAGGGGGTGGGGGTTAGTGTTAGTTAGCCCTGACAATTACGGAAACATGGGGGGAGGGGCGAACTTGTTCTGTTTTGTTGGAAATTTACAGAACTGACCATTCGGGAACTCATAGTGCACCTTTTATGGTTGTGCAAAGTTGATGACAGACACCCGTATCTCACTTAAGCTAGTGGAGAAAAGGCAATATGTTATAATCACAGAAATGTTTTTTATTCAAAGTTATGGTTATTAATACTATTGATTCATTTTTGTCTATCTGTAAACAGCAGAATCAAATGTGGACCCGAGTGGTCTGCCACAAATAACTAATGCCCCCCACTCGCTGACAAATGGCAGCCATGCTGTTCCCTCCATCACCCATCCACCTTTACATCAGTCCAGGCCTGGGAGACCCTCAGCTACAGGTACAGATTGTGCACACTGGTAATTTCAGCTCTGTAATCCAGTAAATATTCAGAAGGATGTGTATATATCAAGGACATACTGTAGGATCTATTTGATAAACATAAATTCTGTGAATAAAAAGATTTAAACACAAAATAAAATCCTCAATAATAACTTACAATACTATATGCCAGAACTAATATAGTAGAAATCAGAAATCTGATCGCATCAATTAACTGCATGTAAATTGGGGTATAAAAGTAGAAGGAGGTATGACTTACTGTTTGTAAACACAGCGTTCAAAGTTGGCCTCTCCTCCCCTGCTCAATGAAACAGAGAGAACGCAGCGATGATCGAGCAAGAGAGTGAATGAACAGAGGGAACACCGAACAAAGCTGAGGGTCAAACTTTTATTGTTTATTGTTTAATGGTGGTCACGTTCTAAACACAAAAAACACACCCACATATTCACAGGAAGAAGACACATTGCCGTGTTTTGTGTGAATGCAAAGCTTCATCCTGTGTGTGTGTTGGTTAAACTTGTGTGTCGCTTTGAAACGCTGAGGGGAATTACGGTATCTGCGAATGAGAACGGGCTTCATAACCTGTACGCTGTTATTGACTGTCGGTTTACACATGGGGACCAAAATGGCCATAATTGTTCCAAACACAGACAAACAGGCAGAGACTCTTAAGTGATGATTGAGAGGGATTACTTTTGTATTAGTCTATACATTGTTTTTTAGTTAGATATACTACATAATATACCTTTTAAAGATCTGAATATTGTAGCTCATCTTATAGTATGTATACCATAATTTTCTGATTTCCAGCCATTATATGGCTTCTTGTGTGCATGTAAACGTGGTCAGATTGTGTCTGTTGTTATTATACCCCTCCCCTGGGTTCACACCTCTGAAAGGGAGTGCTCATACCACCACCAGCCCAAAGTGTGTTTGTGTGTGTGTGTCTGTGTGTGTGTGTGTGTGTGCATTGTGTGTTATGGGTTGTCCTTTGTCTTTCTGTCTCTCTCCCTCCCTCTCCCTCTGTCTGTCACCTTTATTAACTAGGGTTATAAAATTCCTTCTCTGTCTCCTCTTCTTTCCTGCTTTCTTGTTGAATGAAAAGCTTCCTTCCTGTCAATGTTTTTTTCATGGCCCTTTTAACAAGTGGACCTTTTATGTGTCTCTATTACTGCATTTCAACAGAGGTTGCAAGAAAGAGGAAAAGAAAGATTAATGTTTGACTAAAATACGACATAACGTTACTATTTCAACAGAAGTCCATCTTAAAACATGATTTAGTGAATACTTTATTGATGTGTTATTAGAATTAGAAAAGTGACTCATCTGCTATACAGGAACTCATAACTAAAGCAAACTGTATTGTAGAAAAATGTGACACTGAAAATAGTAGAAATATATCAACCCAACAAATGCAATTGCAGTGAAAAATATTAAAGCAGGAGCAGCAACTTATGAGCAACAACAAGATCCCATAGCTGGTACAAAGCAGAAAAATGTCAAACAAGGAAACAATACTTTTTTAAATGTATTTAAATCTGTGGCAGTTTATTTTTTAGCGACGTCTGGAAAAAAATCTATAATGACCTTTCAGCATTTTGTAATTCATGTGGTCTGAGAGAAAACTAGACTTTTTTTTCAGGCTTTAGATAACCTAGCCCTGGCGGGAGGCTTTGGCTAAACTCAGGTCATTTTAGAGAGAGAGAAAGCATTCCTATTGGCTGTTCTGCACATGCGTATGGCAGTGTGACAGAGAGGGGACAGATAAAGCTGCTGACCTGTATGTTTTTGCTTTCTACTCACTGCAGCTTTAAATTCTTTTAAAAATAGATATAGAAATTCTAAAACGCTAATACGCTGTGTAATCTTTTTCTTTATCTTGCAGGGTCACACGCAAATGCTGGACCTCCAAAAAAGAGGCACAAGGGCTGGTCACCTGAGTCATCTGCCAACAGTCTGACAGAGAGCACTTTGAAGACACCACCATCTTCATCAGCCTTATCAACATTATCGGTGTCCTCTGTCATCACAAATGGAGTCAGAACAGGTAAAAAGAGAAGAGACATATTGATGAAAAGATAAAAGATGAATATGTGGGTTTTATGTTTTCTGTTAATTGTAGTGTCTGTATGTGTAAATTAAAATATGTTTCCATCCTTTTTCCAGAGACAGTAGCCCCGCTCAGTTCATCACAGGGGCCCTTAACCCCACTTTCTCTGACAGGGCTGTCTGTAACAATCCCTGATGACCTGCTACACACTTGCAGACTGCAACCTGTTATTTTTAAAGGTCAGTCAACCAATTGTATCATTGATTTATGATGGTAAAATGCACTTTATCTGTACAAGATTGTTTGTACCTGTGACAGAGTTGACTAGCTAATCAGTCAAAGTCATTATTGACTAGCAGGTGTTTGGTAAACATTTTCCTGTCAGTTGTCAGTGCTGGACTTTCTCAAGCATGTGGACAGGTGAGGTTTGCAGTAACCACCCAGCAGATGGCTTGTTTAGCTCACCGCTCCTTTCAGGTTAGAGGTCAGCCAACTCCTGAGGCTGTTTCCCAGTCATTTGCCATCCCCCTCTAACCTTTTCAACCCTTTGTATCACTTGTGAACTCATCCACATCTCTATCTTCTATGTCCTCAACCACTTCCTATAGTCATTGTATGAACTTTTGTATTTATCACCTATCTGCCCTGCACCTCACCAACACATCTTGTCAGCTCCTGTCTTTTTTTCAATTTAAGCTGCTTTTTGGGCCTCCAATCATATATTCCTATCTCTACTATCGTCCCTCTCTCCTTTGGGAGTAGATCGAACTGCATATTCTCACCACTGTACAACAACTGGTCTGTACAACAACTGGTCTCTGTTTGGGTTTGTTGCAATGTAAGACTTTTTTATAGTAACTTAGAGAAACACAAAAAGCAAAATAAAATCTTACATAGGCCTGTCAATTTACATCAGGAGCAATTTTGTTTTTTTTATATTGCTCATGGACACTTGTCCCTTGTGAAAGGGGGAAGAAGGGGATTGGATGAATGAACAACCCTACGGTTAATGGCCAAATCCACCGCATGAATTATTGCTCCAAGTATTCTCCAAGTTATTCTCAGCCTCCTAACTGTGTTCATCTGTTTACCTCTCATTAATACAGGTCATGGCCCACTCCCTCAGCTGACTGGAAATGTCAATGAGGTGCTCGTCAGTTCTCTGCTTCAGAGTTGTTACTTGAGCTCCCAGACACTCCCCAGAGTCTACCAGCACTATGGACCATCACCCATTCAGCCATTGTCGGCTGAGATGCAGATTCTACTCACAGTCTACTACCTTGTTCAGCTAGGTCAGTGTAAAAGCTTCTACTAGAATAGTGGCTATTATCACTCTTCAGTCACACTGCAGAGAGGAGGCAAGGATTTGACATTTCATGATGTCATTGCTGTGTCTCATAATGGCCACTAAGAGGCAAACAGTAGAGGTCGACCGATTTTCTGTGGCTGATGCCGTACTTTAGAAATCAGGGTCAGCCTATGGTCAATAAATGCTGCTGATTTATTTTGGCCGATATTTGGCCGATATGTGCTTGTTTTTAAACCTCTGTTTGAAAGATAAAATGTAACATTAATAATTACTTAAGATACACAACATTTATCAACAATAATATTTATTGAACACTTCACCAATCTGCACTACTGCATACATAAATTAAAAAGTTATAATTTAAAAACATATATTGTATAATTTATAAAAAGATATTAAATAAATGAAACAGGTAAGAAGAAAATAAACTTCAAATAAAATGTTCAGTGAAAAAATAAAGTTTAGTGCACTTAACAGCAATAATCAAACTTCTGAGAACACAAATCTGCAAACTTTCATAAATAAAATAAATTAACAATTTTAACAATAGTAGTGCTGCACACAGTAGCAACCAGCTGCATTTATTTAAGAACATGTTTAACACTTGAACACAAAAAATCTTAGTGGATCTGCCCTGAATAAAACAAATGTAAAAAAATGGCTTTTGTTAGTCTCCAAACTCAAAACATATTCCATTAAACTACTCAAAGGTATTTTAAATTCTTCTTTGTCACACTTACTTTTTTTGTCTCTCACCTTTATTTATCAAAGGCCCTGACCAGGTGCCCCTAATAGAGGACTTGGAGCAGATATTCATGAGGTCATGGAGGGAGTCTCACCTCAGCGAGATCAGACAGTACCAGCAGCCTCAAGCACCAGCCACCCAAGGGAGGCACTATGGCATAGAGGTGAGACATCTGACAAGTGTCCTATTGTAAAAAAAACTCAAAAAAAAGTACTAATTCTAATAAGCAAACACATTTACAAATAAAAATGAGGCTCCAGACTTTTAGGATACTGTATTTATGTAAGACTGTACACATTCCCAATTCCTGCCTTTTAACACAACACAAAGCATTACTCCCATTATGTCAAGCTAAATATGCTGTCCTCTTCATGCCATATATTACAGAAACAAATACAAATTGTCATAACAAGACTGAGTAAGATAGAATAAATTAACAAATTGCTTATTCTTTTCTACTCTGTCTCCAGACCTCATCCACCCTGCCTGGGCTCCCCCAGCATTTCTCCTTACCTCCCCAGAGCCAACAACCCCTGACCCCCAGCCAGCTTCCTTGGCTCGCCCAGCTGGCTGTGTCGTCCTGTGGAGAGGGCGTGGTGGTGTTAGGGGAGAAGATTGGATCTTTGGCTCAAGGCCTCCAGCAAACGTTCAGCAGGTTAATGGAAGGACAGCTTGAAAATACCAACTATGTGGTCATTATTTTCACTGCACCGAGACAGGAAACACAGTCTTGTGTGGTAGTCACAGGTGGGAGTTATGTTTTCATATGCATGTGAATGTGTAAAAGTTGTCCAAAGAATTAAACAGAAAGAATAAAGGAGATTTTAACTCGTTGTATTTGTGTGTGTTGCAGGTAAACACCAGTGTCGTGCCTTGGCAGAGTGTATGTACTCCCCCAATGAGGGTCTGAAAGAAATCAACCACCAGCTCTCGACTGGTGTTGCCCAGGAACTCATCCACTATTGCAATTCCCTCGGACAAGGTGTGTCTGCCTTTTTTACATGCACCTTTGTGTGTGCAGTGCATGCATATTAATGTGTGTTTTAGTTATAATTCACCACCATAAGGTGTGCCTATCTTTTTCTCAGATGGGGATTTGGATTCCCTGTTGGATAGTGCCACTGTGGATAGCAACGAGCCATCTCCCTTATCCAGTAGTCAGGAATCAGCTGAAGAGAGGAGTCTTAAAACCACACAGAGTCCCAAAGACACAAACAGTCCCAAAGACAAAAACAGTCCAAAGGATCCTCACACACAATGTTCAAAAGACTCACCCAGCCCTAAAGAGAAAGCTTCAAGTACCAAAGACACCTGTTCAGGTGAGACCCCTCAGGTTAAGGGGGGGGGGGCACTATATATAGAATACACTTCCTTGCCTCACCGGAGTATGAGGGGATGACTAACTGTTCTCTTCAATTTGCCTTTTGCCTAATTGCTGATGCAACTTTTCCCTGGGATCCATTTTATTCACTGTAGTACACTGAAGAATAGTCAGCGATTACATCTGCACCAGGACAATCAATTTAAAATAAATCCTTGATTGAGTATGATGATAGGAATTTGTCTTTGTATGTGTGTAGAATACTCCATAGAGTGGCGTGAGGTTCGTCCCATTCAGCTGGCAGTGGCCAGGAAACTACTGTCCCATGTCTGTGCCATAGCAGACTCCAGCACACAGAACCTGGATCTTGGCTCCTTTGACAGGGTCAGCTTCCTCATTCTGGTCCCGCCGTCCGAGGTAACATTTCAGCAGACCGTTCTCCACCTCTGGAGCTCTGGTTAGTCACAACTCTTTTTTTCTCAGCAGTTGTTTTTATTCATTCTTGTCTTTATAAATGATGTGTTTATGTTGGCCTTCTTTCTCTTTGGTTACATGTCTCAGGCGTCCTTCAGGAGCTTGGGGGTTTAGACCAAGAGTGTTTGTCTCAACGGGATGCTGAGCGTTATGTGGTCAAGATGGATAAGAACGCTCAGGCACGAATTGATAGCCTCATCCAGGAAGCACAAAGCAACTCCTCCACACTCTACATCCTGGTCCACGACCACGCCCACTGGGACATTAACAGGTGTGTTTGGTGTGTGTGAGAGAGAACATGAGAAAAAGATCAGAAGTCATGCAGAATTATTACTGTGTTGTGATTATTCCATCAACTCAACAACCTGGTACAAGAAGAACATCAACAAAGCAATCTAGTGTGTTTTTTCTTTCTCTGAGTCTCTGTCATTGTCTCTTGCTCTCATTCAGTGCATCCCACTGTAGCTCAGACAGTGACTCGGCTCTGGTGGACCAGCTGTTAAATTCCTGTGAGGTCAGAGATGCTCCAAACATCCTAATTCTCCACGTCACCTCCTTCCCCTTTGCTCTGCAGACACAGTATACCCGCATCAGCCCCTACAATGAGATCCACTGGCCTTCTGCATTCAGTAATGTAAGATAGAAGGCTGTGTTTGATACACATTCTGTATTTAACAAACACTAGCTGTGAAAATATTTCACATTGTCTGTTTGTTTGTGTAGGATGTGGACCTGTATCATGAGAAGACGCGCTACTTTGGTGTGTCAGAGCTTTTAGAGTCGACCCGTTCAGGGAGCAACATGCCCCTGTTGCGTTATGATTCCTCCTTTGAAAGTATGGCATCTGCCCTGGAAGAAAGGTAGCACAAACACACATGCTTAATCCACACAAATACCCTACTCGTCATAAGCATAAGCATGTTTGAATTACTTGCAGATCTACACAAAAAATAGAGCAAGAAGCCCTTACAGTCTCTCTCTCTCTCTCTCTCCTCTCTCTCTCTCTCTCTTTCTCTCTCTCTCCCAGATTCCCCAAACTGCACAGTGCTGTGATCCGGACAACGGTTTTGATCCAACACTACTGCGTAGCTCTGATGGCTGCATCCAGCAGAATCGGTAGCTCCCACAATCTCCACAAACACACCTCTGTGGAGACCCTAGAGATTGTTCAATCACTGCTCACTGCTGCCCAGCAATGTCCCGCCCACCACGGCCACATGGTCCTGCTGCGGATCCCATCTTTGGCTCTGGCAGCATGGGCCCACCAACGGCTGTCCAGAGTTAGGAGGCAGCTAGGTCTGGAGGAGAGTTTTGAAATCATAGTGGGGAATCCAAATCAAGCTCTTAATATTGGACAGTGCTTCACTGATCGGATCAAGGTGGGGTAGTAGGTCACAATATCATAAAATACAGGCAAAATAATTCTATGGATAGATGATCTTACAAGTATAGAAGTAAAAATACACTGACTGACTGTAAAAAAAATTATATTTCTGTACTTGTGTTTGTGTGTATGTTCTGCAGACGTGGTTGAAGATCCAGGATGCTGACTGGGTTCCTCAGACCTATCTGGAACTGGAGTCGCTTCCCTGCATCCTAATCCTGTCAGGAGCCGAGCCACTGGGTGAATCACTGCCCAGGTACACACAGAGTTCTGATCATAAGATCGTATTCTGACCTAAAAACATTGACCTTTGTTACCAACCCTCAATGTACTGCAGTGTTAACATTATATGAGCAAAAATAGGTCTAATGTGGAGTAATGTTAGAATAATCTTAATGAAAAAGTGTTATACCATAGTATCTTGCAGGAAAGCCACAGAAGCTGTAGTAAAAATCATCTGGGATTTAAACAGTGAATTCATTCTGCACACAGGTCATTGAAGTATTGTGATCTTAGAGTGATAAGCTGCTCCCACCTTCAGCGAACCACACTTGAACAAGAGCTAGGACTAGCTGCTTATCTTGTGAGAGCAGAGTCACGACCCCCACACAACCCCGGACCAGGAAGCGACCTGCTCGAGAGTGACGCAGAGAAACTTAGCAGTACTGACAATGAGGAGGAGGAGGGACAGGAGAACGGTGAGATGAGATACTCTACATATGAAAAGTTCTTTAAAATGTGTAAAATGTTCACTCGCTGTTTTAAAGGATACCTTAACTACTATACTTACTCTCTTTTTCTTTATTCCATTTCCAGGTGACTCCCCTAAGTCATGCAGCCAGCAGCTCCAGTCAGGCCCAGACAGAGGAGCTTTAGATCAAAGCACCACCTCTCCAAATGTCCAGAAAGGGACCATGGACACCATTCAACCACCCTCACAATCACAGACTCAACTTCAACCCCAGCCCTCATCTCAGTCTTTTCCGTATCCTCAACCTACATTACACCAACCTCAAGTGCAGAGTTATTCACAAGCCCAGTCAATCTCCCATCCACAGCCACAACTCCAAATTCAGAGTCAAAACCATCACTTACCTCAAACAAATTTCCAACTTTACACTCAAACGCTTCCCCAGCACCAGTCCCTCTCCCAGATGCAAATAGCCCACCCTAAACCTCAACCGCTTCCCAACACCCAGTCTCGTCGCCAACACTCTAAATCTACCTCCTCTGGCTCATTGTCCCCGCGAGCCTCTTCTCCTCATCTGAGCTGCTCTTGGGCACGGGGAGTGAGTCGCCCGCCTTCTGTGCTCCTCTCTCGTGCCCTCTACGATATTATCACAGCCAGTGACAGCAGCGGTCTACCAAGATGTACTTCATTCTTGCCACACATGTCAGTCGCATGGGCAAGCAGCTTCAGGTAAAACCAACACATTTCTTTTCACACCACTACAAATAGTATGAGATATGACTGATGTGATGAGATATGAGGTATTTATCATATTCTGTAAATCTCATATCATAAGAGATATCATATTGTGACTTGGATAGCTATCATGCCTGCGTTGGTTTCCAGCAGGATATTGGCAACTTGGTTGGATCCTGGAGTGCCGGTGCCATTCAACCGAGTTTTCTGTTTGCTGATCTGACAGTCATTCTTCTTTATGATGAATCAAGCACTAGTTGAAGGAGCTGATGGGATAACATTTCACTGGAATTGTACCTTGTATGATTTCATGTGAAAAATAAAAATTGATATAAAAGCTGACTAACCATTTATCAGTCACTATTCTGGCCATGGGACACAAACGATATTTAAAACTTTAATGGACTGCTAGTACAATGCAAAGTTAACATAATTTATTTGAACATTTTAATTAAAATAGACTTTTATATTAAAAAATATTCTTACAATTTAGTTGAGGCTGACCAACAAAGGGTTAATTTAACTGTTTGTAGTTCGAAAATCTTAGTGGATTGGTTCAGTGGCTCAGTGTGTCTTAATGTTTAGAAATTAAAAGTGTGTCATACACAGGGTGTAAGGGTTCAATAGGTGGCATGTCAATATGAATTAAAGTCTGAACAGTAGGCTTGAGATAAAAAGGTAAAGGTAAATAACCAGAATGAACATGTGTAGTTTTGAACATATGACACAAATGTGAACAAAAGACAGTTATGTGCATCCAGACCTTTTTACTCAAAGTGTCCTGAACAGATCAGACACTGAAAGTCTTACTAGGAGGAATTTAATTAAGAACTATATTGTTTGTGTGCAGGCCCTTGTTGAGTAAGATGATGACGTGTACAGAGCAGTCACTGTACTACCGCCAGTGGACAGTCCCCCGCTCCTGCCACATGGACAGCAGAAATCGCACTGAAGGACGAAGTGACAACTTTCACCCTCGCAGGCTGCTGCTCAGTGGACCCCCACAGGTACTATCTGTCATAAGTTTTCTTTTTTTCAAACTCAAGATCATGCTATTCTGTATATTTACGTGCATTTCCTTTTGTTCTGTCCATGGTCAGGTGGGTAAGACAGGAGCGTACCTGCACTTCCTGGGTATTCTGTCTCGGATGCTGATCAGGCTGATGGAGGTGGATATCTACGATGAAGAAGACATCAACTACAGTCAGTTTATTTGCAACAGCAGCCGCACTTTCTTAACTACATTAAGTAAAATATGGAGACTAGACTTTCTTGACAACTTTAATATTTCTATATTTTCCCCAACATGTTTTGCTATTATTGCTGCTAAGATCAAACGATGAAAATCTAGGAATTTGTCAGAATATGTCAAGAACAGATTTGAATCTTCATCATAGGCCATGCTGTAAACTCCTGTGTAACACTTGTAAATGTGTTTATTTAGGTGCACAGGCTGAGGGGGTGCTGTACCACCCACCCAATGCTTCCTGGCCCAACCCAGACATTGTGAGGACAATGCCCTTTGACTATACCATCCATGACCCCAAATATGATGACATCAGCTCTGTCTATAGCGCTGGATACAAAGCCAGTGCTGAGGGTAGGCACAGTCAGAAAACATATATATTTTCATAATATATTTTTTACACAACCAAAACTATATTCACAGAGCATTCATCTTCTCTTAAGAAGTTAACAGTATAATGTGCTGTTGTCTGAATCTTTTTTTGCTCCTGTTGTTTTTCCAAGGAAACCATGTGCGCCAGGAAGATGTATACCTACGTAGGCGGACATCTCGGATCAAGCTGTCCAAATATGCGGCGTACAACACATACCACCACTGTGAACAGTGTTATCAATACTTGGGCTTCAACCCCAGATACCAGGTCAGCAGAACACAACAAACACACAATCTGATAACTGATAATCACACCCTGCTGTGGAAATGTAATAATAATAATTATGTATACTCTATTAAATTAAATGTAGCTGATATAAACTGATAATCTATGTCCTCTCTAATTGTGTATTCAGATGTATGAGTCAACTCTGCATGCCTTCACATTTACCCATCTACTGCTTGGGGAAGAGATTCAGCTTTACTTCATCATCCCAAAGTCTAAAGAGCACTATTTCAGCTTCAGCCAACCAGGAGGCCAGCTGGAGAGCATGCGGCTGCCTCTCACCTCTGATTGGGTGAGTCCTTCCTTAGTGAAACCTTAACAACAAATACTAGCCCTCCCTACAACTAGATAAAAGGTGATGTGCATCCCTATTAAGCCTTCTTAGCAAAGGAACACTGATATTATGAAATATGCATTTTCTGTTTAGAAATGATATCAGAGACTGTGTTTCAGTTAATCCCTTCTAGGTACCTATGTACCACAGTACATTTCCATTGCGTTTAAATGGTGATTTGCAGTGTTGAGCAACACCCTTGAGCTCCACTAGGTGGTGTTACAGGCTAGAAAATGGATTACTGTAGCCCAGTGTTTCCTATTTATTTTCATAAAGATATGTGCACAGCAGATTTCTGTTTGAGTGGGTATTTTGTAAATTTAGTAAAGCACTCTGACCACAACCTCTGACCAGCACACCAACCTGAAAACATCTGAACCATCATATATTATGTTATTTAATATTTTATATTCTTCCCCAGAGCCCAGACTGCATCAAGACTCCCATCTTCACCCCAACCACCGGTCGACATGAGCATGGTCTGTTTAACCTGTACCATGCTATGGATGGAGCCTCACATCTGCATATCCTGGTGGTCAAAGAGTACGAGATGGCTGTGTATAAGAAGTACTGGCCCAACCACATTATGCTGGTACTGCCCACTGTCTTTAACGGTGCCGGAATAGGTATGTTACTGCTAATACAAGTAGCCATGTAGGGATTACTTAATTTCATAGATTTATATTACAGGTATTCATAGCAGTTACACTGACACATACAGTACTGAAAAGTCAATATCAACTGTTGTTGTCATAGTCCACCACATTCATAAACAGTTCCTGTTATTCTGCAGGTGCTGCTCATTTCCTGATTAAAGAGCTTTCGTATCATAACTTGGAGCTGGAGCGCAGTCGACGTTTGGAGGGTGGGGGGCCATCAGGTGACGTCTGGCCTTTCATCATCCTGGCTGATGACTCCTGTGTTATGTGGAACACAGTGGACCTCGACGCACGCAAGTACATACAAGCACTTTTTTTATATGAATAAGTGTGTTGGAGATAAAAGCTTTTGCTTGTACTGGAAGCAATTATGTGTTAATTCCTGTTATGAGTTGGTTTAAACATAGCTACTGTTTGCATCCTGCTGTCGTTAGTGGTCCAGTGGAGCACGCTGTGTCACTGAAGCACATCTTACAACACATGGAGGCCTGCCCAGACCTGGCCCACTACGGACTATGCGGGATCAGGAAGTGGAGCAGCCGTGGACTCACAGGTCAGGGGTCATGCTATCAGAAACCTTGAAACGTCTCTTAACTTTTTTGACAGCAGAGACAAAATGTCAATTATATAATAGTATAATAGTATAATAGAAAAAAAATACATACAGCCACACATAAAATAGCAGTATAGCAAGTAAAAGCAAATAGCTTCACTAACATAGTAATCATTGCAAGCCTGTTGTATTGGACTGCTACTACTACTGTTGCTACTGTTCATTAAGTTGCCGTGAAACATTCATGGCAGATTCTACTTGCTGTATATGCCTCATCTTAACTGCAGATAGAGGTTGTTATGTCTTCATCCTTTCAGTGTTTACTTTACTAAGATTTTACAGATATTATTTTAAAGCATGTCTGGCTCCAAGCTACGTATATCTCCTAGACAAACCCCCGTCAGGCAGTGTGCAGCCTCGGATAACCAGCTACACAGAGCCTCAATGTCTGAACTAAGGTTTTGTAGTTTTGTATGACTGAAATAAATTAGAAGTTGTATTTGTTTTGTTTCATTCAGGTAATAAACAAAGGGAGCCCTTCTCCAGAGGCCACCTTCATGACTTCCTTCTCCTAAATGTTGACCGGAGCCAGAATGTCCAGTACGACCAGAACCGCTTCACTTGTCACGATGTGGACTTCACCCTGAGGCTACATAGTGCTGGACTGCTCATCTGCCGGTTCAACAGCTTTAGCGTCATGAAGAAGCAAATCGCCATAGGAGGATACCGAACGTTTATTATCAAGACCAAGGTAGATGCTGAAGACATATGACAACGCAACCACATATCACATATAAACAGATTTAAAAAATACTTTATAACTATTACTTCACTTGTACAGTAGAATATAGTATAGCAGTATAGTTACACATACACATATAACGCCACATTTGCAGCTACACAGGAAAAAATTATAATTTTTTGCACAAAAACAATTCAATGGTCAAATTCAATACAAAATTGTATTTGACCAAAACAAACAACAAATTAAATTACTGATTATTGTTCAAGTGAGTAGTAGAAGAGGCAGTTGTTTTGGCACCAGGCTTGAAAAAAAAAGCTACAGTATGTTTGGTAGCTGATACAATTTAGGCTAGCACTCAAGCAATCAATTTAACTATGAATCTGTGTAGGCCTATAACAGTTGATGAAAGATATTTTACTTTTTCAAAACTTCATGGCAACAAAGATTATTAAGCAAAAGTTTGACATTTCACCAGACGACGGATGTTCCCACCTCAGTGGGGCCATCGCAGTACATCTGTGCTCCCGACAGCAAGCACCTTTTTCTGGCTACACCAGCTCAGCTCCTCCTGGAAAAATACCTTCAACACACCAGCCAGAAGCTGTTTCCACTCAGCACCAAGAACTACGCACACCCTGTACTGTCTGTGAACTGTTATCTCAACCTGGGACCTGAGGTATACATATACATACACACACAGTCTCTTTATTTGTGGTAAATGATTAACCTCTGAACAGAAGTATAGATTCATACTGTATATCCATACATTTCAAAAAATAAAAGTCACTGTTCTTGCATCCTGCAGGTGACTGTGTGTTTTGTGAGTTCTAGACCTCACTCTGTCAACATCAGCACAACAGGGCTGCTATTCAGTGGTCTTCTCCTCTGTTTTGCTGACTCCTTTGTGACTCCTCTGTTCCTCAAGAAGTTCACCTTCCTCAAAGGTACAAAGGCAGACCAAATACAGACAATGTAAAAAATATACCGCTGTAGGTGTTACAGATGGCGCATTTGCAATTAGTATTTTTAATAACGGTACTGTACAGAGCAAGTTATATATGATCTCATTCTGAATGACTAAATGTGCTAAAGTCTCTTTCCCCCTCCCTTCTGTGTGCCTCGCTGTAGGTGCAACACTGTGTGTCATCAGCGCAGACCGTAGCTCTTTGAGGCAGACGGTGGGCAGGCTGGAGCTGGAGGAGGAGTGGAGGTTCAGGCTCAGTGATGAATTCCAGACTGCCAATGCCAAGGAGGACCGACCGCTCTTCTTCCTGACTGGAAAACATATATGACTGAAACACATGTAAACAGTGGAGTCCCAGTCAGGATTGAAATCACTTTATTTGCAAAAGAGAGGAAATGTACTAGTGCTTTTTTTATAGCATGTGCACCAACATAGGTTCTGAATGGACAATAATGTGTTATTGCCAAAGATAAAAGCAAACCGTCCTTAATGTTTTCTTTGTTCAGAAAACATTAAGGATTTTTCAGGAAGATTTTTCTGGTAAGGAAATAGTGTTGTTTACATTTAGTATGGGTTTTTGCACCACTCAATAAATAGCTGTTACGTGATCTTAGAATACTAATCGTTTCCCTATAATAAAAATTACAAATTAACTAAAAAGGACAAAAAGGTTAACTAATTCATCTTGTAAAAACTCAAGAAACTCACTACACTCAGTAATTGCAGTCACTGCTTTTGTATTTCTTCATATGTATTTGCAGTTTTATCTGTGTTTTAGTTTGTATTGCAATATCACAGTTCTGCACATTTCCTTGCAGGTCCACACAATATGAGAAGCTTTGAAAAAGGATAGACCTGATCATATATATGTGTGCAATGGTAGCCGATTTTTGGCAACAAATGTTTGTTGGCCGACTTTTGTAGAGGTTTGTTTTGCATGTCCGTTTTTACACATGGAATAGTTTGCATATATTTTGTCAGATTTGCATAATGTAAAAAAGTACTTATTCATATGTACAAGAAATAGTATTGTGTTACATTTGTTATGCCTAATGCTTCATAGACTGAATGTATTTGTTACTGTAGATGAAACAAATCCATGGTGTGTTGAAAGCATTAACAATGTACAGTTTTGTATGCTTTAATTGTATAAATGTACAGACATTTTACATGTCTTTCCTGTGTGCGTTTATATGTCCCTAGTATCTTTCAAACAGAATTGAACAGACCTTAATTGAATATGTCTCAACTTCACAATACGCAGATAACGATTTACTTTCTCCTTTTACAACTACTTTGGACGGTTTCGAAGGTTTGCAGCCTAAAGGCCAGGGTGGATTTGACAAATTAGTCTGCACACTTCCTTATACTGTCTGTCACAAGTTGATGAGTGTTCCAAATAATATTTGTGACCAATCTCACTAGAATATCTCATCATTATCTAACTTGTACAGCCAAGTATAGTTAGCCAGAACTGGCTGGCTGAAACAGTCTAAAGTGCACAAAATGGATATTGTCCCTGTTAGCAGTACCCTGCGCCAGTATTCGATGATGCTCCCTCTGTTTAATGTATGTGTGTGTGTGTGTGTGTGTGTGTGTGCGTGTGTGTGGAGATTGGCGTCAGACAGGCAACTGAAGCAGCAGTAGAGTCCAGCAGCTCCAGACCCTCTCAGATTTCCTCCAAGTACTCTGTTCCCAGAACACACGTGTTGATAAATTTAGTCTCAAGCACTCAATGCAAGTTGCACAAGCATCCACTTCTCAGATATAGGAGTCAAAGGACTCATCCAGAACAACCCAGGCGAGCTTTTGTACCATCTTGAAGAGATTTAATCAGAATTAGTAGGGTAATATTTTTTAAACCGCACCTGCATCTGTCAAGACATGGAGCAATGACCCACGTGGAAGAGCAAGACACCAGCCACAGTGAGGATGACAGCTTCAACGACAACTGGTCCTGGGTAACAAAACCAAACAATATGTACCGCAGGCTATGTGTAATAGTTGTGTATTTAAATCTGTATGGGTTAATTGTTTAAATCCAAATCCTAAATAAAAATGTTGACCAGCTAGCAGTACAAAGCCCCGAGAAGCTCAGATACAATGAGGGAGAGAGTGTGACTTCATTCTCTGCTCAGGACACCATTATTCTACTATATCTTTACATAGCAAATTGTTATTCACTTTATTAATGTTCTGAATATTGAGTACAGCCCCTTTAAAATGTGTTCATTTTGGAATACATTGGTAGAAAGACTGCATCAATGGTAATTTCTAAGCAGTTAAGTGGTCCTTTTTCCTTTTTATTGATCTGACCATTTGATATTTTGCTAAAATACACTATATATATACTATCCTGTCCCCAAGCACCATTACTGAATCAACGACTAAAATACTTAGGCTGAAAACAACCAGCAGCAGGGAAGAAGGCTTGGATTGCCCATGTAAGACGTATATGGGGAAAAATACTGAGCTGAACTGAACTAAATTACAGCTCTATAAAGTGGAAGCATTTATTAGGGAAATTATGGTAATGGATTTTATATGGAGTGGAAAATGGTTCCAGGAAGTGCATTTAACACCAATTTCTTATTGAGAATTGTTTGTAACAGTAAGACTTTGCCATGGAGGTCAGTGTGAAGATGGAGAAAGGCATTAGGGAGAGATGGATATGAGGAGGGACCAACTGGTCAGAGGGTCTTCAGTTGCTTTCCTAGAAAACTAGGATGTGTCCTTAAAAATACTGTGATGAAATAGCATGCTCATTTTGTGTGTGTGTGTGTGTGATTGTGTGTGTGTGTGTGTGTGTGTGTCTGTCTGTATTTGTGAGAGAAAGTGTGTTTCTTTGTTTGTGTCCATCTGCTGTACTTTACAGCCTGTTCTCAGTGTGTATGCAGGTTCATAAAGTTAAAAAATGTGGACTTTTGTTTGTGTGCCAGGTCATCAGCTCATATCTCCCTGCATGACCTCAAGCCCACATGAGTACTTATAAAGGCATATTACACCACAGCTAGCCAAACGTTTTCATAACAGTCCCACCATGCAGAGGCCTGTAAGTGGCTCTGTGGGCTCAGGCAACACCTCCACATTTCCTCCTCCTCCTCTTCCTATACATTTCTGCTTGTCCCTCAGATTATCATTGGCATCTGCTGAGACATTTTAGCATTTATGTTTATTTATATATACAGTAATATATGGTCATTTGTTGCCTCAAAGTTTGGAGGGGGGAGAGTGTATTGTATGTCACGTTTTCTTTAGATTCCCCCATTTCCATTTGGCTGCAAACCTAAAACTACATGTCAGACTAGTTTTTTTATCCCTTTTCTTGTGTTAGGTAGTGCATCACAGAATGCGTGTCATGCTATAATTTGAATAATCTCCAGTACATATACAATTTGGAAACCTTCATTGTTCACAGCCTTGAATGCTTGGCCACCTTCCAAGAAACTTTACCACCGCCTGTAAATATTGCTAAAGATAAAACAATGTCTATATGCACTGTATAGACAAAATGATGACTTATTCCTTTGGAATCTAACAACCACTCCACATTATATAATAATTTCTTATTCCAGTTAGTGAGCCACACAAACAGCATGTGCTTTTCTCTTTGTAGGTGAAGAGTTGGGAAGAAATGTCCTGTTGAGAGTCAATTTATAGGATTGAATGATAGACAGCCCTTTGACTAATACATCAAAGGAAGATGTTTGTTCCAGCATTATTTATTTACGTTATAACACCATTTGTGGGATTCATAAGAAAGCTTTAATCAGCCATGTATGGCCCTGTCAACCAAATTCAAACCCTGAAGCATGCCTGTTAGGACTGTGGTTTGGGGGCGGGTTCAATAGTTCAGTTGTGATGTATAGCTCAGGCAGCCTTTCTGATTGGCTCATGCAGCCCTACCCCCTAGAAAACACCCCCATCTCCGTGGTGATGAAAAGAATGTGTTCTTGACCTCAAAGAAAGTTCCTGGGAGAAATTGCAGGCTACCCCTGTCCCAGGAAAACACCTTCTTCCCTCCTCTCTTTCCACACATGAGCTGCAAATTCCTGAAGAGCACATATTACAGTATCAATCCCTTTGAATTTGCTTTTCTTTAATTCAATGATTCCCCTGTTGAATTCCAAAACATGCAGCCGATGTGATGCACTAAACATTTAAGTGCGGTTTAAGGAAATTAAGCTTAGCTAAACGGCTGCTGGCTGTTGCTTTTTATTCACCACACAAACAATACAGTAATATATACTGTATCTCATCATTAACTGTCACTATATCATATTTCTAAAAACGTCTATTGCTATTTTTTTAAAATGGTAATAAACCTTTAGGAAGCATAGAAATAAAAAATGGTGAAGCAAGAGACAAAATAAAGAGATAGTAGACGAAGATAATTAAAATTTAAAAAAATGACAATTTATAAATCCAATGGTTGCGTAATCCACAATAGACTTAGGACTTTGAATATAAATATAAATTACTGTTTACTTTGACTAAAAATACATTTGTGCACCAAAGCCTCAGTAAACCCACCTGCACAATGGAGTAAATAAACCAGTTTTTCTCTTTTGTCACACCTCTAACTTTTTCTCTCTAAATCACACACGCGCACAAACATTCTGCAAATTCTTTCTTTTGCCTACTCTTCTATCTCCATATTCTCTCTGTCTGTCTCTCCCCTCCCTCTCCTCCTCTAGTTGGCTACTTGTTGCTCCCTGATGAATGGCTCAGTTCTTAGAAAACTCAACACGTGTTTTCTTGTTCCCTCTCAGGCTGCCTGGTGCTTATTGTGTATATGTGTGTGTGTGTGTGCGTGCGTGCGTGCGTGCATGCATGCGTGTGTTTACACTCACACAAAACCCATTCTCTGACATTCCTTGTAAGAAGTTTAAAAAGTGCTAGAATAACAAAGAGAAGCGGTAGAAGTTAGATGTGAAGTCAGATGTTTGTTGGCAGTGGCTGGGCTGGTTCTCAGAATCATTAAGCAACAGCTAAAAAAACGCTGTGTGACCCAGTCAGGGGGGACTCCAGTGAGAACTCTGTGTCCAAACACGACTCGACTCGAAGGTCAGGAATTAGCACCTTATATAATCTTTCTATAAGTTGATTACTAATAGACTGAACTGGTTTGGTTTGTTTGTACAGCAGCAAGTTTCCCAACTTCACAGTAACATTATTGTTATTGTGAACTAAATTTGGTTTGAGACATGCATTAAACCAATAAATCACAGTATTTTGACGGGCCTTTCTGCACAGACTATGGTGTAAGACTAAGCATATTTGAGTCTTGCTGTATCATTAATGTTAAAGGTGGGTGAGTGTTTATTTGAGCCGATCTAAGCATGTATGGAAGCGTTTGACTGTTGCGGTGATTAGTTATTTTGTTCTGGTATATCTAATTGATCTTGTCTCATCATCATACTCTGCTGCACTTTGTAAGTCAACTTTTCATTGCATTGCATTCTATTTCTGTAAAGGGCATATTTAAATATGTACATGCATATGTGCCAGAAGTACTATACTAGTACTACTATAAATTCTTCTCAGGCTTCTTTATGTCTATTTCTAATCTGTCAGCATAACCAGGCAACTACTAGGCCTGTAACAATTGTTACATAAGTGTCTAATTGTCAATTTGTTTTTACATAACCACAGTTTCTTTGTTTAACCTCAATTAATTGCTAACATTAGCTAAGTTTTTAAGGCGTATGACTATTCATTGTAGTTATATAAGTTGTCAGACTATATATTTTTTTATTATTTAAACTGTTAGTTGTTGGCACTTGAGCCTATACATGTTCATAGCATAAAAAATGACAAGGGGGAATACAGTTAGAAAAAATGCTTTATGATAATAAATAGGTGTTGTTTACTTCATAGGCTGTGTACTTGTGTTATTTGGTCACATAACAGTGATATAACCAAAATATGTATCCTGGACTTCATTCAAAACTTGAATTTGTTTAAAAAAGTAATAAATGAATAAATATTTTTTAAGTTTGACTGAAAGAGACAATAAAATTGTTAATAACAATTTTTTTCCGAGACAATTAATTGTACAGAAAAATTTAGAATTGTTACAGCTCTAGGAAGGACATTACTGAGTGAACTGACAAAAAACATAGATACTGTAGGCTAAATACTGTACTTACATTACACTTCTTATTACTTGATATTAGGTGTTAAAGATGCAGTAGGTAAGACTTATAAAACTAACTTTCTTTCATATTTGCTAAAACTGAGCCCATATTCGAGAAGTACTACATTTAATTTAAAAAAAAAAAATCCACCACCTACAGCCTGTATTGCGATTTGCAAATGTCAGATGCACCAATCAAGGCCGGGAGGTGTCTAACTACCTCATGGGGGAGGGGCTTAGGAGACCGTTTGGGCTTTAGCAGACAGGAGGGTGGGACTGAGAAGTTGTTGATGTTCAAATTTTTTGGCTTCGTCCTGGATCAAGGCAATCCTACCTACAGCACCTTTAATATGTGTCAAATATAATTGATAGTTTCCTCAGTTAATAATAATAGTGTGTCAGTTTGAGCGTTCTTGCTGAGAGTTAAATGAAAAGATTGATACCACTCTCATATCAGTGTGGTATTGGTAAGTGTTTTCCCCCAAAACGTAGAACAGTTCCTTTCAATTGTGGCCAAACTGGAACTTCCTGAAAGACAATATTATTACACAAAGAAAATTATGAGTCTAAAGTGCAATACTTTTAGATAAAAACTGTGTAAGCTTTACATTCTTAATTTGCTAAAGTGAAGTCTGCTAAAGGGAAGTCTGCCATACTAATAATTTGGAAAACATTTTGAAAACTGGGACACAGTTAATACGTTGCCCAACTACAGATGCCTTCAAGTCATCTCAATGTCACTGCTATTCTTGTCTCCTCTGCTCCAACGCAGCAGTAAACATGTCATCCCTATGGAAAATTTTACTGATCTTATTTAATCTTATGGCTTCAACTTACATTCAACTTACATTACTGTATTTGTGTTTACATATTATGGACAATACTGTGCAGATTTAACGTGGCACTGATTGATAACTGACACGTGTGTCCAGAAAAAAACAAGCCTGTAGTTCCTCCCTTTCTAATAAAACAACATCATAAGTCATTTTATGAATGATAATAAATCCTTAATAAGGGGTTGTTACAGTTTATTCCAATTGTGTAAACATTGAAATCAAAAGTATTACACAATTATCAAAACCTTCCACTCAAGGAGCAAAACATTGGCCCAAATGTGCACCAGCACAATGTCAGCCTCACACTTTTTGCAAAACAATACACAGTAATTTTAATGACACTAAACACACTTGTAGACATTAGACACAGAAGTATATCATGATGTGATGTGCATGAAATCTGGGACATGTTTTGTTATGATTCTCCATGTTGACTGATTTGGGTATATGGAGAGAAATACATTTTATTTTTCTTAGTCTGCAACATTGGTCTTGTGTAGTGTTTGGTGAACTTATTGTATATTTGCACTTTGTCTGTGTGCTTCATTTACAGTACTCTAATCACTGAGAAGTAAAATTGCTGAAAGTGTTTCAGGTTAGCAACAGCAGTGTGTAACTGGTTTAAACAGGATTACGGTAAGTCATATGAAACGTGTGTGTTTCATATGAGAACAAAATATGTTTTTTATAAATTAGTGTATAGTTTTTGCGAGAGTATTTCATTTTGCAAAGGGTCAGAGGTGTTCTGCTAATTGGGTGTGTGGAAAAATTGTCTCTGCTTAAGCAATCAAAGAAAAATGTGATAGTTCAAATGCCTGCAGCTCTTGTCCAGAAGGTCAGGGGTCAAACAGTTAGAGTTGTCTTCCTTATGTTCTAAAGTAAACAACAGATCAAGTGCTGTTATACAGTCTGTAATCAAGTGCCATGTTGGTTCAGAATAAACACAGCCTCAATATGGGAACCCAACAGTAGTTATTTTAAAGGGGTTATAGGGGGTTTTAAAAATTCAGTAAAGTATTATCTATTAATAAAGCCTAATTGTATCCTATAAATCCTTTATAAACCTTGGACATGCATAGTATGGATAACATAATAGAAACCAAATAAGAATAGTAAAAACAGAATGAGTAGAATCGCATTAGTCATAATAGATCTTAATATAATAATTAAATAAAAACGTAATTGATTTTAAGAGGGACATTTTCAGTCAACATTGTGTGACGTCAGCGCCATTGCAATTCTGTGGCGGGGGGGGGGGGATAGTTTAACCGTGGTTTATCATCATAGCGAAGCAGCCTCGGGCAGAGAAGTGAGGATCAGCTGTCCGGAAAGCGTTACCGACAATGTTATACCTGAAGACAGAGGACACGTAAGGGACTAACGCTGCAGGGGACGTTTGGTGGACAATTTGCATTACGGAAAGATTCCGGAGCGAAAAGAGACATCAATAAATAGCCTAATGTAAGTAGGATTGCTGGACTGTACAATAATCTGCCGTCACGGAAATATTAAACATCATAATAGCCCATTTATTCAGTATGTGTTGAGTAGAGGCTTACTGTGCGGCTGTCTGAATGAAGCTCCGGTGCAGACTGCAGAGCCTCACCCCGTGTGCAGATGTTTACATCGCTTTACAGCCCAGTGAGACCACACATTATACTACAGTTACAAAACCTCGTTTTGTCTCGTCTGTTATACAGCTTCAACATAGGCGTTTCCATGCAAACAAAAACGACATTTGCTCCTTTTTTGTTGCATATTTAGAGAGAATAAGGTCAGACCAAATTAGAAATAGACTTTACGAAATGTTTCAGGCTGCTCCTCATTCCTTCATTCAATTTTTATTGGATAATTCTTCACATTATTTGCCTGTAAATCCCTCAGCCTATCTGTGAACTCTGTCTCTCTGTTTATGTGGGAGTCGTCTGTGCTGTAGTGACACCGGAGTTTTATATGGACTATTAGTCAATGTTAAACATTGAATAAAGAAGCCTCTGTGGTGTTGGGTATTATTGCACCCTCGCCTCAGAAATAACAGCAGATAGGGTTAGGGTTAGGGTTGTTTTGTTTCTCCAGTAGCTAAAACAATACTCAAATCTCAATACATGTAATGACCTTATGAGTGGTCTTTAGATTGGCTATTACATAACGGAGAAGCATTGTGATTGGCTGGTAAACACATATTTCCTAGAAGAGTCGACAAGGCTTCGGTCGTGTGTGTGTGTGTGTGTGTGTTGTGTGTGTGTGTGTGTTTGTGTGCGTGCGTGCGTGCGTGCGTGTTCGTGCGTGCGTGCGTGCGTGTGTGTGTGTGTGTGTGTGTGTGTGTGTGTGTGTGAATGATCCCATCTGTTTGCACGTGACAGACAGTGATGTCAGGTATGTGGCATGTCCATAACTGAGTAAATGTGCATGAGTGTTTGTGAGACAAAGAATAAAAAGACCAAGGGGTCAAATAATTTTGTAATCTTTATCAAACAGTCCCACCACTGCCAGCTTTTGAGCAATAATAAGAGATTATAATGTCAATTTACCCAAATGACAAAACAACAAACACATTTCACACCTGTGGTATATAGGCATGCAGGTAGTTTAGTTTTTGCATTCATAACATTGAAAAACAGACAAAAAGACAGATAAGTTGAACATTACTGTTATTTTTAATTCATAGGTTTCTTTTTAAGTACATGTGACATACATAGTATACATTTAGTGTGTAGTGTATATCTATGGAGGATGATTCTAGCAGAGAGCCCCATTCTCATATTCCCAGTAACTGATGGGTGTTAACAAAGGATCCTCATCATTAGAATGTTGTCACATGATCTGCCAAAATATTGAGCCATCTGTTCCCCTAGGCACGACAGAGCAATAGAGGATGCCAGTATGTGAGTCAGCAAAAGCAGGTCGCAGGTGGAGATTTTAAGGGACAGTTTGTCCATACACGATAGTGATGTCACATCTTTTTGTCTTAACATTGACTGACACATTATCTATTAGATATTGATATCTATCCAATCACATAGAAATTCCCATTATCCATTGTAGACAGAATAGACATTTTGCATTGTTTTTATAACCAGGGGCAGTTTTATTAATGGCCATAATAAAAAATCCAACAAATAAATATATTTATGAACTGATAATGGGCAATATATATCAGCCCCCCACCCAAATATTCTGTCTATAATATATATATACCCCAAACTTTTTGACCGGTAGTGTATATATATATATATATTCATTCTTCAGAATCATTTATAATGACAAATAGATAACTTATGACAAATAAATGATTCTGATAAATGAATATTTAAAAAATAAAATCAAAATGGACAGACAACCATGTTATGAGTGTTGGCGCTGCATAGTTTGTCCACCAGAGGGTCCTCTACAACGTCACACGTTGTTCAAGTTTCATTAAGTTTCATATTTTAAGTTTGTATTTTTATACATTTTATTTAATATAACTTTATTATATTTTGATGTTCCTCTGTTCTGTTTTGACAATAAAACAAATTATTATCATATTATTTTAGTGAGAACTCATAAATAACTACAAATAACTAATCTTAGGGAAATCTGTTTATGTTTTGTTACACGTTTCTGGATTATTTAAAAAAAATATATAGTAGGTATATTGGCTTGGTATATCGGGTTTTTCAATAACCAAATATTTGTATACGTACAGGCCTTAAAAATCCTGTATCAGTCGGGCTCTACTATCTTCCTTCTCTGCTTTTGTTTGTTTCTTTCATTTTTCTTCAGAATTTTACTTTTTGTCATCGCATCTTTTCTTCAAATTAATTTCTGTTTTCTGCCTCTCTTCTTTCTTTCTTTCTTTCTTTCTTTCTTTCTTTCTTTTCCGTACCTTTCATTGTCGCTCATGAGTTATTTGTTTCCCTTTCCTTTGAATGGGTTTCTGTCCAAGTCATTTAGCAAATTCCGATGTGTCACATAAGCAATGCTTTCACCCTTGTTTGAAGCTAAAGAAACACTAATGGCACATTCCTGAATAAATAATGATACATATTTTACACATAATTGATTCTTTTGCATTGCACAACAGATACTGTATAAAGTGACAATTTAGACAATTTTCAAAGTAGGCTACTGAATGGTATGTAAGTATATAAAATGTGTACTTCACTGATGTCATGCGTCCCATAGGACCATTAGCTTGTGTATAATGTAGGTCAACATGTTAATTGTAAATACTCTTTCTTTCTATGTTTACATTTTTGTATGAAAGCATGAGATACAGTGAGGAAAATAAGTATTTGAACACCCTGCTATTTTGCAAGTTGTCCCACTTAGAAATCATGGAGGGGTCTGAAATTGTCATCGTAGGTACATGTCCACTGTGAGAGACATATTCTAAAAAAAAAAATCCAGAAATCACAATGTATGATTTTTTAACTATTTATTTGTATGACACAGCTGCAAATAAGTATTTGAACACCTGTCTATCAGCTACAATTCTGACCCTCAAAGACCTGTTAGTCTGCCTTCAAAATGTCCACCTCCACTCCATTTATCATCCTACATTAGATGCACCTGTTTGAGGTTGTTAGCTGCATAAAGACACCTGTCCACCCCATACAATCAGTAAGAATCCAACTACTAACATGGCCAAGACCAAAGAGCTGTCCAAAGACACTAGAGACAAAATTGTACACCTCCACAAGGCTGGAAAGGGCTATGGGGAAATTGCCAAGCAGCTTGGTGAAAAAAGGTCCACTGTTGGAGCAATCATTAGAAAATGGAAGAAGCTAAACATGACTGTCAATCTCCCCCGGACTGGGGCTCCATGCAATATCTCACCTCGTGGGGACTCATTGATCCTGAATGTATGTTCTTAATATTCTCTCTCCCTGCCCCCTGAATCAACAACAAAACAACCTATCTCGCTGCCCAGTCCAGGGCCATGTTTGGCATTTTAGACAGAGAGCATTAGAGGCTTGGATCAGAGAGACTGGCACAGCACCACATGATTACTCTCATCCCGGATGGAGTGTACAGAGACAAAACATGATTTTTGAGTTTCTATTATTATTTTTGTTTTGAATCTACCAAAAAAAGACATCAAAGCCTTGTAATAAATGCAGAATGTTTTCACAACCATGCACTTACCAACACCAATCACAACCCCACAACCCGCCACAAGAATACTGTCATTGTTTAGGTTTTTAGCAGAGATTGCAAGCTTGGCTGGCGTGTGTGGGCAATAATTGAACTCAGGGAATTGATAATGTATTTTAATGTATCAGGGAGTCCTTGTGGTTACACAGACCATCTTATCTGTCAATAGTTCCCCGACAGCCATTAAATGTCATGTGTCCTGACAGTGTGGGATGCTGTGCATACGATAAAGGCCTGAAAGATTAATTAAACCTAATTTAAGGGAAAAAAGTAAAAAAAGTAGAGATGTCTATGAGAAAGTAATCAACAAAAACTCTCTTCCTCCTACTTTCCTTCTTCGTCTGTCTCCAGTTACAGACAATGAACTATGTGGGTCAGTTGGCGGGCCAGGTGTTTGTGCAAGTCAAGGAGCTATACAGGGGACTCAACCCAGCAACACTGTCTGGATGTATAGATGTCATTGTGGTCCGGCAGCCTGATGGCTCACTGCAGTGCTCCCCCTTCCATGTCCGCTTCGGCAAGATGGGTGTGCTGCGGTCCCGTGAGAAAGTGGTGAGATCCCTCACTCACGCTTTCACTATCTTACCTTCTTTCTTTAGCATGTACAGTTTATTTGTATGTCCTCAGAGGCTTTTGCTCACACTTCTGACAACAGCATAAAAGCAAAAAGCCCAACATTCAACAGAATAGCTTTTTATGACAAATTCACATGTTACAGCAAAATTCAGTAACATATTTCAGCATGCCAGAAACCAAATTGTATTAACTCAAAATCAAACAGTAGTGCATTACAACACTGCAATACAATTACAAAAATATTGACAAATACATCACCCCCAACACTGTGTATGTATGCATTTCTACAGCATTGTGGGTTAAGTTAAAAGTGACAGATCACACATAAAAATATAGTAATTGCTATCTGTTGGACGAGATGAACATTTATTTACAAAACTAACAATTACTAAATATGTCAACACAAAATCCCAAATGTACGGTTGTTTAGGTTTAAAACATGTTAAAGGACTAATATTTTGTCTTGCAGGTGGACATAGAAATTAATGGCGAGCCGGTGAGTTTGCACATGAAGCTGGGAGAGAATGGAGAGGCCTTCTTCGTCAAAGAGACTGAGAACAGAATGGTGAGTAATGATTGACAAGAGTCATGACTCTGAGTCAGTAAACACACACAAAGGCAGAGGGATGGAGCGCACATACAAAGATATTTTACTTCAGGGAGTTTGGGAACTGGGAATGAAGAGCATAGCTGTTCATACATTTTGTTGAATAAAGTGTGTGTCACCCAATGAATATAGTTTTTACATTTAAAAATGATTTATAGTTTATATGGAAAGTATATAGTGTACATACATGTGACTAGAAATTAGAAATTATCATTTTAGGCATTTTCAAAAGCAGCCTGGCTGTACAACACATTGGCATTTGGTGTGACACAACAGACTGCTGATCTGAGAGTTTGTTTGTAAGCAGATACAGACTTAAGCATGTCAGCTGAAATATAAACAATAAGAAGGAACAAGAACTTCTGGCCTCATGTCATCCTGTTGGCCAGCATGAATTTAGTGTCCTGGAAATAAACAATCAGGACAGACAGAAGGCAGAAACAGGTACAGACACGCAAGCAGTGGACGGTTGGTATAATTTTCACTCTTTTTCTCTATCAGACAACAACTGAGCTACATCTTGTTGTATGCTGCTTTCCTATGCATTTCAAACACCAAATCCATGGCATGGATTTAAGCCACTAAAAATGTTTTATAGTCAAATTTCAGGGGTGTTTAGAAAGAGGGCCCCCATTCTCCATCCAGTGCCCCCCCCCCAACTTGGTTCCTCCAGTGCCACCCCACTTAACAAACCCTGGAATTGCCCCTGCCACTGTTTTGGTCCAATCTTCTGAAGTAGAAGTAGAAGTGTCATACAGAAACAGTACAGACGTTTTGGCTAAAAACCTT
Source organism: Etheostoma perlongum (assembly GCA_026937815.1). Lineage (NCBI taxonomy): Eukaryota > Metazoa > Chordata > Actinopteri > Perciformes > Percidae > Etheostoma > Etheostoma perlongum. The sequence continues at coordinate 8,448,518 of CM049371.1, read as the reverse complement.
TCCATGCATCCATAATAGATTGTGTTACATGGACGTGTATGCAGCACAAATGCAAATAGAGCAGAAAACAACCTGACTTGGGAACATTTCCTTTTGCCTTGACTGATTCTGTATAGTGATAAGCGAGGATTAATGGGATGTTGGAGGGTCAAGGGCATGAGGGGGAGCACTTGTTTGAAGGAAACAAGGATGAGTGGTGAGCATGATGAGAACTGGCTATGTTTCTGGCTATGTAGGAATTAAGAGGAATATGTTGTAGTCTGAGAAAATCCTATTGCTTATGAGCAATTACATTTTATTTCTTACTGTCTCTGTCAAAGGTATGGGAGCCTTTCTCTAACAGTCAGTCCTTGACATAACTTTTCCTCCACAGAGTGGAAAACCAGCAGATGGCTATTTATAGTTTTGCCAAGTTCACCTTCCCTGCAGTCGGCTGCACACAGACTGCACTCAGGAACTGGCTGTAACTGATCTGATTGCTGTCCAGACAGACGAGAAGACAGGCGAGACAGTTAGACAGGCATACACATAGTGAAATAGGAGCAGGACAAACAAGACACACAGAGGCCAGATAGGCAGACAGCACATACAACACATACTGTACAGTACAAAAGCACAGATAAATATACACAAGAGGAACCACTCTCGGATATGACAGCTCGAGGATTGCCATAGCAGGGTTTGTTCCAGTTTGGAATGATTTATCTTCCATCAGTGTTTTTGTTCCGTCTTTCAGTAACGGTCTAAGTTATCATCTTAGCTACTTTAAATGGCAAAAGATCAACAACATTTTTAAGGAACTATTTGGCATCAAGCCAAATCTTCTGTGCCCCTTAATCCCCATCTACTCGCTCCCTCTCGGTTTCTCAGGAGGTAAAGTGAAATATGAGGATTTGTTGGGGCTTGAGTATTGGCAAATAGATCCTGCACAGGATGTTCCAGCAGAAATTAATCTTCAGGCTAGACAATCAGGAATCTTTAAATAGCTGGGGTTAGGAAACACACATGATGTAATTTATCTTTATCTTGATGTGGTTACGTCAAAATGCCTTGCAAGAGAAAACTAAAAATAAAGTGTAATTGTTTTCACGTTTATCTAATCTTTATTGTTGGTCTGCATCATGGGTGAAGTGAGTTTGCCTCAAAAGATAGACCTGAAAAAACAATGCATTCATTTAACATATTACCTTGATGCAGGTAGATTCAGAAAATAATACTCGCAGAAATATTACATCTAGCTTTGAAAGAAAGTTATGTAATATATTAGCAAATATATTGAGAATGAGGCATCCAAAAACATTTAAATGAATTAAAAGTGCTTTGCGGATGGATGTTTCCAGCATGTTTAGTGCTCTGAGGATATGAGCTGTGACCTGGTATAGTGCACATCCTGAGCACTGTTCCTTTTTCTCTCTAATCAAGAGGAATTGGGCTGTGTTGGACTGTGTCATGACACGTGGCAAGGCATGTGTTAGTCTGCACTCTTTGCATCATCTCTTTATCTTTCCCTCGCTGTCTCTGTGTGTCTCTTTCTCTTTCTGGCATAGCCATTGTGGTGTGACTGGGATGAACAAATCTGTGTGATGTCAAACCCAAATTCCCACCGGATTATGTAAAAAGAATCTTTCTCATTAATCAGCAACACTCAGTTTTGACTCCCCAATAATGTATGTTTGTGGTATAACACAATGCATTTTTAGCAAAGCTAGCTGCCTGGCTCCAAGAATATCTGTCGGTTGGCAAACCACTATGTTCCCGAACAGAAAAAGCCCAACAACTATTACATGGTTTGCATTGAAATTGTGTAAACATTAATCGTTCTTACAATTTTACCACAGCGGCAACAGCACTTTGATATTTGTGGTTTTAGAGAAGTAAAATGTCTCAACAACTATTCAGTAAATTGCCACAAAATATGCTACACATACTCATGTAATTACTCAGTGTAATTACTTTCAGCTGTAGGCTACTTTGTGTTTAGTGCTCATTAGCAAATGTTATCATGCTAACACACTTAACTAAGATGGAGGACGTGGTATTAACTTAGAATCAGCATTGTCGTTAGTATGTTCACATTAGCAGTAAGCTCAAAGCAACTCACTGCTGTGTCTAAAAGTGCAGCTTTACAGAGCCACTAGCATTCTTATTTAGCATTGATTAGCCTGTTTCTCAACAACTACTGTTAGATGGATTGGAATGAAATTTGGTTCATGTTCTGCAGGGAATGAAGCCTATAATCACTTGACTTTTCATCTATTTTATTCTACTATTTCCCTTTAAAATTTCACTTGAATGTGTACTTTGTGTTGTTTGCTAATAAGCAAATGCTAACACACTTAACTAAGATGGTAAACATTATGCCTGCTAAACATATGTTAGCATTGTCATTGTGAGCATGTTGCCATACTAGGGTTAGCATTTAGTTTAAAGCACCGCTGCATCTAACTACTGCCTCACAGAGCATGGCTTTAGAGTCTTTAGCTTCTACCCCACTTCATATCTTCACACCCACTTTCCCACATGATTCCATTCCAAATTTCAATTATTTTACATCTAATACTGTACATTGCAGTTCAAGTAGAAAGTTAATCATGATTTTTTGTATCATATTGATTACCTCATATAATCATGTCATGTTTCTGTGTTGACAGGAAATAGTTCCGTCCTACCTAGCAACCTCACCCATCATGTCAACGGGGGCAGAGTTAATGGCGTCCCAGCTAGGCAGGGGCAGTTCTCGTCACCATGGTAGGCCCTGTTGAGCAAAGAATATTTTTAAATTTGTGCAAAAGTGTGTGTTTACTTTTTAACAATTTTTATCACATCACATAGACACCATCCTGTGCAGCTCACTTCCTGTCCAAAACCTGGGAGAGCATCAAAGTGATGGCATAATGATCAAGAAGAGGAGGAAGAGAAGGAGGAAGACAAGGCCAGAGGCAGGCAGTGGAGGAGGAGGGAGGAGAGAGGAGAGCGGGGAGGAGTTCTCAGAGGACCAGGACATGTTTACCATTGACTTGAGCTCGGATGAAGAGAGAGAGGGTGAAAGCAGGTGTGTATGTCTGTGTGCACAATAGATTATTTGATTGTGTGAGAGTGTGTGTATGTATGTGTGTTTGTTTTTCATGCATGAGTGAGTGAGTGTGCAAGTGTGTAGCAGCTATCTAAAAAAGGGCATGTGCATTTGCACCACATGGATCAGATGAACAGAAATACAACAAAAAATTACATGTAAACTAAGGACATTCTTTTAATGCTCAAATTGTAATTTGTCCATTTATAGCAATGTGGCTTTGTGGCTAGTAATATCAACCACTTTGGTCCAGACTGAAATATCGTTTGAGTTGTGTTGTAATGGCTTTGGTAATACCCTCACTAATTTTCTAATGCAGTCATCAGGTTTATAACAAAATTTAAGTAAAAAAACAAACTCATGATTCTTCATCTACAGTATAGCCTCAGCTGTACTTTGTGTTCATTGCTAATTATGAAAGGTTAGTACACTAACTAACTTTTTTGTGACTAAATTGTGAGCATTGTTATAATGTTATAACTGCTGAACATCATAATTGTGAGCATGTAAGCATGTTCCCATTAGCTTTTAACTCTAAGTACAGCCTCACAGAGCCGGTAGCATTGCTGTAGACAATTAGTTTTGTTGAATGTATGCTTAATTATAACTAAGAATTGTATCACAATAAAATGCCAGCCCAGCATCTGAAAAAAACCTAAAAACTAAAGTTTTTCCCTGTAAAATTACAATTTCACGACAAAAAAGCAACAATCAAAGTTGAAAAAATTCATTAGGTAATATTTATTAAGTGTTTAACACACAAAAACCCAACCAACTTGCTTCATCAGATTTGATTGACAGTGACCAAACAATCTATCAACTGTCATCTGATTCAAATTGTTGCTAAATCCTAATAATGTAATATTACCTTTCTCTACTGAGCCGCCCACGTCAAACCAGTGAATTATCATAGAAATAACCTGATTGGGGCAATATGTCTTCAGGGCCTTTAAACCAATGTTATGCCGCTTCTGTTTCAATTCAGTAAAATCATTTCAATGGCTCACACTAAATTCTTAGGAACACGTTAAGAGAATGAGAATTAATGGGCGAGCCTGCATGTGTGTGCATGTCTGTGTTTATGTATGTGTGTGTTCTCTGAAAACCAGCTCTGTTTGTGGGACGCGCTCCAGGGATTTGCCGTTCCCACGATTTCTCTGTTCCTTTGAAATAATTGCTCTTTTTTTAAGGAAGTTAACCACATGTTATGGCCGGAAAATTTTCTAAACCCTTGAAGACAAGAAAGAATGTGTGTCTGCCTCATGTCATGCTTTATACCGTACTACGCGTGGTTTCGTCAAACAGGCTGCAAACCAAGTTTTCCAAAGTAATGATGAGATAATCCAAATAATATTGGGGTTTGAAAGCATCTCAGGCTATTTGTATGAGGTTAAACAAATCTCTTATTTAACTTTATTTGGACTTGCAGACACACTGTATTTATAAAGTATGGTGTGTGCACAGGTTGTGAAATAATGTGCATGTGCAAATGACTGACATCTTCCTGCATGTGTGTGTTTGTGTTCAGGCCTGTGTACGGTGAGCAGGGGTCTACATCCAACACGCACACACACCCCAGCACTAATTGGATCCATTCACAGAGGTATTACTTCGAAACAAATCACACACAGATACACACTTCATGATTAACTTATTTATGTCTCTCACTCTCTTTCCCACTCCTCATTTTCTTTTTCGGTTTTTGTCTGTCTTTCTGTGTCTTTTTATCTTCCTGTAGTCAAGTGGTTAAGGAGACTCTCTCCATCCCTCCACACTGTGCTCTGTCTATCTCCTGTCCTCAGCAGACTTCTCACTTCTCCTGCCCTGTTAGGTATCACCTTCAATTCTACTCTCACAATTAACAAAACATTACATTAGAATGTTTGCTTTATTTTATTCTAGTATTTTGAAGTTTATAATGTATGTTAAATGTACTTTCTTTTTAAAAATATAAGTGTCTTTCACTTCCTCAGCAGCCCTGACAATTCTAGGTCATCAACACCGAAGAGTGACTCAGAGCTACCAATCATCCGAACAAAGACAACCCTGAGATGTTGTGGACCTGGGGGGAGCTGCCACAGGCTGCCCAGGTATCTACAGACACACACACACACACACACACACACACACACACACCTTCTTATATGTTCAGAATTAGGAATAGTTTGACTAAGTGTATTTCCCAAAATAGAAAAACAATGGAGATAAGGAATGTAAGGGCAGAAAAAAAGAATACGTGTGTAACAAGTTTGATCTCTCTCACTCTTTCATAGCCATCCTTCCTGACTTCCCAGCAGAAGCAGGACCCTGCCACAGCAGTCTCCATCCCGGTATCTGCCAGCACTCACTTCAGAGCCATTAGTGACACTGGACCCCCCTCACTCACTCTCTATGCTGGGGAGACTGCTGCTCAATATGGGAACAAGGACACTAAAGAAAGCAAAAATGGAGTCAGTGTCGGACTAACCACTAAGACTGGAGACAGGGCTGGAGGTGAGCATGGTAGGTATATGGAAGACATATATCTAATTGCAAGTGCCTAGAATGACATTATGGCCTAACATGTTTTTCTTTAAATCAGGATTAATCATAAACCAACAAAACAGCGTAATTTAGGTGGTCAATTAAGTGACATGTAGAAATGCAAATCCTTGTGGAAAAAAATGTATCAGTATATTGTGTTGTTTCATGAGCTTGTTTTTATGCATTAGTTGATTCTTTACTGTTGTTGTTCCATAGGGAGAGAGTTGGAAAGTGTTGGCCCATTGTGTGCAGAGATGGAGGGTTTAACAGCCTGCCCAGTGTCTCGCAGGATTCTTCTTGATCATCTTGACGATGGCGGGAATGTAGGAAGTCCCATCAAAAGAACTGATTCACCATCCAAGAGGAAAGGTATCATTGCTCTATCCCAAACAATGCAAAGGAATTTTTGTAATTCAAAGAGTCTATATGCTTCATTATCACGCTACTGTTACTGATGATGTGTGATATCGTCTCTTATCAGAAAAGAGAAGCCAACACCTTGGTGCTGATGGCATATACCTGGATGACATTACAGAGCTGGAGCCTGAAGTAGCTGCTCTCTACTTTCCTAAAAGGTTCAGTAACAAAAATATACATGTACCAAACTTGTTGCTGCATGCCTTCATATCAGTGCAAAACATATTCTCCACCCCAAATACACACACCTACTGTATAAAAGGCTTTCTTGTGGTTTAATTCCCCCTCTGGTGGCTACCATGGAGCTAGTCAACAGAATTCTAAAGAATAATGAAGACTTATTTGTGTCCTGGTTTTTTGAAGTCAATCAAATACTTTTGGACTATTATTTGTGTTTTTTGGCTATAGCTTATCATTTGGCTATAGCTTACCATTACATTTATTTATCTGATGCTTTTATCCAAAGCGACTCACAATGAGTGCATTCAACTACAACCTCAATAAGTGCAAGAATCATGCAAATACATCACATACGTTAAGTGCATTTAGAGGCAATAGGTGACAGAGAGAGTTTTCATTATGGGCCATGATGCAGTATGAACAGATGAGTTTTCAGGCTGCGACTTATTGCAAATGCAGTTATTAAATGATACAGTTAAGTTCAATAAGTGTGGTGCCTGAACATGCTGCTTTTCAAAACTTTTTAGGTACTTAAAGACACTTTAGGCTAGTGTTTATTTGACCTACACCATCACAACAATATTTTTTTGTGATGTTTGTGTGTGTTAGAGCGTGTTTGTTTCTCTTACTTCTCAGTGACGGAGGCAGTAGCTCAATGAGAGGGGACTCTGAGATGCTGATGATGATGGGAGTGCGGAGCGCTGATCAGTCCCCAGTGGGCAGCAGTGGGATGGACAGCGGCGTAGACAGTTTGTCCGACCAAGTAGGGGACCTGCCTCATGTTGCCATCTCTTTGTGTGGAGGACTCACTGACAACACAGAGATCACAAGAGGTAGGATAGGGAATGGGCAAGGAGGCAATGACAAAAGGATAAAACATAAGGTTACAATGCTGTTTGATTTTAACTTCTTACCTCTTCTTCGTTTTACAATAAAGCATGTCTTTCAATCAGTTTGTGTTCTTACTGTGTGTGTGTGTGTGTGTGTGTGTGTGTGTTGCGTGCGTGCGTGCATGCATGTGTGTGTGTGCTTGTTTCATTCCACAGAGCAGTTCAAGGAGAGGGCAATTTCCTATCAGCAGTTTTCTGAAAACCCTTCGATTATAGATGACCCTAACCTAGTCGTCAAGATAGGAAACAAGTATGTACTGCTAAACTATATCCAGTACCATAGTGTAATGCACATTTAGACAAAAAGGAGCTTTCAAAGGAATAGTTTAACATTTTGGAAAATACCCTTTTTTGCCTTCTTGCTGTTAGTAAGATGAGAGGATCAATACATCTCTAATGTACAGCAAATATGAACTTAGTGTCAGCAGCTGGATAGCATAGAAGTAGAGCTTCCCTCTATCTTAAATTGTCTGATTAACTTCTCTCATTTGTTTAAATCTATATAAAAAGTGTAAAAAATGATGTGCCAGACTATTTCTTGGCTGGTCGCATCAACTTCCTGGAAGTTACTGTGCTTCATATTTAACATGCATATGTAAGAGTGATATTGATATTCTCATTTAAAATCAAATATATCAGCAGTCTTGGTCAGCTAGAAGTCTGAGGTGTGAAGTAGTGCTTATAGCTCTCTCTGTCATCTGTTTTAGGTACTACAACTGGAACACAGCAGCTCCTGTCATGTTGGCCATGCAGGTCTATCAGAAACCACTGCCGCAGGTAAGCCCACCACAATGATTATGTTATGAGTTTATGGCATCAGTGGTGGAAGACATATTCAGATTTATTTAAAAGGGGATATATCATGAAAAACATACATTTGCTGTGTCCTCGTAACTAGTAGCCAGTATTATCATCAAGGTGTAACTAAAGTATCAAAACTAAAAGTACTCATTATGCAACAGAATGGACAGTCAATTGTGATTATAATTCAGTTGTAAATCCTTATATATTATATCACTGTACTATTATTTCTGATGTAGCAGAAACTTCCATGTTGCAGTTGCATACTGCTGGGTAGTAAAATTAAAAAGAAAGAAAAAGACACACTTTATTACTACCAGATGGCATCTCATTTTTTACTGTTTTTTAATGTAACATCGGAATCTGTAAAGTAAGCCGTTACTACAGTTGTCAGTTTAGAATAGCATGAAATCGAAATACTCTATACTTTCTAAAGTAAAGTACAAATGCCTTTTACTTACAGTAAGCAGTACTTGAGTAAATCTTCAGTGACATTTAACTATTGGTTATCTGTACTGTTGTTATACACCTATATTACAACTATGTTAATGCTGCACTAGTAGAAAAACTGTGGTATGTTTCACTCCTTGTAAAGGTCCATCCCCCAAGTTACATTAGTTGTCATTGCTGTGCCATGGCCATTTGTCAGTAACGCTCAGACCTGCCCTGTGTCACAGCTTATATCATGTGCAATGGAGCTCTTTTCATTAAAGTAAATGGAGAACGTTTTTTCTTTTATGCTTTTGGTCTTTTTTTTTTACATTCTTTGATCTACTCTTTTCTATTGTGGGATTAAAATGAATCACTTGCTACAACATGCATGTCCTTCAGGGTAAAGTTCTACAGCATAGAATATTTTTTTAAATAATTATATTATGTTTTTAAATTATTTTAATTTGATTTTATCATTATATTTGTTAGGCGATCACATTCTCCTGTGCACTTCCAGCATTTTGCCATTATTAATAATTCTCCCTAAACTGATGTGTCACTACAGTGTTGTCATATGCCAGCGTCTTCTCAATATTTCATGAAAAAGTTGACTAAATGCTACTGTTCACATAACAATAAATATTTAATCATTTCAGTTACTGTTGTACAGTACATAAGATATTTGGACAAAGGTGACAGTATTGTTGTCGATTGTCTGATATGCCAGTAATGGGGAAGTTTGCATCAAAGCGGTCAATTTTATTTCAGTAAAATATGGCTTTAAATTTAACTGTTTTTCTAACACTTTAATAATGTCATGTCCTTTTTCCCTTTTATTTACACATTTTCTTTCAATCACCATCCATCCAATGTTTGTGTGTACTAAGTGTTGGTGTTTGAGTTACGTGTTTTCGGCTTTTGGCCTCTTCTCCTACTGCCTCCCTGGTCTGTTTGGCTCAAGCTCTTCCCAACCTGTATGGTGTTTTCTTGCTTTGCTTGGGTGTTTGTCAGGGCATGTCTTTGTCTGTCTGTCTGTCTGTCTATCTGTCTGTCTGTCTTTCTGTATGTATGTTTGTTTTGCCATCATTTCCCACCACTGTCAACCATGGCTCTCTCCTCCTCTTTGTGCATTTCCCTCCACTGCCATCCAGTCACAATCTTCAGAAGTCTTGTCCTTTTAGGTTTTACCTTCCATCCTTTTCTCTTTGTTTATGTGCCATTGAATTTCCACCTGTGACTGCCTTTATTTTGGTGATTTAGGTTTGAAATGTGCTGTTTGTTATTTTTATTTTGTATTTTGTTGTACACTTTCTGGTCATTGGTTTGCCTGTATTTTCTGCTTTACTTTGTTTTGAGTTTCTCCAGTCAGTTTTGAGTTACTTTTTCAGTCATTTTTGAGTTGTATGTGCATGGTTGTCCCTAGGCCTCAGTGGAGAACATCATGAAGGAGAAGATGCCCAAGAAAGGAGGGCGCTGGTGGTTCTCATGGAGGAGCCGGAACAGTGACTCCAAATCAGTAAGTCCAGAGATACACACATTGTTGGTGAGATGTCTTTTTTTAAATATAGTCCTTAGCCTTTATTATCTACACAGTAAATAATGGGGGGGAAATGATAGGAGGCAAAGGCTAGGAGCCATATTTTTCCTCACATCCACACGTGCAAGACTTCCCAATTTGATTAAGCCAGCTGTGACCTTTGAACTTTGTGCACTTCAGGATTCAGTGACAGATGCAGGAAACTGTGGAGAGAACTCACTCACTATGCCCTCAGTGATCAGGTGATTTCTTTTATTCCTTAAATCACCAAATTTCTTTCTCAACACTCCCATTTGAATCTGTTGTCATAGTTTCACCAAATTTGTTGTCTTTGATATTTCAGGATGAAGGATGAGTCGTCCTCTAGTGATGAGGAAAACAGATTGTCCAATCAGGCATCAAGATCCTGCCAGTCAGAGCCCCCTATGATTTCTGGCAGCATCTGTTATAAGAAAACTCTTCGGCTCACGTCAGAGCAACTGGTACGTATAGATTATTAGACTCACAGTCTATAAAAACAACAACAACAACAACAAAAACAAAAAAGATACAGATACACAAGACAGACACCAATTAAATAACATTTATACCAGTAATTAACTGGTATCGCAAAGCACTGAACCTCAGGTCAATCAGATGTAAAACGACAGAGTTACAAAAATAATTCAATAATGAGTACTTTTAGCAGAGAATGTAATAACTCCAGGCTTGACAGAACAATTCACTTGCACTACACCACCTAGGTTTCCTGAGTAGAATGAACAAATAATCATTATAAGTGACTTGTAGCTTATTGAAGCTTGCCTTTTTGAACTTAACCCACAAGGGGGCAGTATAAAAAGCAGTACAATTTGCTTTAAAGAGGTTTATCTTGACAATATCAGAACACCAGGAGAACTTCCTGGCAAGCATGTTAGCTTGTATATATAACCTGCGACGCTGCCTATACATGTCCTCATCATCTGACATTTGATCTGTTAAGATGTGACCCAAATACTTAATTTTGCAACCAACAGTTAGAACTTGCCCTGCAAGATGGATAGATGGACTGCACTGCTAGGAGAGACAACAGCCAAGTCATCTGCATACATGAGATAGTTCACTAGCATGTTACCAATCATACGTCCTATCTTACACTGTCTTAGCTGGTCAGACAGGTCATCCATGTAAATATTAAAGAGGGCCAGTGATAGACGGACGCCATTACCAACACCAAACAGAGTAGAGAATACATCCCTCCCTTTGATCTGTGCTCTGATTGGAATATCAAAAAGCCAGGAATCGGATCATACTATTTGGTTAATCCTCGTCGGCTCAATTTTAAAAACAGCTTGTGGTGGTTAACTCCGTCAAAAGCCTTGGAGGCATCAATAAAACCAATAAAAACAGAAGATTTTTGTCTTCTGTAGGTTTCTACCATTTCCTTAAGATACATAGATCAGTACCATGCCTGGCCTTGAAACCAAGTAGTTATCTGAACTATACAAATAAACACACAACCTATCTAATAAAATTATTTCCAGGACTTTTGATAATACACTAGCTAAAGCAATAGGTCTATAACATGTGTTATTACAGTTGGCTTTATTGATCTTAATGGGGATAGAAACATGCATACAAGTTAGTTTATGGCAGCTTTGAAGCTCTATAGTGACTCATTATACATTGCACACTATGATAAAGCAAGAAGGTAGACAAAGTATGTACATTACTTTGATAACAAACATGGATACATTGTTTCCCCTTGACCAGTCTCTGAAGTTAGTCTGATAGTTGGTGACATTTAGTGTATCTTTAAATGAAGGGTTTTATTCTCACATTTTGTTTAGAGGAATAACCCATACATAGTTTTGTTATTGCATGCAATTTATCTGGAGTATAGATGCCTGTTAGAAAACACTTTTAACCGTCCTTTCAATCTTTGTGTGTTTGTGTGTGCGTGCGTGCATGTACGGTTTACAGGCTAGCCTGCAGTTGAAGGAGGGTCCGAATGATGTGATGTTCAGTGTAACCACTCAGTATCAGGGCACCTGCCGCTGCAATGGAACAATATATCTTTGGAGCTGGGATGACAAGATAGTCATCTCCGATATAGATGGAACCATCACCAGGTAAAGAAAAGCAAGGCAGTTGCATGGCAGTCTTGCTGTCACTATTATTAGCTAATGGGAAATTCACAAACCAGCCTATTACAGAAGACATTTCAGTTCCAACCTTTACCAGTAGATGTCAGGTTTTTCACAGATTTTGTGTCTACATTTGCATTAAGTGTTTCTGTCTGTATTAATTGTGTGACCTTGCCTGGCTTGTGTCGTGCTGTAGGTCAGACACCCTGGGTCACATCCTCCCCACACTGGGTAAAGACTGGACCCACCAGGGTATCGCACGGCTCTACCACAAAGTCAGCCAGTGAGTACAGCCTTACCATCTGCACATGGTGTACAGAGTGCAGTTGTTAATCCAAGGAAATCTGCCTTAATCAGCTTTTATAATACATATGTCACACTTACTTGTTTAGGTCATTGTTTATTTTACTTTAGCTGAAATATATGTAATGTTATTCTAATGTTTTTTTTAGTTATATCACAGTGCACAGCTTAGTACAGAACTGAGTGTGTGTCTCTGTCACAGAAATGGATATAAATTCATGTACTGCTCGGCGAGGGCAATTGGCATGGCTGATATGACACGAGGCTACCTGCACTGGGTCAATGAGAGGGGAACCATGCTGCCAATGGGCCCGGTGCTGCTTAGCCCCAGCAGTCTTTTTTCTGCCTTGCACAGGTCAGACACACACCACATGTACAAATATGCTGCATTGTTTTGTTATTTGCAAAGGATTTTTAAAACGTTTAATGTCATTCCGTGATGTGTAGGGAAGTGATTGAGAAGAAACCTGAGAAGTTTAAGATTGAGTGTCTCACAGACATAAAGCACCTGTTCTACCCCAACACTGAACCATTCTACGCTGCTTTTGGCAACAGAGCTACGGTGAGACTGCTGCACATGAACAGAAACAAGCATGCACTTTCTCTGTATCAAGAGGTTTACGTTGTAGATCTTTTTGTTTAGCTTTTTTTTCATAAGGAAAATGTTGTAATTTCTGTGATGATAGTAATTATTTGTGTTCATTAGGTGAAATCACTTGATATTTCTGCCTTGATATTTCTGTGTTGGCACCTTTGATGCTTTTGGTAGTGATGCTGACTGTTTGTGTATGTGTTATTTCAGGATGTGTATTCTTATAAGGAGGTGGGTGTTCCTCTGAACAGGATTTTCACTGTCAATCCCAAAGGGGAGCTGATACAGGAGAATGCCAAAACCAATATTTCCTCGTAAGCTATATTCTCTGTTTCACTTGATTTTCATCCCTGTGATCTGACTCTGGAAACGTGTGTACAGATGTTTGACTCTGTGTGTCTCCCTTTCAGCTTTGAGCGTCTGTGTGAGATGGTCGACCATGACTTCCCAGTCCTAGCTCGAGATGAGGAAGCAGACTTCTCCTGCTCTGACACCTTAGATCAGTGCACCTACTGGAGCAAACAACTACCTGATGGCAGCAACCAGGAAAAAGAAGACCCACAGCAACTTGAGACAAGCTGAGGAAACACAATGAAAATCAGCTGTGAGGACACTGCGATCCAGCTAATTCCACATCACTGTGGTCAGTGGTTCCGCGATTCATCACGAAGATCAGCCCCAATTCAGAGTGAAGGTGTTGATTATTTTAGAACTGTAACTGTTGAATTGAGCTCTGTGGCTCATTTAAGGATCAAATACAGTTTTTTTATATAAGTTTACAATATACAAGTAACTGTGACTACTGATTCAAAGTAAATGAATGTGTTTTCAGTATTCCACATAAACCAACCTTACTATCATTCAACCCTGAGAACGCGAGCAGACCTAAGGGTTAATTACAAAAAAGACTCCTGTGCCAGAAAAAAAAGCATTTTTTTTATTATTTAGAGAAGAGAGAACAAAACATCCCTGATGAATTTCAACAGCTGCAGCTGATGCTTCTGCCTGAGGAGTGCTCAACACAGAGTTACAAATGGCACCTTAGCAAGTGCACTGACTCACAGACACAAACTTGTAAAGAAATTCCATAGACAACGCACAACATTGCAAAACATAAGTACATTATACCTCACGCTCTTTTTTATTATTTTGACACACCACTCTTTATCCACACTGGTAGATAGAAACGCTGCCACACATGACACGTACTGTTTTCAAGCAGGTCAAATGTATTATCACATTTCTTTGCACCAATATTGCTTTGGTGTAAATACATTTGGTCATCCACCTGATAACCATTATTTCTCAGAATTCTATGCAAAAAATACTTATCTTAAAATTATAAACTGTCTCAAGTTGCCCTAAGAATTTGTACGCAATCAGCCCTTCCACATCGCCTACAACTGGCTTCCACAATTGATAAAAAAAAATAATATATAAATTACATATACAATTCAACTTTTCAAATCTCAAATCAGCCTTTTGGTCATTTTTTTTTAAAATACTAGTTTAGTAAGGAATACTTTACCCATCGCATCGCAAATAATTCACCAAATAGAAGAGACTCTTGGTGGAAATTTTATATACAGTATGTGGCTGTAGTAATCGTTTCTGAATAGATACAGCACAACACTTTATACCAGAAACACCACATTACATTACTTACAATAAAACTATCCAGAACATGCAAAAATAGCACAGAAAGTGGATCTAGTCATATTTCTGTGCCAAACTACTTTAAAGGTCTAACTAATCGTGTGTGTTCTTCTGACCGTGTTACTGTGAAAGATGTGGCTCTGGCAATTTTTCTAACTTGTGTTCAGTGACAATACTCAAGTTAAATGCAGGACAATGCCAAGTACTTCCAGCTGTTGTTTATTGTCTGTTTCATATGTGCAAATAACACCAGGGATAGTATATAAATCACTCAGAGTGGATGTTAATGTAATGACTAATGCTCATCAATGTAATTACTGTAGAAGCCCATACAGGACCATCTTCATATACTTTATTGTATTGGGGCGGCTGTGGCTCAGGGGTCGACTCAGTGGTAGTGGTGGTTTGATCCCTGGCCCTGCAGTCCCATGTCGAAGTGTCCTTGGGCAAGACACTGAACCCTGAATTGCTCCCGATGCTGTGCATCGGAGCGTAAATGTGTGTGAGTGTTTATCTGATCAGCCGGTGGCACCTTGTACAGCAGCCTCAGCCACAGTGTATGAATGCGTATGAATGATGAATGGTTCCTGTACTATGTAAAAGCGCTTGAGTAGTCATTGAGACTAGAAAAGTGCTATATAAGAACAGTCCATTCACATTAAGGTTGTTACTGCACAAATCAGGATACTTTTACTTTTATTTATGCAGTATATATAAATACTGTAAGGTGTTCTCTTCACATACATATATTCTTTGTCATTTGTTATCAAATGTTTTCATCCGTTGATCTAATAACATCTACTGTACTGCATTTATGCGTAATGGAAGCCTGTCTGTTTAGTTTTACTACATGTCTAACTTAAAACTATTCCTTCCTTTGTGTGACCATATGAAGTCAACCCCAAAAAAGCACTGCTAATCTTTAGAGAGCTGATATATTGTGTAATATTGTGTTACCGATGCTTATTCAAACACACTTACGGCCATTTTAAGCTTTGTTATGAAACTTTTCTCAATTCAGCCGCCTCCCATTGCACTAAGAGGCGCCAGGTTCAGCATGTGACCACTAAAACAAGAGATCAACATGAAGGATTTTAGGACAGCTATTAGATGGATTTCTTGACTCTTTCCTGATAATGTTAGGTGTTAATGTTATTTTATTTTATTTGGCGTCTCATTGGCATCAACATTTCAGAAAAGTAATTGTCAAAGTAATTCACCAGACTTTCAAAACGTCAGAATACTGTTAATGAGCCCCCTGATCGAATGAGTCTGAGTCTGTTATATTCATGTTTATTCTGTTCTGTTCATGCTATATTCTCTTAATGCATAGGATAGAAATGCCTGATGCTGTGTTGTGATTGACTTTGACTAAAAGAAAACTAATGAGGAACTAACCTCTAATCTAAAACTGCTGATGTTCACAATTCTTTTGGTGAAGAGTGTAATTTGTGTAAAAACAAAAAAAAAGAAAAAAAAAGAGGACGCATGCTGTGGAAATGCTATAGATGCATACGTGGATGTAACAATCACTGTCTTGTCACCATTGTAGGCAAGTACATTGCTTCAGTATTTATTAGTTATTTGTATGGTCAAACATACACAGACATGTACACTTGTAATTATTTAAGCCAAAAGCACACTCTGATCTGTGTGAGGTCACTTAATTCGATGCTGGAAAGATCCTTCTGCCTTGTAGTCATGTAATTATAGCATAAAGATATCCTAATTGTACAAATGTGGAAGTCAAAAGTAAGAGGGTTTTTTCTTCTCAATGTACACAATGCTTTTCCCAAACTTTTAAAGAAATAATCTGTTTAATGATTATCATCTGATTCTTTCCGTGAAAGATCTAGTAAAACTCTTGACCAGTTATGCAGTCTGTCCCTGTGTTGGTATGGATGTTGTTCCAGTTTGTTGTCCCGTGTAAAGATTATGTTTAAGGCACTATGAAGCCACAGTGTGCAGTGCAAGCTATTGTTAACAACGTAGTTTGAATACATATGTACAATGGACACATTTTTCAATAAACTCAACAGTGATTGCTACTTTGTGTTCCACTTCTTGTTTACACTCCCATTCTGCATAATGTTTTCACTTTTGTTACTATACTTTGTTGCTAATGTTCCCCTTCGAGGGGAACTCGAACTGCGTTGGTTACGACACTATAGGCGTTCCCATAGTGTCGTAACCGACGCAGTGTCTCGTTCCCCTATCTCGGGGAACAAGGGTTACATACGTAACCCGAGACGTTTTTGCACTTTTATTAATGTGCAATTTTGATTGCAGAAGGAAACACTGAATCTTTCTTGACTTGTTTTATTAAAAAAACTTTCCATATATCTTTTATTTCTTATATCTGTTTTTTTTTTTATTCTATTTCATGGATAGAGCAAAAACAGAAACGCATACAGTTGTGTCAGATTTGGAAACACAGGAAACCATGTCTCTCTTTCCTTTTCTCACTAAATATTTCTTCACAATGCCTATACTTCTCCATTTCCTATGTGAATGGATCAACCCCACACACACACGCACGGACACACACACATGCACATGCACACCCCTCCCCATGAGTAAAGGAAATTGACTAAAGGGAGTTGAACATTTTTGGACTAGTAAAGCAAGAGTTGCTCATGTTGTTGTTTTTCTTTCTATAAAAGATCCTTCGGCCCCCACTGTAACTAACAGAGTTTCTTTTTTATTCTACAAAATGTAGCACTGGATACTGGAACTACTACTTACTTACTTAATTAAGTACAAATCATTTTAGGTTGTGTGTAAAAGTTAACATAAAGGGTCAGCTTGATTGACACACAAAAAAACAACAGCATCAGTCGTCTCACTGTTGATTTAGGCCAGAAACCAGTTACCTTCTGGTTTCTTTGTGTTCACATTTTAAACTATGGGCGATTCTCAGATCTCTGCAGGGTAAATTGAGACAGCTAGCTAGACTATCTGTTGAATCTGGGATTTCTGTTTCACGTCTAAAAAATTTTAAAGATTAATTTTGGGGCATTTTTAGGCCTTTGTTAACAGGACAGCTGATGATGTTAAAGGTGAGAGAGAAGGAGAATGACATGCAGCAGGTCAGAGTCGAACCCAGGCCCTCTGCGTTGAAGAGTACCTGTACACCTGGGCACCCACTCTACCAACTAAACTATCTGGGTGCCCACCTAAACAAGTTCCTTCCAGAGGCTATTTTACAGAGGCACCATTGCTCCGTGCTGCACTTAGCGCTGCCCAAGACAACTGTGATTGGTTTAAATAAATGCCAATAAACCACAGCATGTTTTCCCCCCATCCCAGAATGCTGTGTGGACTAGCCAGACTTGTTTTATTAAAGCGCTGAGAAGGAAGGTCTGGCAATGTGAGAACCTTTAAGTGACAAAGACCTCTATTGAGGTTGGTAAATATTATCTGTTCACTTAGGTCTACGTAATAATCCACATTTAAATGATGATGCAAAGCTTAATGTAGAATAGTGGAAGACCAAATAGGCCATTATTACATTTTATTTTAACTGAACTGAATTAAACTGAAATGGCTTGGATCAGCAGATTCATAATATTCAACTTTACATGGTAATATGAACGCCATCATTTCCCTCTGTGATTCACCTCAGCGAATCACTCTGCAAGCCTAATTACTAACAGTCAGATTTTATTTATGTCCTCTAAAACAATACAGCAAATGTATTCTACAAGAAAAAAATCTCAATCACGAGTTACAACCATAGACTGTTAATATACAATCTATGGTTACAACACACCCATACATAGGCTACTGGTTGTGTTCAAAATGAACCGATCGTTTAGTAGTTCCCCTTCACGCTGCTCGGCTGCTCCAGATGTGAACGTGATGTGAGTCTTTACAAGGCTGAACAACAGCACTGACCACGGGACTACACAAGGTCTGGCTTTCATTTTCTTCTCTAACAGATGTTGTTCGTAACAAGTATATCTGGGATTTGACACTTACATACAACTTTTGTCCACGTTACATTATGATGTAAGAAGTGCAGTTCAAATTCATGAAACGTTTTGGAGTGGAGTGGAGGACAAACTTGTTTCCTTCGAGACAAATTTGTGTGTTGTTTACTTAGAGGGCCTAACTGACATGATTATCAGCTTGGCTTGATGTCAACATTAGTCCAACGTGTTGGAGAAATCTAACATACAGGCAGACCGATATCCCAAACCGTTCCCTGTTATGTTGTGCGCTGTCTACATCTAGCGTTATTCCAACCGTAGGTTTGAACTGTTGCGTCGTCGTTCTAATGCGTGTCTACTGCTGCACTGGGAAGTTACATTTTTAACATGTTATCTTAAAGGTATTTTTAGATTAAACTTGACCTTTATTTTTGTTCAACGACACACGCCATTAGTCATAGCCATGTAGACTCATAAGTTACAGTTACATACAGTTACATAAGTAGCCTACAGAATATGTTGTTTCCTGCTGTTTATCCACGTATTTCAATAAAGCTTGAATTAAAAAAAAATAAAAATAAAAAAGAGTCTTTGCCATATTGGCCTGCTGCCAGAGTTTAATGGAGGTAGTTGTTGTTGAAATAGCATATATCTGTGACTTTTGTGATTTTTACATTGGACTTTGCAATTTGTATGCCCTATTTAAGCATAAAGAAAGGAAAGGTATTTTTAAACTAAACGGGCTGATTAAAATATGAATAAAACAGATACAGTGTACCAAATTTGATTTAGGGTTGAGAGATCTTGCTGGTTTAAATTATAAATAAAAAATACATTTGTCACTTTGTAAAGAAACATGCTTTTCAGTACTGCTTATCGATTCCTGAAAGTTGCTTTTCATCAGCACATTCTTGGATTGATTGCACTTTCATTTACATTTCAGGTTTCATGTCATTCAACGACCATACGAAAAGGATACTAAAGCGTTACAAAATACAGCTGTGATGCACGCGGATGGGTTACTGAATGGGCCTAACGGGCACAGGCACAGGGGCCCATAGCATCAGGGGCCCTGACCATAAAATATAGCCCCTTCCCAGGGAGGAAGAATTATCTTCATGAAAAAGCATTTCTCTAAATCACGGATACGAACCAGAATCGATTGACAGAATATAAATGTCAGTCAGACTTGACTTCCTAGTGTAACATATTAATGTTTTCAATCTATTTCTGTCCTGTGACTGTTTGTCCCCAAGATGTCTGCTGAGCTTTACTGTGTGAGTGAACCAGGTGGAAATAATGCAAGTGTTGAAAGCACCACAGTGGGGGGCAGCAAACCTTTACACCGCTTCTTGAAGGGGCAACCCAAGATTATTGGCGTGAGACACACACACACACACACACACACACACACACACACCCACCAATGCTCAAATACTTGATTGTGATGTAACACAGTATTTTGCAAAGTCAAAGATTTAATAATCAGATAAAAAATATTCAAATAACTGAGATGATGATTGAAGTTGATTTTCTCTTAGATCATCGTGCTGGTCATGGGCTCGTCTTTCTTCACCGTTTCCATAGCGATCGTACAAACGAAGTCATCCATATGTACAGTCATCCCCTTCTTGACGCAAATACTGGTTGGTAGCTGAACAAGAGATTCATCAGTGGATCATAGCAGCTTTTGGAATAATTTATTTAACTCATTTTACTAATCAGAAACTAACACAAATCTAGTTTTGACAGTATTTGATCAAGGGCTGATATTAATTTGAGTAGTTAAGCCCCAACGATAGGCTGTGTTTTTGCTAACATATTTATTAAAGGTTCCATGACATGGTGGACTTTGGATGCTTTTATATAGACTAGATTAGTGGTACCCTAAAACTGTATAAATAGTCTCTTTCCCAAAATTCAGGTTGGTGCAGAATTACAGCCACTAGAGCCAGTCCTACAATGAGCTTTACTTAGGACGTGCCATTTCTGAGCCTGTAGTTTTTGAGGAGAAAGGGGGTGATGTCTCTCTCTCATGGGTGGACCAAATTCTCTGGGTGGGCAAAGAAGAGAAGGTATGGTATGGGGAGGTAACCTTGCCCCTTATGACCTCATAAGTGGCAAGAGTCCAGATCGTCCCATCTGAGCTTTCATTTTCTCAAAGGCAGAGCAGGATACCCAGGTCTCCGTTTACACCGATGACCATTTCTAGCTACTGGGGGACTATAGGCAGGCTGGGGGAACGCATATTAACGTTAAAAAACCTCATAAAATGAAATGTTCATGCCGTGGGACCTTTAATAATTACAAACACATGCAGCCCTGTGGTATCCCAAAACATTTAAGTAATACAATAAAAACAGTTTTTTTTCCATCTTCTAGTTCATCATATCTGGGATTGTGTATATTCTGACAGAGCACAGCCCAACAAAGAAAACAGTAAGTTCTGTTGTCATATTTTGAAGCAGTACTGGCAAGTTAGAACAATCTATCTCTATCTCTATATCTATAGAGGATCAAGAGAGGCCTGCAAATATTGTAAATAAACACATATTGCAGATAATTGATTGTATAGCTCTTCGCATAGGGCTTTCCATGTTGTCCATACTCTATTAACTTTTACAAACATTTGTAAGTTTCTGTCTGTTTGTCCTTCATCTTTATTGGTGTCTACATCTAGGTAACCATTTCGTTGGCTCTGAGTATTGTGACCATACTGGGGACATGTTGGACTCTCCTGTGCATGGTGCCCTCCATAGTTAGATACGTCTACTTCAGAAAACATGCATTCATGGAACAAAATGTGGCATCATTTGAAGTGAGTATTATTTTTTTCATCAATTTTTGATTTGTTGCTGGTCGCGTCCATTATCATTTTGATCCCAAATCTAAAGAACGTTTTAGTTTTATATGAAATTTACCAGTCTTACAAACAACATACACTTTGTGTATTTTGGTATCAAATAAAGACCACTGCCTCAAATGGTCAGCTTTTTAGATTTTGTAACTTATGAAGACTTACAAACATAACACAATGTATTTTAAATGTGTGATTTATTGTTGGGTCATAGCACCTATTGTACAAAAATTTATATATGCTATATACTTGCTGTTACCCCATTAAACATATTTACTGTTGATTAAATTATTTTTTTCACGTGGTAAAACATAACCTAATTGGCATTTGGATGTCAATTTGGTTCACACCACAGCATGGAAATCAGTTGTGTTTCTTTATGCATTTCTCATGTGTGAACATGTGTTTTTTTAGGACATGGAACTGTCTGTGGATCTGATCTTTATGGTTAACAGTGTCGTGGGAGTAATTATTTTCATTGTAATGTCATGCCTGGCCACTTCTGCCCTGCGTTCTACAAAGAGCCAGGTAAAAAAACATAAAAACTACTTCACACACATAACAGACTGAGCAAAGAGCTGCACATGTCCCACTCGCTAAGAGAATGTCTCACAATATTTGCAAAACAAAATTGCAACGTGAGGAAGGATCAGTTAAGTCAAGCATTAATGTTTTCTTCTTTCTTTTCTCTTTAGGCCATTGTAGTGATGTCTACTACACCAGCTGAAACACCAGTTGAATAAGAGGAAGGTCTAAAACTGGATAAACTGAGCAGAGTAAAGAAATATAAAGCACACAAACATAGCCAAGTATTTCACTTTGTGGGCACAACAGCATATATCATTTCTAAATACTGACCACTGGTAACTAGTATTTTTTGATGTTGTATATCATTTTAATACAGATAATATGAATATAACTATATGTATTGTCTTGTGTTGTTTCTGTGATCTATTACTACTTCCAGCACCATGGGAGCACTATATATCCCTCTTTTGAACATTTGCCACCAGATTCAACAGGAAGATGGCATTCAACTTTCCGCAAACTTTCAGCATAGGCAATTGCTGCTTCTTACTTTGCAGTCTGGCATTGGCTGACCTGTCAGCACATTCTGTTTGCACTTCTACATTTCAGAGGACAAAGGTCCCTTTAAAACCAACGTCCCTCTAAGACTTTCAGCATAGGCAATTGGTGTTTCTTACTTTGCAGTCTGGCATTGGCTGACCTGTCAGCACATTCTGTTTGCACTTCTACATTTCACAGGACAAAGGTCCCTTTAAAACCAACGTCCCTCTAAGATAGTTAAATGAAACTGTGTGGGATATTTTTATTTGTCAAAACATTCAAATTAGTCAAAAGCAGGCTGAGTTGAGCTTTTTTTTGCTGATTCTCTTGTTACAGTAAGTAAGCGCCATGTTTGGACAAGTCATAGAAAGAAAAGTTTATAGATCATTTACTAACCTTATTAGGAGTTCAAGCCAGTTCAATTCTGATTGGTTTAAAGAAATGCCATTAATCCATAGCACACTTTCTTCCCATCCCTGAATGCTATGTGGACTAGCCAGACCCTCCTTCAGGGCGCTTTGGAGGAGGGTCTGGCACAGCAAGACTATATTAAATATGACCACAAACAGCCTGATGGGGGCACTATAATGAAAGATCCAAATTTAGGACTAGTCTTTACCTTCATTTAGATTTGAACTCCCAAATCATAAGTAAGTAGGCCTACCACATTTTATATATTATATGACCAAGCTTGTCAAAAGTCATCCAAAGCTGTTGTTGAAATCTCATTGTGTTTACAAGATATTGACCAATTAATTAAAAAAGTTCATGGCTTAGCACACCTTCCACCACAACCGTTGGGCCAATCATTATGAAACTTGCAGTCGATATTGGCTTTAACCCAAGAAAAGCTATCTTTTATCTTTAAGTTATCTTTTTTTCTTTCTCTTTTTAACTTCAATACACCAAAGGACCATTTGAACAGCATGGTTCCAGACCTCTAAATTACTGCCCACATATCCAATATTTTTCAGCAGTTCTGGTAGTATATTAAAAAAATGGTCATTCAGTTTGATCAGGCTACTGTTTCACCACTTACCTTTGAGAAAAATGTTGCAGAACACTGTAATTATTAACCATTATATACATAACATTTATAACTCCAGAAGAGATACAAACTCATGCTTATATGAGTGAGAAACCTTGATTCTTAATTGATGCTAATTCATTTTTAGAACTTCCTGTCCCTTACAGAAGATATTTAGCATACTGTAGACAAGACAGGACATTTACAGAACCTCATGGCTTCTTATGACACTTTATGTGTATATATTTTTACAATGTCAGCTCATGTTCCAGAAGCAATTAAATACAAAAACTATGACACCCAGCATACTGTCATTACTTACAGAAAAGAGCATGTGAGACATCCATATAATTTACCAAAACAAAGGGAAAACAGGCTACACCTAAGAATATGTAAAAAGTATTGTCTTAAAAGTGTGTAAACAAGGATCATGACTGTAAAAAGTTTTGATGAATACAACATTGAATACAGAATTACATAAAAAATCCAACACATATGCAGTTCATTGTGTTGCAGATTGTATTTGTAATGTTTACGTGTTGTGAAAATCGGAAAACTGGGAAAAAAACACTTGATCAAAAATATGATTCATTACATCATATACACAAATCAGACAAAACTATAAAGTATATCAGCAGCTGTAAATAATCTCTAATTTGAATCTCTTCTAGATTACACACATCCCATGAACAAAAGAAAAAATGACATGCATAAATAAAGGAATAAAAAAACTGCTAAATGTTCCTTATTTGACTTTCACAACATTACATTATAATATAAAAACAAAGAATTTGACATTCTAAACATGGTCTAAACAAGGAATATGAGTCACAGGCAACTGAGGCAACTGTTTTACAAAACCTTTGTAACTGTTCAACATGCAATATAAAAGTAAGTCATGTCTAAAAATATGTTGTCTGCCAAAGATAACCTCATGATTAATTGCAATGCAGTGCCTACTGATGAAGAAAGAGAGACTGGAGTTGTTACATTTTAGTAAACTCAAACACTTTAAGCAATGTAGGCTAACTTTAGGAATACATGCTTTTGTTCCCATAGCCTGATCCCAAAATGCTAGATGTTAGCACTCAGAGGCTCAAGAGGAGCTTCTACCCTCAGGCCACTATGATTATAAATAAGGACACTGCCGCTGGTCATAACTTTGCAAAGTTTTGTTTCGGCCTGTGACCTTAAAATTAGGGACCTTTGTGTCTGTCATTGTTTACATTTCTCCTTCTGCAGTCTACAGTAAGATAAGGGAGAATAACCAACAATTAGAAATACATTTTTAACAGATTTCTTTTCACTTGAGGGCCACGGTATACAGTATTATCACCTCTCATGTTATACTGTATGCCTAACTTGTTAGCAAACTTTTGCTTATGTACACAACAGGCAGATAAGGAGCAAGGTAAACCTGCAATGACAGAAACAAGTTGTGAACACAACATTGACATGTCTATTAGCTGGAGATTGTGAGTCCAACATTCACTCTCTTTAGGTCGGTTATTGGTCCCAACTTCTTGGAAATATTGCTACCTTTGTTCTCACTATAAAGGGCAGCTGCACATTCAGGTGATAATTCTTTGTATTTTCATCACTACGAGCAACCCCATTTACATTGTCACATTGTCATTTCTTACACTGTTAATGTAAAAACAGAAAAAGTCAACTCAAGCTGCTTTAAGCATTTATTCAGTCTCAGATGGAAATGGCTCTGTGGCTGCTTAATGCCTTACTATGGTCACCATCTAGCAGCTAACTTTATTTCTCTGATGTTGCTGGACAGATGGCAGATTTTTAGAGCTGAAAAGACATTTAAAAGCTCTGTAGATGTGAGGGAAGTGTTGGGTGATAGTCATCTGTGGTGTCATGGCTAACGTCAAAATATTGATTATACAGTAGATGCTTTAAATTATTTATTTATTTACTTTTTTGCCTCTGTGACCCTTTTACTCATTATTTGGAATGCCCACTTGTCATAGCACTGCAGCTTTATGAGTGTTAACTCCCATTGTTACCCTCTGTGCAAAGATATTAACACATTCTGAAATAAATGTCAGGACTTTATCTCATTTGACTTATTGTCTTCCATATATTTGCAAAATATGAAAGAAAATTCTCATCATCCTGTTAGTAAAACATTTTTTTTTAAACAATACATTTGAATAGTTCCGTCCTTTAATGACGGGACAATGCATTTCACTTTTGAGGCCTCTCTTTTTTGTTTCAAATTGAAGAAGCAGGGGGCTGTTGAAAGTCACGCTCAAGGACACACCGCTGGTGAACACGCATGTGCTCTGTTACACGGTACTGGCGTGAAAAGCTCATATGGCAGCGGGGGCAGGGGAAAGGTCGTACGCCAAGGTGGCTCCGCACATGTCTATTTAGAGAGCCTCTCTGGCTGAAGGAACGGTCGCAGAGAGAGCACTTGAAAGGGTGGTGAACAGGGTTTGGCAGGTGAACTGATATATTTGTTGCCATGCTGGATGTCAGGGTAGAAGGGATGGAGATAGACAAGGTAGATGACATGGAGGCTTGTATAGAGTCTTGCACACTAGTAGGTGAACAGACTGCCAAGGTAGGGGTATTGCTCTGACCATGTTTAGGGTTGGAAACTACCTTCTCAACCCCAGCTCTATGTATAACCTCAGCTTCTGGCCTGCTTTGGTCTTTACCAACAGATTTTCTTTCTTCAACATTTGTTTTTCCAACCCGATGTTCTGTAACACATGCTACAGATGTTGCTTCAGTCCATTGCTCTCTATCATTATTCCCAAACCCATTTCCAAATGTTTGCTTTTGTTGGATCGCATTAGCAACTAGCAACTCAGCAGGTTTGGCATTAATGTCCAGCAGTAGAATCTGGTCTGTAGTCCCTGCAACAAACTGCTGTCTCAGAGGACTGTAACCTGGACTGGCAAAGGTACTAACCTCCCCCTTATCACAGGACTGGTCTGAATGCTCAGGGTGGCTCGGGTGGGAGTGTTTGCGACCAGAGTATCTGTGTGATAAGTATGTTTCCTCCTGTGGTATGCAGTGATATTGAAGATGTCCACGGTATGATGGGCCCACAACACTGTACGTAGGGTCAGTGGTGTTGTGGGCCATAGACATTGTAAAAGTTAAGTGTGGCTCTGTGAGCTCAGTGCCTGACATATTTTCGAGTTCCACAGATGTACGGTGTTCAATGCCAGAGAGACCACCAGTGACACTATCCAAACATGATTCTGGAGTGGTAGAGACTGGCTGACAAACATCAACACTGTGTCTTTTGTCCATCATAGGTGTGTCTCCTTGGTCTGAGTCTTGTTCATGCTGGCTAGAGGCAGCATCTGTTCTGCTCCTCTCAGCTTGATGCAAGTTTGGGTACCAATCCACCTTGGGTCCATAGAGGTTACAGTGGCTGTCCTGTCTATCTGTTCCAGTTGGACACCTTGAGTCACTGTATTCCTCTTTTGTTTCTCCCTCGGAACACAAGTCTTCACAGTGAGAGTCACTTCCTGTGTCTGAGTCCTGTGCAGGAAGTGAAACTACATTTCTTGTATCTTGTGAGCAAATGTACTGTTCCTCTGCTGCAGTTGCCATCCAAACATTTTGGCAATCAGAACAATCCAGTCGCTGATGTTTGGAGGTAAAATCATCAAAACTGACTTCAGGTTTATACTGCAATTCTCTTGCAAAATTGCTGCTATCCTCATTCTGGGGCACTAAACCATCTCTGAGATGTTTTGTGTGATTCTTATTCTGAAATGAATCACAATGAGCATGGCGATCATTATGATCTGTAATGTGGGGTAATCCATTGCTCGTATGTTCATTCTGTCCTATGAAATAATCTGTACTGCTGCTGTTAAAATCCTGTTTTAGGTTGTGAGGTTGATTTAAACTATCCTTATGATCCCAACTCTGTGTCCCAATGTCTTCTTTATTATATCTGTAATCATTATTCTGTTCCCCATAGTGATTTTTGTGTGTAGCGGTATTACCTTCAACAATGCTGTCACTGTCTGTGCTTCCTGATGGTGAGTCAGGGGCCATGTTAGAGCTACATGAGGCCTGGGATACTGGATGGTGAGGTGGAGACACTTCTGCCATATGGAGCATGGCTGCTCTACTACTGTGACGAATGACAGGCACTGCTCCACAGCACGGATGCGGGGCTGAGGAAGAGGATGAGGAGGAACACTGTGAGGGGGGAACATTTTCCTTAAGGTGGGAGGCCGAGAGACAAAGAAGGGTAGAGAGATGGGTCTGAGTCTTGTCTTCTTCTTTTCTATTAGTTTCCTTCTCCTCTGCTTTACTTTTCACAGTTAAACACAGGGGCTGCTTCTTCTCTGCTCTGCTCATCTCTTCCTCTTGAACCTCAGCAGTGCACAATAAAGTCAAGCTCCTCCACTCCTCGTGTGTCTTCTCTAGCTCCTCCTTTATGCAATCTGAATAAGCTGAATACAATGGATCCTTTTGCACCTCTTTGTCCACTCCAGATACCGCATGCCCTTCAGCAATGCAAGGGATATTTTGAATCAAATCCTCAGGTGTCAGATGAGTTACTTGCCTGTAGTCAACTGTATTTACTCTACAGGTACTTGCATTGCTTATAGTGCTTACATCTTTTCTGCTACAGTGGTTTGTATAATTTTTACTGCTAGTTCTACATGGATCTAAGTAATCACATGTGTCCACAGTAGGTGAATACTGATGATCATTTCTCTCCAGTGATAATGGCAGATGCTTACTAAAAGTGTTCATAGTTTTACTATAAGTATCGCTAATGTCTTTATATGGCTGATTCTTAGCTACAGCAGAAGCATTTGTATCATTGGCAGTCTGGTGCCAAGTCTTCAGAGCCTCCTGCAGTTCATTCATCTGCAAGTGGCATGCGGCAGCGAGTAAATTATAATACTGGTGCTGGCTGCGAGTGTGTGGTAAAGCCCCTGTGTAAATGTAATCCAAAAGAAGTGCCAGTACAGAGTCAGACAGACATGGAGCCTGCAGTTCCACCAGGGCACCAGAAGTGGACAAGATAGATGCCAACACTGGACTAGCAGCTGCCAGCACACACCTGGTGAAGCAAAGAGCAACTAGATATTGTGATGCTGCATAACATCATGAACATCATGTCAGACAAATGTCACAGGCTTGATAAAAGCCACACCATCCCCATGACTCAAACAACTACCAATATAAACAATTTCCAATATTGTGCATATGTACTTGTCGGTGTGTTTGTAGCATGTTTCTGTTGCTCACCTGTGAGCAGGGTGAAGTTGACTCAGGTTCTGTCTCTGTCTGACCACACAGTCACAAAATTGAGCTCGTCCTCTTTGGAAGTTCAGACTTGCCAACAGTGATGCTGCACGGCTATTAGTATCCTGGACACCGGGTGCCACCTAGGGAGTAAAAAAATGAAATAAACTCTATTCTTAGCGTATCTCCTTTCTGTGTTGTGAGGGTGAACAGATATAAGTGCTTACCCTTAATGCTTCAGTGTCTCTATCTTAACATGCACCATGGCTTGCCACTGAAACCTTAAAAAGGTGTTAAGACTAAGATTATCAAGGTAATGTATACTACTACTGATTCAAACCGTATGTATTTATTTCTGGCAAATGCACATAACTGGCCTACATCTTCTATCAGTTAGATCTCAAAGTGCACAGACAGTTTTCTGTTTTATGATAAGCAGTTTAAATCATTAGGAGACTTTCATTTTCAAGGTTGACCAGTTTACTATAACTACTTTGTAGTTTAAGTACACCAACAACACAATAAATGTAAACTTTCAATATGCATAATTTGTCAATAAAAGCTACGACCCTAATGTTGAGCAAACTGTTACTTGATTATTTTAACTTATCAGTGGAAGGCATAGTGGTCAATACAGTAATACAGACTTGAACATGTACATCAGGTATAACTGATTATTATCTTACCTCCATGTTATATCGGGAGAGGAGTAACAAACTGCCACTATCCTGTGGTGGGCAGTGTAAAGCTCCTGTGTGCAGAGTCCTCAAAGGTCTTGCTTGCAGCTGTATGGATAAAAGAACCTCTATGGCGGCTATATAGTCCCAGTCTACTATTTAAGCACACTGTCTCATTCGGAAAACAATCACACGCTTTTCATATTGGGAGCTTGCCGTGACGTGGAGGGACAGGTGCTTATAAGGAACGCTGGCGTCTAACGTCACAATCACCAAGGCCAGTTATGGAAGGGGACTGAGACCAGCCCACAGAGAAAACAGGAGACTACAGAACTGTAGTACACAGAGCCAATATTCTCAAGAAGATGGTATGACGGAAGTTATTTTTTAAACACATAAATATTCAGTAAATTCAAAGTTGTCACAAAGGAAATGGGTACAAGACAGTGCCTGTCATTCATAATAATAATAATAATAATAATAATAATAATAATAATAATAATAATAGAAATAACAGAAAAGATTACTTCATTTTCTTTGTAAGCTCCCTCTTGTCTTTCTATTGCAGGGAGGTCAGAGGTCCTAGTGAGTTACAAAATTGCCTGTAGTACGCAGTGAGCTTGAACTGTGGAGTTTAAGGGTGAGCGCCCAAACCCACAGTTATTAAAGTAGTACATAACATTTCAAACTGGATCTCAAAAACTTTAATTGGCTTAATTTGACAACTGTGAATCCCACTTGTCTGCAATTGCATTGTTAAAGTTACACACAAGCCATCACAGATGCACTGAAGAATACATCTGGGATGTATCTGAACATTTCTATGTATTTTGATTCTACAAAGGGAAACTTCCCCATTGCCAGCCCCCAGGCTGACGCTTTGTTGACTATGCCATACTTAGTCTTTTCTCCACCCTTCGACACGTGCTTGTCACGCCTCTTAATCTCTACAGCACTCTAATGTTACACCACACAGCGCTCCATTGGGCAGTAGTATATTTTCCCCTGCAACTGTGCAATCACATAGGAAACAAAATGAGTCCTGTGACACTAACTACAAGTTAATAATAGACTAATACATAACTAATTTCGTTGGCAAAAAACATGTTTAAAATATCTAAATCACATATATTATAAATATATGTATATATATTTGCAAAAAATAAGTATATAAAATGTTTAATTTTTTTTTAGCTTTGCTGCCCATTCAGAAACATTGTTGAAAAAGACATTCTTTTACTGTAAAATGAAATGAACAGAATAGAGAATAGAATAGTATGAGTATGTTGCCTTACACTGTACACTCACCTATAGGATTATTAGGAACACCATACTAAAACTGTGTTTGACCCCCTTTCGGATTCAGAACTGCCTTAATTCTACGTGGCATTGATTCAACAAGGTGCTGAAGTTGGAGATTTGTGGGATGCACACCCAGGGCACAAAGTTCCCGTTCCACCACATGCCAAAGATGCTCTATTGGGTTGAGATCTGGTGACTGTGGGGGCCATTTTAGTACAGTGAACTCATTGTCACGTTCAAGAAACCAATTTGAAATGATTCGAGCTTTGTGACATGGTGCATTATCATGCTGGAAGTAGCCATCAGAGGATGGGTACACGGTGGCCATAAAGGGATGGACATGGTCAGAAACAATGCTCCGGTAGGCCGGGGCATTTAAATGATGCCCAATTGGCACTAAGGGGCCTAAAGTGTGCCAAGGAAACATCCCCCACACCATTACACCACCACCACCAGCCTGCACAGTGGTAACAAGGTATGATGGATCCATGTTCTCATTCTGTTTACGCCAAATTCTGACTCTCCCATCTGAATGTCTCAACAGAAATTGAGACTCATAAGACCAAGCAACATTTTTCCAGTCTTCAACTGTCCAATTTTGGTGAGCTCTTGCAAATTGTATCCTCTTTTTCCTATTTGTAGTGGAGATGAGTGGTACCCGGTGGGGTCTGCTGCTGCTGTAGCCCATCCGCCTCAAGGTTGCGTGTTGTGGCTTCACAAATGCTTTGCTGCATGCCTCGGTTGTAACGAGTGGTTATTTCAGTCAAAGTTGCTCTTCTATCAGCTTGAATCAGTTGGCCCATTCTCCTCTGACCTCTAGCATCAACAAGGCATTTTCACCCACAGGACTGTCGCATACTGGATGTTTTTCCCTTTTCACACCATTCTTTGTAAACCCTAAAAATTGTTGTGCATGAAAATCTAAGTAACTGAGCAGATTGTGAAATACTCAGACCGGCCCGTCTGGCACCAACAACCATGCCACGCTCAAAATTGCTTAAATCACCTTTCTTTCCCATTCTGACATTCAGTTTGGAGTACAGGAGATAAATGCTTTGAAGCAACTGCCATGTGATTGGTTGATTAGATAATTGCATTAATGAGAAATTGAACAGGTGTTCCTAATAATCCTTTAGGTGAGTGTATATAGTTGTGGATGCCCCATGTTATAGTGTTGCCATTTTGTTCTGCAGTGCCTTCGGTTTTTGAGTGTGTAGTATGGTGTTGTGGTGGAATGTGGATAGGACCCAAATGTAGAGATGAGGACGGCAGGCAGGGATAAACAGGAGTTTATTAACAAGGGCCAAGGAAAACACAGGGAGCAACAGACGCTGGCAAAATCCAAAAACTACAAAAAGTCATAAAGTCCAACATGAAAAAAGTCCTAAAGCAGGTCCAGGGGGAGTCAATACAAAAAACAAGGAAACAGCACAGGGAAAATCTGGAACCACTCACAGGGAACATATGCAGACAGGATGCAGATAACACGACACAACCGATCACCTACACTGGGCAGAAGGATCTGACAAAGGGAACACAGGGGTTAAATACAAGAGGTAACAAGGTAACGGGGTAACGGGTAACAAGTGAGACATCAGGTGAATCACATTAGGGCGGGGCAAGACAATCAGACAGGCACAAAGCAAAGCTAGACAAGACTAGACAAGACAGGAAACCAAACTATCAAAACAAACAGGAAGCAGAACAAACAGACACTTACCACGAGGAACACGAGACAGGATCAACACAACAAGACCAGGGAGAAAACTAGGAAATAAACACAAGGAGACAGAAAAAAAAGGGAAAAATAATCCCAACAAGACCCCAACCCATGACAGTATGGTACCTGAATGCAATATAGGTAAAATGTATTTCAAATGTTGGCAAAACACCCAATGAATTATCTTGGTAAAATAAAAGACCTGTAATGTAATAAAAAATAAAATCACAATAAAAGAAATTATGCTATAAGTTATAATTATAATAAGTTATTATGCTATAAGAAATAATGGCAAACACACAAAGTATAGTAATGTGTGTGCTTTACAAATGGTAGCTTTAAATGATTTCATTCACTGAGGGCTTGGTGACATAACTCACATACTGTACTAGCAACATGCTAAGGAGAGAGGGTCTCCCTCGGACGGACACACACACACACACACACACACACACACACACACACACACACTTTTGGAAACACTTCAAGTCCTGTGACTGTATCTATAAATCATCTCAAGTCCAATTCACATTGTGTTGATCCCATTTTAAACATATATACTCAGTAAGAATACAGTAAGTCATTCAGCATTTTAGTACTAACATGGTTCCTGAATCACTTAAAAGAAAAAAGGTAAGAGATGCACACCCAAGTTAAGTATTAAGACAAAAATAGAAAAAGCTAGAAAATGCATATAATGTCTACAATCTGCCTTGCACAAAGATCAAACCATCAGGCCAGACTTAACATCCAAATCTTATAAAATCTCAATGAGCACTTTATACAATCAGTACTTCGTATTTCAAAGCACATGAACTGACACGTGGGGTTATAGTTACTATTTTTATTATTGTAGCAACTGAAGCCAAAATTCTCTGGCACACACACACACTTTTTAACTACTCCCATAGCTGATGTTTTGTGCTACCTTCAAGCGCAAGCTACAGGATCCTGTACACCTTACACATACAGTATAAAGTGGATTAAACGTGCAACTTATTTTGTAGATTTGCATTATGTTAAGGAACTAGTGCTCTTGACTGATGTAATATAGCTCAATAGCTTACAAATATACTAAAATATTTAGTTTAGTTTTTTGACAAAGTTAACAGGAGAGAAACAGGACTAAGAGTATACAGTCATGTTAGCAGCTCTGTGAGGCCGTAGTGCTCTTTGTAAAGAAAATCTAACTCTTTGATAGATAAACCAAAGTACTGGACAAATTAAAATGTTGAACCAATAATGCTGCTAGATGAATAGTTAGGGGATCACCAAAGTTCACAGACCATGAATGTCTAGACCAAATTGTATTGTCAATCATGCAAGTTGTCATGTCATGTGTGCAGTTGTGTTCAAAATAATAGCAGAGAGAGGGAAGGAGAGGGGAGAGGGGGAAAACATACAAAGAAGTGCGGAAAATTATAGGTTGCTCAGCCAAAATGATTTCAAATGCCTTGAAATGGCATCCATAACCTGAACCACATGGGGAAAAACTACCATTCAAATGGATCGAAGAATAGCCAAAATGGCAAAGGATCAACCAATGATCAACTCCAGGAAAATCAAAGAAGACTTAAAGTTACCTGTGAGTACTGTTACGATCAAAAGAAGGCTATGTGAAGCAAAGCTGTCAGCTAGAAGCCCCCAAAGTCCCATTGCAGAAAAAAAGACGTACTGAATAGGTTGAAATTTGCTGAAGGACACATTGACTGGACAAAGGAGAAATGGCGCAACATTCTGTGGACTGATGAGAGCAAAATCGTTCTTTTGGGGTCTAGGGGCAGTTTGTCCGACAACCCACATGCACTGAATTCAAGCCACAGTACACTGTGAAGACAGTGAAGCGTTGTGGTGCAAAACTCATGTTATGGGGATGTTTCTAATAGTGATGTTGGGCCTATTTATCGCATACCAGGGTCAGTTTTGATACAATATATATTGATCAAAATACTTGAAAAGGTCAGGTTGCCTTATGCTTATGTGGCATCAGCAGATCATTTATCAGACACAGAATCATCCTTTTACTGTCACTTTGTTTTAATAGCATTCAGTTGTAGAAACAATGGAGAACCGACAGGGTTATGAGTAAAATGCAGCAATGAGTGAGAGGGTGCAGCAGCAGAAAGTCTTAAGAACACTGTTATGACAGATAAAATAAAATATATATACATATATAATATATACATACATGTCCTGTTAGAGGAAATGTGTTTCCACAGCCTGTGTGTGTACACATACTCCAGGATACTCTGCAACTTCTGCCCATTTTTTTTTAGCAATGGGTGTGCTTGAGATAGCAGCCGAAGGTGGGTCAAGTAAGGCTTCTCTGGCATTGCTTTTCAACATAATATCATAACTTACATTGAAAAGACCTTTAATTCTTGAATCATTTTGTACAGTTCATATGCAACAGAACCTCTCAGATTAAGTCAGAGAATAGATCTCTAGACCAATCACATGCCTCATTGTCATCATCCAGGAGGGAACAATTAGATCTAACAAGATTACCCTCATTAACCGTCTCACTGTCACAATTTCCTGTGTGTGCAGCCAGACCTCTCTGTGATGATGTGAGAGTGTGATTCAACCGATTTCTTTTACAATCAACTCCATCTCCCTGCTGCCCTTCACAAGAATAACCCAAATTTCTGTTGCTGGTATCAGTCTGCCTTCTTCTTCGGATCTTCCCACTCAGTTGTGTTTTAGCAGCAGGAGTCGGAGGAACAATTAATGCATCGTCCTCATAATCATAGACAGTCACATCACAATCACTTGAGTCACATTTGTGGTTGGTCTTTCCCGTTGACTCTGCGTTTAGAGCCCCTCTCAGGACCCTAGGGTGCTGCTGAGCCAGCAGATGGTTTTTATGCTTGTCTGGTTTCCAGGACGTCATCCTCCACATCATGTTTTCTTTTGTAGACTCTCTGCCACACTGGATTATCTGGTTTACACTGACACAGTTTAATTTACAAAGAGAAGAAGTGGTTCTGGCTGTCTTTTTACCGTCTAATTCAGGGAGATTTCCTGTTCTGTAAGAGGAGACAGGCGGCCCCGTCATAACAGCTACTTTTACAATGGGGGTGGACTGAGAGGAAGGGATGAAGTCAAGCTCTTGTGTGCCTGATGAAATTAAACTGTCTCTTTTAATGCATTTATACCTTTTAAGTTTCTGTTTGTCTGGTGTTGAAGGTGTACCATTTTTACTCCTCAGGTGCTGTTTGTTAAGTTCGGAAAGTAGTGGGCAAGCTTCTGTGGCCTTCCTGAAAGTCTCTGCATGTGTGTTGAGCTGGTTTGTGTTCATATCGATTATGAGTGAGCTACTGAATAGGTCTGCTGAACAATTGTAGGTATCCCCTTCAAGCTGCTCTTCCTCTTCATTTTCGAAAGACAGAGAACTCACTTTCTCATCCTCCTGATTACACTCATGGGAACACATGTTTCTGGCTTGACTCGTGCTTGCAAATCCAACAGGGTTCTTATGTACCTGGTCAGAGAAATCATTAGCAGGTGTATTGGTGATATCCAGTAATAACTGTGAGTGGCTGTCTGTTAGCTGCCTGTTACTTTGACACACAGAAGTTGATTTATGTGATGTGTTCTTGTCTTGTGAACCGATTTCCAGGTCGGTTCTTGTGGTTTCTTCCAGATAGTGCACATTTAGATGTGGCTCTGTTTCACCAACAATGTCAAAACCTTTGTTTTCCTCACACAAAAATTCTGTAAGACTCTCAGAGAAAGGCAAATCTTCCCAAACCAAGGAGCTTGACAATAATGCTTTGGTGAGTTGTCTGGTAGAAAACCCCTTGGGGTTGTTGTGGCCAGGTGACGGAAGACTGACCCAAGTGTTCAGGATGGGGGTGTTTCCAACAGCTTCCTCAATAGATGAGTATGGGTATTTGGCAAATGGTGGACTACTGGAAGAACTGCACTCTAAAGAAAGAAGCGGTGACATTGCTCTCCCCTCTGTGACCTGATGGTTCTCCAAGTAGCCTTTCTGTGCATGATGTGGTGTTTTGTTGTCGTCTATCTGCCTTCTGTTCTCATCTCCACTGTCCTGGGTACTGTAGCCTTCCTCCTGCTCTGCCGATGAAGTAACTAGTCCTAGTGACTGTTGCCATGGAGGGGTGGGAGTAAAGGTGCCGTCCTGGTTCTGTGAACTAGGGTGAAAAAAAAAAGTAACTGTCACAAAATGCAATTTATTGAGGGAAACCACAGGAGGTTTTTCTTACATTTAATTTAAATTTCTTCCCGTACAAAAATACACTTTAAAGTGAGGAAAAACTGTTTGAGGCACAGTTACAATTCTTACGGGCTCACTAGTCAAACTAGCTTGTAAGAATTTTTGTTGTTTTTACTTTGATTTTAGATTAAGTCAGTCTCACTTATTCCCAATTATTTGTTTCTGGCCCCTACAGTGTTTGCCCTTGATATAAAATACTAAGGGTGTCACGATATCGATTTTAAATGGAAATCAAGTCACAATCATAGACTGTATATATGGTCACAATCATGAATATAGAATTAAAAAATGGAATTATCGATGCTGCCACACGCCCCATGTCACGCCCGGTCAGCTTGTCAAGAGGAAAAAACACACATGTGTTGAAGTGCTGAGAGTCAGTCAACCTCCTGTAACTTAGCTAGAGCCATTCAAAAGATAGCATGGCATCTGCAGATACTGGAGACCCATCGACAGAACTTGAACCCCCTCCGTTTCACTGAAGTGTGTGAAAGTGGGGAAGAATTTTGGATTTTCCAGTGAGTTATATCGACAATGTTCGCAATGTTGACAAAAAAAAACAAAACAAAAAAACACAGTTTGCAAGCTAATATTCTATGTTTAACATTGCACATTAACCTAGCAGCTAGCGGATATTCCTTCTGCTTATAGCTTTATCCCAACAAAACCTCACGGTTGAATTTAAGCTTGCATGCACGTTTTGTAGCTTAAACAGCTTATATTGGATATATTAGAGAGAGCAACAAGTTAGCAGACTGCTGTCCGCCGAGTCGCCCTCTTTACTATCGGTCTTCTCAGCTGCTGTGCTGGCTCGATAGTGTTTTAAGCCCCCAACTAGGCCTTCAAGGCAGCGGTGTGACCGCTCTCCCCGATGTAAGTCGAGTGCAGATTTGAGTCGCGCATGCTCAGATTTAAACGGGTTACGGCATACTGAAATTTGTGAAATGCATGTAATAATAAACTTTTCGCATTACAAACAATAACAGAAAATGGGAATCATTTCAGAAACGTTTTAGCTATCTATGGTTATTTGACTGCTAACGTTCGCTCAAAATGCCATTCAACTGACAGCTTTAGTTGTGTTTGATTGCTAACTTGTAGCCAGCAGTGAACAAAATTCATTAAGTAGGTCCATTTTTACTTTATTTGCATTACAGAAGTCTCTCGTTAGCATCTTGTATGCTATTCCTTGCAAAGTGGCGCATGCACGACTCACATCTGCACTCAACTCACATTGGGGAATGACATTAACCATTGCCTAATCCTAGTGCCTTCCAGGCAGCGATACCTGGAAGACATTACTGGGGGCTTCAAACACTAGACTCCATGTGGTGCGAACATAGACTGTATATTAATATTAACAGGATATGGGTGTGAAGCATCTGCCATCAGGATTGTCGGTAAAAAATAAAATAAAAAACCTTT
This sequence comes from Etheostoma perlongum, assembly GCA_026937815.1. Classification (NCBI taxonomy): domain Eukaryota; kingdom Metazoa; phylum Chordata; class Actinopteri; order Perciformes; family Percidae; genus Etheostoma; species Etheostoma perlongum. The sequence continues at coordinate 8,410,490 of CM049371.1, read as the reverse complement.
ACTTTATTGACTAATTGTCAAGTTTCCAATTGACAGAATATATGTTATTGTTACATTATGTTGTTAATACATTTTTAAATTTGACAATGTAATGTGGTACATTGCAAACAAAGGTCAGACATTATATTACATACAAGTCTAGTTTAAAAAAGGCATAGCAACCTGTGCTTTAAAAAAAAAAAAAAAGAAGTAAAAATTGAGAATTGAATCAAACCGTGACCTTAGAATAAAAAAATGTAATTGAATCGAGGATTTGGAGAATCGTGACACGCCTATAAAATACTGAAAATGATCAGATAGAAAGCAACAGTTACCGGTAGCATCTAAATATCATTACCTTTGCGGTGACTGGGAAAGAAGACCTGAGGCAGAAAGTGTGGCATTATTAAAGCTGCTGGCTGGAAAACGGCGAGGAATCAGCAGCAGGGTTGTAGCTGCGGGTCTGGAGGTTTTGCTGGGATCAGTGGATTCAAGTTCATATTCTGCAGCTTTCTGAAGAAGGATCCGATAATAACTGACCACTGTGCAGCCTCCAAGGCCTGCAGCTTTGGGGAGAATCATCTGAGTGGCAATAAAGTGGACTGCTTCTTTACTGCTGGAGCCATTTACAGCAGGCCCTCCTAACCAAGGCCCACTTTCTGTCTTGGTTACCTGAAGAACACAGACAAGACCAGAGAGCAAGCAGCCTGAATACAAATGAAATTCAAAGCACATATTTTGGACATGTTGTTCAAATATGTATGATTATAGCCAAAACTAAACTTTATTTTTGAGGCCAATACTGATATCAACATTTGTGTAAAATAATCTAATAACATCAAATAAAGACATAACCCTTAGATTTGGTTTTAGCCATACAGCACAGAATGGGATGGCAATGTTGGTCTGTCGGCTGGTCGGTCCACCAGTTTGGTCCAGACTGAAATATCTCAATTACTACTTGCCATTGCTATTAAATTCTGTAAAAGCATTCATGGTTCCCATAAGAATAATCCAACTAACTTTTGTGATCCTTTGACGTTTCCTATTGTGCCCCCAATAATAAAAGTTAACGTAATCTATGAAATAACTCAATATTTACTGGATGGATTGGCACGAAGATTTTGTACAGGCATTTATGGTGTCCAGAGGATGAATCCTAATGACTTTGTTGATCCCCTGACTTTTCCTCTACCACCATCATGAGGTTGGCATTTGTGTTATTTAGTGAAATTACTAGACAACAGTTAGATGGATTGATGAATTTGGTACAAATGTTCCCCTCAGAGTGAACTGTAATCACTTTGTCGACCCTTTAAAATCTTTCCAACACCAGCAAAACTAATACCCATCATCATAAGACATTCCTATTAGCCTTAGTGGCACTATTATATTTTAGCTGCAAAACATCAGCATATTAGCATGGCGATATAGCTTAGCATTTAACTCAAAGCACTGCTGTGCCAACTTAAAGCCTCACAGAGCCGTTGGCGAGCATGGTTGTACTCTCTTAATCTTTTTTGTTAATTATTGGCAAACATATACACACAACTGTAATAAACCAAGTAAAGAAAATGTACCTTAATACCAAAGACGAAATGTCTGCCAATAAAACAGTCCTCGACAGCCTTCACCAACAATGTGGATCTGGTTGATGCGCCATCTAAGTTCTCCACCAACCTACAACATTACAGACACAACAGAAATAAAAACTGCTTTTCACTTGACTGGCAAAGAGAGAAAACACTGATCACAAGATGAGCTTTTTAAATGAGCCACATTAAACGCTAGTAAAAAAATAAAGCTAACTTGTGTATTCCCTCTGACCACCATGGGGTTAAGCACAGGATTTTATAGCAGAGTTTCCTCCATTCACATGAATCATAATAACTTAATACACTAGATAAAAACATTAACTTTCAAGTAAAAAACGATCAGATGTACTTTTTCACACTGCAAATGCCAGATAGTTAACACTTAATAATGGTGTTGTTTAGGCCACCGTCTACTAACTGTTATACAGGAAGTGTCAAGATCTAAGTAGCTTGCTTCACTCCCTTAACCTTTTCCAGAGTGTTGGAACTTTCAGCTTATGAACTCATGCTATGGAAGTTGAGACAGTTAAATACACCTTCAGTAAGACAGGGACTTCAGAGAGTTGGGATGGCACGACAAGTTAACACATCATGGTTAAACTGTACTGCCTGTAAAATTCTCTCCTCGATTGGAATTCATTAAATGCTCCTGTGTAAGTCATCAAAGTCTCGCACACCTTCTTCACGTACAGTGGCTTGCATGTTTACATACCCATGCTAAAGTTGACTAAAAAGAGGAATAAAAAAATCCTCTTTTGGAAATTGATCTTAAAGGTTGGATTTTTACTTTTTCTATTAAGGCATTAAGATAAATTTACAAAAGATGATTTTTTGTATTCCTCTTTTTAGTCAGGGGGAACCAAACTACTTCAATCCACACAGTGACTTGGTACAAAATATAATGTCACACAGTAACGGAAAACTTGGGTTTAATGTGCAGTCTAAATTCTCAACACAGAGAATGCTGTTATGCTCCAGATACAGAGCATTTGCAAGATACCTTTAAATGGCCTGCAAACCTTAAATAATGTTGGCTGTTTATGCTACAATCAAGTGTCAAATTAAATCCTACCAAAAATAAATAATGTTCATACTTACTATGTATACAAGACTGATGGACGTTGACAGACTAAGACATTGCAGAAATGTGGAGGTTCTTGAAAGATTATTTCTGTGCTTACCTCTGTAAACCACTTGCATGAATGCCAAAGAATGGGTTCAAGCAGGTTCCAAACACTGTAACTCCAAACATGCATGTGTCCCGGGCCACCCTTAGTGACAGACGATATCTGTAATCAACCTGTTCCCTCGGACAGCTGGAACCACACTTCGAGCATCTGCATCTGCGGTGGATAGACAGAGACGACACCATGTGCGAGTGTGTAAATTTGCATTGCGGGAACCAATTCATTTAATGTTTTAAGCTTATTCAGATACAACCTTTATATAGTTAGCATACTTCTAAATGAACTTATTTGTGAGACATAATAAAGTACTCGTATTGCTTTAATTTAACTCCGACAAATGTAAAGAGTAATCAGTCACAATAAAGTTTTGACAATACATTCCATGGAGCCACTGTTTCTTCGTTTTTTGTATGTGTTTTTACCTCGTCGTGTCCTGCTGTTCAACGTCAATCCTTGAGAAACAGCCTTTACAGCAAGGATAAAACACGCAGGCATCTCGCAGAGACAACACAACACAATCCACCAGAGCCCGTCTAACAGACATTTAATCTGTTAGGAGTAAATTACTCTGAGGCACGGACACTCGGGTGTTGCAGCTAACGTTAGCAGGCTGCTAGCTGAAACGTCTCACAACATATTTAACGTTAGCAGGCTGCTAGCTGAAACGTCTCACAACATAATTAACGTTAGCAGGCTGCTAGCTGAAACGTCTCACAACATAATTAACGTTAGCAGGCTGCTAGCTGAAACGTCTCACAACATAATTAACGTTAGCAGGCTGCTAGCTGAAACGTCTCACAACATAATTTACTGTAACGGCAGCAACTTTAACACGACCAATTTTCAATAAAGCTAGAACCAAATATGGCTTAAAGCCTAAAACACACACATACAACTTCAATTTCTAATTATCAACATATTTTTATCATCTTGGAAAAGTGTTAAAATCCCTATTTGGTACCTTCGCCACTACGTAACCTACTTTTATACTGCTTGTTTAGATTTGCTGGCGGTTGCAGAGCCAGCTTGAAGGAGCATTATTGCCACCTACTGGACTGGATGTAGAACATTAGATTGACAGGATGGAATTCTCTGAGCTACTTTACAGTAATATAAAAATACTATAGGCCTATGTGTGTGTGTGTGTGTATTTCACTTACTTATAGAGAGAGCAGAACTATTATTAAAATGGGCACAGGATAAGAACCTGGCAATTTCTAGATCTATTTTAGATCTATTTTAATGTATTTTTGTGTCTGTAAGTGTAAGATTTTACATTAGGCGTAGATAGTTTCTGGTTTTCCAGAAACTATCTACGCCTAATGTAAAATCTAAGATCGCCACCTCAGGAGGGAGAAGCGGGGAATTATAAGCTGTGTATAGTAAGGATTGGGACGTTGTTGACCTCAACTGAGGGGGTTATAGATATAGGGCGGTGAAAGGGGCACTGTGAGGAAATCCTAAATCCAGCTAATAGGCCCTATATGGTTGAGGCAGAGCTGGAGGATGATGGGGGATTGTCGTCAATTTCCCTGGTGGAAGTCGCTGAGTTGGTCCACACCCAGTACTGGTTACTGCTTACTGGGCAGTGGCAAAGCCCCAGGGATGAGATCCGTCCAGAAATGCTGAAAGCTCTGTGTGTGGAGGAGATGTCTTGGTTGACACGCCTCTTCAACATTGCGTGGAAGTCTGGGAAAGTGCCTAAGGAGTGGCAGACCGGGGTGGTGGTTCCCCTCTTCAAAAACGAGGACCAGAGGGTGTGGGCCAATTACAGGGGTATCACACTTTTCAGCCTTCCTGGTAAAGTCTACTCCAAGGTGCTGGAAAGGTGGGTTTGGCCGATAGTCGAACATATAACTGTAATTCTGCTTCAACCTGCTGGTCTAAAAAGAAATAGGCCAACTGACTGTTGACCCTCACTGTTGCCAAAGTTAGGCCAGATAGTTGCCAGTATCCTATTCAGTTCACATACACAGTATAAAACGTTGGCTATTGTTAAGTTTTTTCAAAACTAACATCGGGTTCAATCGGATCTCTGAGGAAGGAGGCTGAGGGTCAAATTGAGAGTTAAGAAAAGGTTTATTGCAACAGCAAGATGAGGATGATAAGACAAAGACAAAGACAAACAAACATAATAACACTGCAGCTGACAGCGGACTGGATCCATGCTTCCCCACGATGGAGTCACGTGAAACCAGTCCCGAAAATTCCTAAATCACACACATTTATCCCCTGCACCTTGGGGCGGTTCCTTTTTACCTGGCCCAGTCAAATCTATTCTCATTGGTCCGCCGTTGTCATGACAGCATGCTGAGGGCATCTTCGCAGTACAATGAGAATAAACATGCCGCAAAACTCTGCCCCTTTGGGGGTCGCTTTTGGTTGCAGAGCAAAAGGTTCTGTTGTTTAAATGTGAAACTAACATCAACAGTTTAATTAGCATTGTATTGTCTTAGCCCAGACTAAGACCCCAGGGGACAGGAGACAGAAGGCCACCTTTGGTGTTGTAGCAGGAAGCTCCTTTGCATATGTTAAATGCCAGACTTGAGCAGATCAATTCTTTACAGTCAGAGAAATAGAGGGGGGGGATGGGGGACAGAGACATGCATATTTCTCTAACCTGGCTCCCTTCAGACATTTTAACTTTTAAAACTCAACAATCCCTCCTTTTTCACACCTTTGGTGTGAAACACTATAAATGTTACTGAAAACAATGTCTTGTCTTGACTCATATGAACATAAAAATATAACCAAAAAAATGTAAACATCAGCTGCAAAAGTTGTAAGAAACAAACATGATTTTACAAACAATTCATTTTCTTTGACTCTGACCTCATCTGACTCCTTATCTTGTAAAAAATGTTATTTTCTTTGACTCAACTGTTGCTGCTATGGCTGATTTTACTCAGTGATTAGTGACTAACTTTAGAAACAAAAACAAACAAATCAGATGATATTAGAAGTCTTTGACCAGGTGAAAAAAACAATGGGAACTTAAATCATTTAACAGGAAGGAGAACAACAACAAAAAAATCTTAGGAAGGGAAAAAAAAAAAATCTTAAAATCTCTAAATCAAATAGCATGTCAACACAAACAAATATAATCAAAAGAAAACAGATCAACTCCTAACTAAATCCAACTCTCCAATTCAAAACTGCACAAGTAACCTTACACCTAATCTCAATTTTGTAATGCATTCAGATGGTTTGAAATCTCTCTTAATGGCAAATCTATCTAATGGAAATTATTCTGAAGTCCAGATTTTTGAAAGTTCCTTGTTCACTGTTGTCTAATTTGGACACAAAGTCTCTGGGGACAAAATCTCAGACTGTTGCTGGTTCATTGTTAGGCTGCAGTATGTCACTGCAGCTGGCCACGGCGCTTTCCATGATGTCACATTTTGTGCGCCCGCTCGGCTGCCGCTGCTGTAAAAAGTCCTTACCCTCCTTTTTCTGAAGGATTGGCTGGATATTCGGATTGTTTACCGGTTGGATGGAAGGTGTCTGAATGCACCCTCCTTATATCAACATCCTCCTATCAACATCCTCCTTTTCCCTCCTTTTCTGAAACATCATCTGTTTCAGAAACATCCAGACGGGAAGATGATGGCGCTATGCTTAGCGTGCCCCTGAGTGCAATTCATCATGGAATCAGGACCCTCCTTTTCTGACACCTGGTGTGGATGTCCTCGCAGGTCTAACTGGGGAAACATGGGGATGGATTAGCTGGGTGTGCCTCTACTCCAGCACCTGGGGATGATTTGGGTCAGCAGAAGTCAGCATCAGGAAGCAGACTCCAGTCTCTCTCCTCTATGCTGGCAGTGTCAGGAGCCACCGCAGGAAGTCAGCAACAGACGCTCCATGCTCTTCGTTGGCGTCTGGTCAGGTGTTTGGTGGTCCCCTGCTGGGCTGTTGGTCTCATGCTGTGTGGGGTGTCCTTTCCTGCAGGGCTGGTAGCCTAGTCAACAGCACCCAGAATGAACTTGTTCCACCTGGATCTGGATTTCTTGAACAGCTGAAGCCATCAGGGTGGACCAGTTTCTGCTTTCACCTGTGAATAAATGGTTTTGACAGACTTTTTGCTTTTCAAAAGTCATATTAGTATTTCATTCTGGGAGGAAAGAACTGTGATATGAGTTTGTCTTTGATCTGTCCATTAATTTCTCATGGAGGGAGAAATCTTTTCCTTGGTCTCTGTGTTTTCCAAAGTCCTTAACACAATGGGCAAAAACTTCAGTCCAAAACACAAAAAATATGAAATTACCCATCCAAAAATCATCAATCCATTTAAAATATACGTAAATACCACCAATCACAAATACATATTTTCAAAGAATAAAACCCACCGCAATTTTTTCCACTATAAAATTCCCAATATCTCTCAAGATGGTTGGGCTGCTCATTGATTCTTTCAATTGAGATTTCAAAATGTTGACAAATTTTCCAACAAATTGCTATTTTTGGAGCAAATTAATGTCAATATTAGTCTTGTGTCACGTTTTGTGTCACAACACTCTCAGAAGAAGATTGTTTTAACATTCTGTGTGGCCAGCACAGAAGTTAAGCAAATCTTTAATTTTTCCTTTTTACAAACTATTTTACAAACTAGGCAGAAAAAATAAACATCAAACCACAGAAAATGTAGTCTTGACTAAAAACGAGCATTCCCACCCCTACAGAAAATCAAGTTTGAGTGAAAGAAAAGAAATAAAATAAACCGAAATCATGGGAAACAAAGTTCAGAATGAATATAAATGCAATGAACGCAAAAATGTTGAAAACCTCTTATTTATCATTTCAAGTCAAAAAAAACAATCCAATTGAGTCAAAATTCCAAATATGCATTATCCATTTAAAACCCTAATAAGCTATAATCCCTCTCTGGTACATTTTCTTCTAATGTCCAGTTGCTTAAGGCAGCTCAATTTATTTTCCCACCACTTTTCAGTTGACTTTACTGGAATGCTTAATTTGACTTGTAATGAGCTTTATCAATTCATTCAGACACAATATTACTCATAACACCAAACCAAAAGAATAAAAGAAACAGATGAATCCAAAATAAAAATGCACTTATCAATTACAAACATTTGAGGACATCACACAATGCTAAATGTCACCATGATTCTTTGATGACAATGACCATTCACTATTAAGACTGTCTGAGTAGATATGCATTGCTTTAATCTGTCTGCATCGAGGTGTGAAAACCCCCAGTCCCTCCTTTTCAGTCCTTCATTAACACTTAATCAGGGAACAGGAAAAAGGATTTTTAAGTTAAATCAGACTATTGTTCCAATCTTTGTCCCCATAGGACAACACCAAACATGAAATAGAAGATGTAATCAACTGAAACTAATTATTTTAAATGTTCAATGTTTGACAAATGTTCATCCATTCTCAACTGCTAGCTGCTCATTATGCATTTTCTGAGGAACTCCAATAACTCTTCACCCTCCATTCACACTTTTTCAGCAGTTCCTCACAAGACATCAAGCCCGCCATTCTGTGGAACATTTCAAGTCATACATACCACAATCTCATCAGAAATGGAACTCTCACAGTTCAATTTCAGCTTATTCCACAAATAATTTTTCCCCAATCACTACAGGATAGGCGTTAATGAACGCTTTTTCCTGTTTAAAAACACACTGCTTAGAACATTTACGCTCCCAATTCGACAAACATTTATACAATTAATTATGTACAGTCAATATCAGGACAGCTGGAGCCGCCTTCTGCAAGCTCCCGGTAACACAGCTACAGTTTATCACCAAACGCACATCCCACCACCACATAAATGTATTTACATTAGGCGCCTCTGTAAATGTATTTACATTAGGCGCCTCTGTACAATTCCTAAGTGTATCTTTTACACAATTCGACTATATTTATCAAATCATTTCCTATTCTTACTATGGTCACGAGGAAATAACTGAGGGACCCCTCATGGTTCTCAGCCCAGCCGCCGCATAGGTAAGCTCTCCAGGCCAGATCCCTCACAGTAGACTGGCTTTAAGAGACTTCGTTTTCCTCCGTGCCCCACAGAGACTAAAACTCTGTCGCCGTCTGGTCTTTTTATTTAAAATTTATCACGGTTCTAACCTGGCCATCTTTCATGAACTTTTTACAAATTTTTCTTGTGACCCCGGTCGACTCCTTTCACGAACACATAAATCTTAAATTTAACAGGTCAAACTAGGTCGGCTCTATTCCGATCACATAAACCAAACGTTTATACAAGTTCACCCGGTCGACTCTTTTCACGATCACTTTAAATTTAAGATTTAACAGAATTCACCGGCCGACTTAACGGACTTCTAAATCAGTGCACACGACTCAAACGCTCATATCCTCTGGTCTCTCCTCCCTTTTAAGCTTCACACATAACAGTTACACACAATTGCTTTAGCTCATCCTCATCACTGCTTCAGTTGTTTTTACAGACTTACGGCGGTGATGACTGCTGAATCGTCACGTCTACATGTTTTCACATCTACCTATATGCAGTGTTTTGATAAAACAGGGTTTCTGCTCACCTCTCAGTTTTTCGGGCCCATGTGAAAATTCAGCAGCTCACCATGATCCCGTCTTTTGAATTTGTCCGTCCTTTTCCTCAGAGATCACGTCGGGGGTCACCAATTGTTAAGTTTTTTCAAAACTAACATCGGGTTCAATCGGATCTCTGAGGAAGGAGGCTGAGGGTCAAATTGAGAGTTAAGAAAAGGTTTATTGCAACAGCAAGATGAGGATGATAAGACAAAGACAAAGACAAACAAACATAATAACACTGCAGCTGACAGCGGACTGGATCCATGCTTCCCCACGATGGAGTCACGTGAAACCAGTCCCGAAAATTCCTAAATCACACACATTTATCCCCTGCACCTTGGGGCGGTTCCTTTTTACCTGGCCCAGTCAAATCTATTCTCATTGGTCCGCCGTTGTCATGACAGCATGCTGAGGGCATCTTCGCAGTACAATGAGAATAAACATGCCGCAAAACTCTGCCCCTTTGGGGGTCGCTTTTGGTTGCAGAGCAAAAGGTTCTGTTGTTTAAATGTGAAACTAACATCAACAGTTTAATTAGCATTGTATTGTCTTAGCCCAGACTAAGACCCCAGGGGACAGGAGACAGAAGGCCACCTTTTGGTGTTGTAGCAGGAAGCTCCTTTGCATATGTTAAATGCCAGACTTGAGCAGATCAATTCTTTACAGTCAGAGAAATAGAGGGGGGGGATGGGGGACAGAGACATGCATATTTCTCTAACCTGGCTCCTTCAGACATTTTAACTTTTTAAAACTCAACACTATGTATAATTTAAATAAATGACATGAGCATCTTGTGTAAATTCATCTCTATATTTCTAATTTCATGACTAGGCCTACATCATTTTGCTGATCTAACTAACTTATTTCTCTATTATTCAAGTAGCTAGGCTATAAATTGAGTTAAATGTATAATCGATATGGCCCAGCTTTTACACTTGTTTGCGCAAATTCACATTTAAAAATATATAGGCTACAGTATAGGTAATCTTATTTGGTTTCTTCTTTTACAGTAGGGCTTGTGATGCCTTTTTTCTACTCTTTGAGGAAATGGGAGTAGGACACACCTCCTCCCCTGAATTGGTGGCGCAACATTTCCAGCAACAACTTTCCATATCAGGAAGACTGAGAGACATTCAGACAGAAGTGTAGGCGCAGCCAACTCAACGTTCACTTTCCCACGAAATGGTTCGGACCTGATGAACTGGATTGTTTTCCAAGGATAAGAAGAATACATCGTTTAAGCATGGAGTTAAAGTGGTAAAGAGTCTTGGAAAGTGTTTTTGTTCCTTAGATTATCAAATAGGCCTACGTGGCATTAAATAGCCTAAAGAAAATATCTGCTGTTTGCTTTCAGGCCAGTTCGCGATAGGATATCCTTAGTCCTTCTTATTTTGGTGATCATTTCAACAGCTCTCTCTGGTACGTAAAGTGGACACGTACACAGCTTTTATATATATGCAATAACTCATTCTCACAATGAATCTCTTTGTGTAATATGCGTTTCAGACAATCTTGACTGTACGAACGACTATGTCTCACTGATGTCTTGCCACTTTGAAGCGCAAAACTGCTCTGAATACAAGTTGATTTTCCGGAGCACAAGGAAAGATGGGTAACGTGTTGTTTTTATTGTTTTACTTATTTTACGTAGCCTATGGTTTACTGCCGAACCAGTAAATTGGTAAAATTGTATATTTATGAGCTTATTTTTGGCTGACTTCACTCCAATGATCAAGTCAGTTGATTGTTTTCATATAATACTGTATAGGAAAACAATCAACTGACTCGATTACATATTATGTAAGCCTATAAATTTAAATTATATTATCCTATACTATTTCTCGATTGCTAAGACAAGTCTTGAAACCCTCACCCATGTTCTCAAAACTGTAAGCACAAAATTAAATTTCCAAACTATGTTTCCAAAACACATGACTCAATGCTTTTAGATCATACACACACAGCCAGTCAATAACTAAACACTACAGAGCATTCATTAGACATTACCTCAAAACATTGACAACACAGTGTCAAGGGCATGTAGTTACAGAAAAAAATGTTTACAGTATTTTTTTTAGTAAACACATTTTGCAATGAAAACGTACAGTAGGCCTAAGTATATCACAACGTGTACAGTGAATATCTTGTACACTGCAAGTTGTGCAAGTAATACAATATTGAATGTCTGTATACTGTATTACTGTAGGCAATTGCCCATCAATACAGTAGTCCAACTGAAAAGGCCAAAAAACAAAGAAAACGAAATGAAAAGCACATGACGGTACACTAAAAAATATTGTGAAACCGCAAAATCCAACATCAACATTCAATGAATGAAGAAATTTATTTCAGACATATCAAAATTAAACCAAACAAAACATATAAGAAATGTACAATGACAAATGGTTGTTTAGTGTTTTAGCAATCATAAATACTGTAATATATAATTGTATATAAAATCAACTAAAATGTATTTAAAATATTTAGAGCATAATGCATTTTATCTTGTATTCCACAGGGAGACCCATAGCAATTTTACACAGTGTCACACTGCACAGTGTTGCTCTGTCCACAATGAGACACTTGTTATAGGGGAGTCTTTTTTAGCCATAGTTCTGAAAGGAGGCGATGTCATAGAGACCAAAACCATCAACATCAAAGACAGCAGTAAGTTGACTTCTTTTAAATGAATCCAGTAATCTGATCCAGATCCAGAATAACAGTGAATGGATGTGCAACTGGATGGAAGTTAGGAAACATTCCCCTTACTTCTCTCATCTCTGTTCTTCTACAGTAAAGCCCCAAACCCCAACAATTGTCTCAGTGAATGAATCTAATGGGAATTTTCATGTCAAGTGGAAGAAGAACGTGAATATAAGTTTAAGAGATAACTTGACTGCTAATGTGACTTACCATATAAAAGGAGGAGCAAAAACCGTAAGAGCAATGCCAAATGCACTTTATAACACAACAAGATAACTTGTCGTAGAGATTACTTATTCATGGGCATTTACGTATGTAAGCTTGCTTCTTTAGTTAAAGGAAATGATTGCCAAGCCATCTTTTTAATAATTCTTGTTTCTCCATACCAGGTGTCTGCTCTTGTCAAACCAACTCCAGACGAATTTAGTTGGTATGAAATACTTGGTCAAGACTTGGAACCAAGTACAACATATGTGGTCAGTGTGAAAAACCACATAGACTTGAGTAAACACGTCAGTGAAAGTAGCGAAGAGTTGGAATTCACAACCCGTAAGTTATGCTACCCAACCACACAGCAACTGATCTTTATCTGTGTTGCGACATTGACTTAGTTGTTGTGGCACACCACACCTAACTCACTAATGTGGGCTATCACAGGCTTTCTCAGACTGTGAGGTACGCTGAAAAGAGGGTCTTTCCTGGGAGAACTGGGAGTGCAAGCAATTTTTTTTAAACTGGTGGTACATGACCAGAGAAAGCTGAGAAAAGAAGCTGTGATATTCCCTTTCTCTCAAAAGGTAGAAAACGCACAACTATCAAAATGCACTGCGCCGCACCGGACCAATTAACACTGGTGGGAAATAGGCAATAAAGTAACAGAATCTTGGTTTATATTTGATCAGCACTGCCTAGTTTTACCATTTTATCTGAGTTCTTAAAGCCTCTGTTTTCTCAACACAGGAAACAGTATGAGCCCACTTCCTGTTCCCAAACTTTCATAGTATTGCTAAATGGTGCAGTTTTTGAAAACATTCTAGGCAAGAAATAGGAAATACTGTAACAGAACCTTGGTTAATATTTAATCATCACTGTCCCTTCTCTGTCCCTCAATCTGCTTCTATCCTCTGTTTGTCCATATGTGGAAGTACAATCTGTAGTTTGAGCACAGTACTAACAGCCAGCAGGTTTTGCGTCATGTGGCGGATTTTTGCTGGGTGGTCAGTAGGGAGATCTGGGCCCTGCTTAGATAGAGGGAAGTTTATTTACACATACAACATTATTACGATACAAAGTTGGTTGAAAATTTGCAAAATATCCCTTTAAGACAAAGGTTGCAGATAAGGATCACAACCGTTTCATAGTTCTAACTGCCATGCAGTGTTTTGTTGTCATGGCTCTATCTTCTATCTCTCTCTCTCATCTTTCTCTCTGTGTTGCTCCACTATTACAGGCACACCCATTGCCTCACCCTTGATGCCGTTTTATGCTTCTGCGTCGAATCAACAGCGTACCCCCGCAGAAGCATAAAATGTCCATTAGGGACCTCCCTCCCCACCCACATTCTCTAATAGCCAGTGAACATATTATGGTGCTCTGCTCTACCATTTTCCTTTTCACCCAAGTCACTGTAAAGTCTAAGTCTTCTTTACTAGCCAAGTGCAGATCTACAAGCATACATCATGCACTTCTCTCTAGTTTACGTCTCTACTGCATGTAATTTGTTAAAAAATGAAGTAATTTCCAAACTTACTTTATACATGTTACTTTACAGCCATGTCCTCCACTGTCCTGGCCCTGGCTATCATCATTAGCCTCAGTTTTGCTGCAATCATCCTCAGCGCTGCTGTAAATAGCTGTTATGTAAAGTAAGTTTTTGTGTTGTTTTTCTGTTACTGAATCATATGAAAGGCTTTTCCCCCCAAATACTGTAACTCCTGTGTTGTATTTATGTGTCAAGTGTGTGTCTGTTGTTGATTTGTCTGTGCAATTGATTTTAGGCTCAACACAAAGTGGAGGGACACAGTTGCCAAATGTCCAAATCCTAAACTTCTTATTATGCATCCAGGAGAGGAAGAGGTGAGTAGCCTGGTGATACTTATTTGGCAGCAATAGCCATTCAATGCATTTACATTCTGTAAATCCTTCTCTATATACTAGATTCCAATTGCCTTCACATGCATGAGTGTTTCACAGGATTCACATTCCAGCATGTAATCCAGCATCACTAACATTTTATTTTTTTTAAAAACTACATGTCCTATAAAATAAGGTTGGCGATGCATTTATTACAACTTACTTTTATTATAACAAAGCAAGTTTGTTTGGCTGCATTATGTACAGATACACCAGTTCGTCCTGTTGTTTTTGTGACATAGCAGCTGCTCAACAGGCAATTAACAAGCAATTGCTGTTACCACCATCAACCATAGGTGTCAACTTACCAACCAGGAATAACATCATAATGATTTTAACTTTAAACTTTACCAGATACGTTCACAAACATGTTGATTTGAAAATAATAATTAATATGTTATAGTTGTAAAACCTATTGGAAAATAACATTTGACCCCTTTACTCAAAATGTTTCAAATCTACGGTTTTAATTGTTTTTATCCTCCTTGTTGCAGGTCTTGAAGCCTGTGCCACCCATCATCTCGTCTGTCTGTGTTGAGCCCCTTGTTCCAGATGACAGCAAATCATGGTTTGTGTGGCTGTACTAGTACATTTCCTAGTAAAATACTAGTACAAGTCATTTTAGTATATCATTTTGTTGGCAGTTAAAGTAACCCATTTGTCTGTATTTAGGTTGAAGGGGTCCCTGGGAGGCACTAGCAGTGGGAGCCTTCAGCAAAGCAGTGGAATCAGTAGTGGCTCTTCTGGTTTCAGTTATGCTAATGCAGAACCTAACGTTAAAGCCTGTGTTCAGGAAGCCCTTCTCAAGGCCTTACCCAACATCAGCCCAATACCACATTTAATCACCAATCCATTTACAGAAATAAACCAAGACAGTGGTTTACTCTCCTCTACCTACAATCCTTTTGGTGTCAGAGCTGATGACATGAGTTTTGGATCATCTGGCTTTGAAAATAAAACCTACTCCATCCTCATTCCCAGCGGCCCACATCAGAATGTGACGGACAGCTCTGAGTTTCAGACGCACGCTGAAATGCTTTGTGACACTCCATACCATCCTGTTGTGGGTGACGTGACCTGTGTGGACCAGCACGCACCAGCTTGTCCGCGTGTTAATTTTCCACCTGTGGTTTTATCTCTAATGCCAACAGACATGTCATATCAGCAAAGCAATGGCAATTCTGGGGGATTTTCATATTCAGAAGACTCCAGTTTGTCCTCCGTCTCTAGTGGCACCAACACAATTGCGTTATGTGATCCTGTGTCCAGAGTCGAGGGCAGGTTGGAGAGCTTCGATGAGGCTGCCTGTGGTGCGACAAAGCTACATGGAACAACTAAAGGGGCAATTATTTGTGATGAAAACCCCTGCTACGGCAGTGCCTCTGCAGGCTCACACAGCTTTCTTCCAGTGGATGACGGCTACCAGGCATTTCAGAATCTGGTGGAGCAGCCTGATACTTTGTTTTCAGAAGAGAGGTGTCTTAAGAAAGAGGGTTGTTTGAATAGATACCCCGAGGAATCATTCACCAAGCTGCCTCAAAGCTTCTTAAGCCCAGTTGTCCCAGGCGTCATTAACAATGTCCAGGGTGGCCAGTGTCTCTCTGAGCTCCAAAGCCATTTTCTCTCTTTGATCCCTGCTCACCAGTCTGTGCCACTAATCACAGACAGCGGCTATCATAGTGTGTAGCGCTGACATTTTATTATGTGTAATTTCTGCTTCTTTAAATTATTGAGAAACATTGTTGAGAAATTTGGAAGACAAGAGAGGGAGAGAACAGGATGTGGCTGTGAATGGTGTTTACACTGTAACATGACTCAGGTTTAAAAGTCAATTGAACTTGGAAACAGCAGCAAACAATCTCACCTTAAGAGCCATTTAGAAGCTGTTCTTGATCTTTTCAGTTTGCCCTGTTGTCATGGATAGTTTCCAAAGAAGATTATGAAATCATGACCGAAAGCTTCAGAACAGTTAATAAATGGACTTTGCGTTGACATTGTTTTCTCAACTGTGACATGACTGTTTTAATAGCTCTCATGGTCATGGATACTTTGTAACTGTATGACTGCTTTTGATGCGAAACATCCATTAAGTTTGTACATAGAAACATTAATGTAAAATGTCTATCATAAACAGAGTGCACTTACGTAGCTTGGCATTGCCAGACTAATTCGCAAATGCGTATTAGAGCACATGAAACATGAGCTCACAGATTGGTCTGGTTTCTAGGCTAGAATGCACTTGCTTTGAGTTTTAGATGTGGGCTTGCTAAACAAAAAAGCTGCAGTCATCTCACATATTTATATCTCACTTGTTATATTAAACTAAGGTCATTTGTTTTTCCCATAGGAAATATGAATGTTGTGTAATAGAATATAAATGTTGTAGAAAGCTTGAAATCATGTCCAACCATCCAGTCTATAGTATTAATAAGACTTCAGTGAAATATGAGTTAACAGAAGAGTCATTACTATTCATTTTATAGATTATTTCAATCTTAAAAGGCATTTTTCTTGTGATGACTCCCCTCATCACAAGAAAAATGGCCTTTTAAGGAAAATTACATCTGAACTGACCAAGTGTCCACAATTCAGCATCATAATGAGCTGGTGCAATTCAGGGTTGTGAAATAGCTTCCTCATAGCTCTTCTCTGGAACTGCCGAGCCACTTCCACAGAAACACATGTCACATTGTACAGTAGCAGCAAAGACGTGAACTCAAAGGAACTCATTTTACTATATGCAAAGAAATAGCAGTATTCAGTATTCAAATAAAGTTTTTTATTTCTTGAGTTGTGTTTGCTTCAAATGGACTATCCGGGTAAGTTTTTAATGTTTTAATGTAAAAACAAACAATATCCACTTCAATTAAATTGTTATGACAGAAGACATCTTAGATATATCTGCAAATAACAAACACAAACATAAAACTAACTGCTAATGGCTAGATATATTTTTTATGATTTGGATAAATGGCCCCTAAGTAGGAGTTTAAACTGTTATTGTGTCACTATAACAGAAAAACACCAAGTGTAACATACAAACTTAACATCTTTGGTGGGCAAAACTTCTGAAAGATTGCATAAAGACTACTGACAAATATTCAGTTGAAACTGGGTATCAGGATAGGACATAATTTCACATATGTTTCTAAGGTGTCAACAATGGCACATAAAAGTCATTTAATGGGGCGGGCAGAGAGGTGGGACTTTTTAGAGTTAGGTATGTGAGTTGTCAGTTGGTGGAAAGTACAGATAAATTGACATGACCACGAAAGATATTATGTTAATATAAACATGAGTATTAACTATAAACTGTATAATATTATAATCTATATAATATAAAAAAGATTATATAACTTATTTGCATTCACATGCAATGCGTTGTATATTTGAATATATCCTTTTAGTATAATTAAACAATTGATAATAAGATAACATCGTGAATTGATCAATTGATTTCATAATTTAGAATTACAGGCATTGTGTCATTTTATTGAATATTCGCATGTATAGTTTAAACAGTGTCTGGATGGTTATTATAAAATTGCAACAGATGACTATAATACCTTGTTAAATAGTTAATAAATACTTTGTACACCGTCTATAAACATCAACCTCAGCAGATGTGAAAACATCATTAACAACAATCCATAAGGGCCAATATAGCTAAAAGTAAAGCGGTGGGTAAGCTCATACCCTACGATAATAAATATTAACAATAAGAGGGAGCAGAAGTAATCGGTTGGGAAGCTGAGTGGCGTGATGTTGAAATTGTAATGTTCAAAAAGGACTGTGCAATTTAAAAGGTTTGTGCATGTTCATTTATTTTTCGTGTATGGTCATTGTTCTTTTTAAATTTTAGACCATACTGTAAAATTAGAGGTGCACCAATACCACTTTTTTCAATATAAGCATGGAAAACTTACAAAAAGCACTTTATTTGATGTTTTAAAAAATGTAAAGCTTCAGTAAGTAACTATGATTGAATTTTTTGTAATAAAGGTTTTATTAGTAATCTGGTGTGTTTTTTATATCCCACCCTGACTTGCAGGTGCATTTTTCATTAATATATATGTTTGTTTTTTTGTATATAATTTAATAAAGGGCAAAACATTTCTCATTGCTTTACCAAGCACTTACTAATAACTATGAAAAACATCAGTCGCAACTTTATAACCACCCAGACACTGTTTACAGTTTATAGACCAACCCTTAACAAAGGAATAATTATCTATCTAAACAATGTTCATAGACGGTGTACAAAGTATTTATAAACTATTTAACAAGCTATTATAGTCATCTGTTGCAACTTTATAATAACAATCCAGACACTGTTTACAGACGGTTTACAGACCAACTAGTAACCCTTAACAAAGCACTACTAATAATTAGTAATCATTATTAATTATAATTTAATTGTTTGTTAACAGTAAACTGACTATTTCCTAACAGTTAAATGATAATTAACTAAAGATTAATTAACTATCAATTTACCATTTATAAATGATGGTTATTATAAAGTGTTACCGAATAAGCTACACATCGTCACTGCTGCTACAGTAATTTCATGTGGAACCATGAAAAACCACATGGTCCCATCCATTTTTTATCACTGACTTAAACCCACCAGGTCAGTTTGGATAATTGTCAACTGTGAAACCACAGCTCAGCAGGTAGAATTTCAAGAAAAGCATTTTAAAACCTTTACAAGGACCAACAACGCTCCACTCCATCACACTCCACTTGTCATGAAAAGAACAACATACAGTATTTCCTGTAATTGGAGGAAGGTTATTGGAGGAGGAGAGTGATTGTCATAACTTTATCTACAATTGGAAGAATCCAGTCGGGGAGGAAGGGTGCCACGGAGTAAACTGCGATTAAATCTGAGCTCCTTTTCTCTTTTCTGTTACTGTTGAAACTCCTGCGTGGCCGGTGACACGTCTCCCCCTGAACCTCGGACTGCAGAATGCAACAACCAGGCCGGCTGAGGCTGAGGCCATGGCTGGAGGAGCAGATTCAGTCTGGGAGGTATCCAGGAGTTAGCTGGCTGGACCAGGTAGACCCCCTCCATCTCCCCCTCATCCCACAAACGCATGCACACACCAGGGTGCAAAAGGTTCTGCTATTGACAACAATGTATTCACTGTTTTTTTCTTCTACAGCCAGCACGGATCTTTCAAATCCCATGGAAACATGCCGCTCGTCATGGATGGAGTATTGACCGAGATGCTACACTCTTCAGGAGTTGGGCCATGCACACTGGTAGGAACCCCACACCAAAACAAGCTGCCTGGTTGGTCCCCAATAGTCTATTCAGATTATTTCTTATTATCTTTTGTATTGATAGCTAATTTTCTGTCAATCAAGGCATTTTGCCTGATACCTTCTGTTACAGTCCTACATTTACACTTGCATGCTGATGCTTTGATAAAGAGCTATAATTGAGGAAAACCACAACAATCTTATATGAGAACATTTTCATAATGTCAACACATATATAATTTATTAATCAATGCTAAATGTATTTAACTCTTTCACTGCAATGTGTTCACGTGTTAAACAGAAAGTTTAGTCACTTTTCTTTAACTCTTGCCTCACTTTGTATTTGTCATTAGTTTTTTTACTGTCACAACGT
This sequence comes from Etheostoma perlongum, assembly GCA_026937815.1. Classification (NCBI taxonomy): domain Eukaryota; kingdom Metazoa; phylum Chordata; class Actinopteri; order Perciformes; family Percidae; genus Etheostoma; species Etheostoma perlongum. The sequence goes on along the minus strand of CM049371.1, from coordinate 8,390,703 downwards.
CCCTGATTCTGGCCAGGGATCTTTCAATGAGATTACAATTAGAATTGTTTTTTTATTACATGCAAGAAAAAAAAGTACTGAGAGAAAAAGTTTTCATACCAATAGCAAAAATGTAAATACAAATATAGGCAGCATCAGGTTGGAAAGGTTTTTAAGGTGTAGTGTTTGCACACACACACAAAAAACACATAAATCAATCAGTCATCTTTTTCCAAGTATGTTCCTTTAAATGCAGTTGATTTGGCATATAATCTGGAGCTACGTAAGGTTCCTGTGCACGTTGTATCACTTAGCTGGAAACTGGGATGATGGTATGAATGAGGTAAATCTAGAAATGTGTGGACTGAAAACCATTCAACCATGTCTACTCTTCACTGGAAAGACTTCTACTAAGCAGTAAAACAGGCCTGCAGGTTAATCTTATCGGGATGGTTGAAATAATTTCCAAAATGCAGTTAAAATGGCTAAATGTTGCAGGCACAGTTTAACTTTAGATAACATTTAGAAACTTTGCTTTAATTCCAAAAAATATTCAAGAAATGACATGTGGACATAAGGGTTATGCTTTGGACTTTTCTCATGAATAAGGGCATCTTAAACCTAAAACCAATCTTTTTGGGGCACTTTTATGGAGCTAGAATTGTTTCTTTATTACATATGAGAAGAAAGAAAGATCTGAGAGAAGAAAAAAAAGTTTGAGAGAAAAAATTATTACATTGAAAGCAAAAACATTTTATGAGAGAAAAAAAAAATATTTGAGAGAAAAAGTTTTCATACCGATAGCATAAATAATCTCTCTCAAAATACTTTTTTGAACTCTCAAATATATATTTTTTGCTATTAGTTTGAAAAAAGCTCTCAAAAAAAGTGTTTCTCTCAAAATGTAAAATCTCTCTCAAAATATTTTTTTAAACTTTCAAATATATATATTTTTTGCTATCAGTTTGAAAAAAACTCTCAAAAAATTGATTCACGTGTTTTTTTAATTAACTTTTAATTACCTTTTAATTATCTGTGTCAAATTACTGACTACCTGCTTACAGAAATTCCAAAACATTGAAAAAAAAATTTGTGTCCAGAATCTAAGAAACATGTACACACAATTATAATTATAATTCATATAATTTAGTACAATACAAATAATAATAATTTGATAATCCACTTCAAAATCTCATATTTTTACTCGATTTGTAATCTCTTCTCATGTACGTTCTGATTACACACACACACACACACACACACACACACACACCGTCCAATCTTGGGAAAGTCACGCTTTGTGATTGTAGCTGCACATCACATCATGGGAAAGCTCCAGTTCAGTTGTTATGACTGTTGTGGGTGATCATATTGCTGTCAAAGTACAACAGGACAGCTTCTCACAATATCTAGAAAAGACATATTCATCATTTGAATAATATGTAAAAGAGCACACTGTACAGAGTGTTGTATGTCCTACAATTCAGCTCAATATTCAAGAAAACATTAAAAAAGTAATAATAATATAGTACACAGATTATAGAATTCAACCACCAACTAAGCCTGAGGAAACTGACACAAAATTTGTAAAGGCTCGTCAAGTTCTAATGGCAGTGGGAGAGTGGAGCATAGAGCTGCTGCTACCTGCGCTTGCTCTTGTCTGCTGTGAATGATCCATAGTCGATCTTTTTAAGCTCCAGTGATTTTTCATTACTGAGGCTAGATATTAAATTCAGACGACTGGCTGAGATCCAAATCACACCGTGCTAAATATGAGAACTAAACACATTGGATGGAGTCACACACTGGATGATAGATGGAAGCAACAGCACAGTTGTGACAGTGCTGTTTGAAGATTGTTGTGCGCAAGTCCTTGCTTCCCCACATCTCTACAATGGTGGCCACATTTATGGGCTATACACCCCTAAATACAACCGGTTTAAATATACCAAGATGTTCCTATAACATGAATGAAAAATCCCCGAGTGGTTGAACTTCTCACCTTGCTGCAGTGATCCAACAGTGTACTCTAGGACACCATGACATCACTGTGTGGTTACTGTGTGGTTACAGGTGCAACACTAGCTTCCAGACAGATTTGCAGCTTGAAAGGCTGATCCAATTAGCATTCACAAATGTGGTGAAGGGTATGGAAGCTAATTCAGTCAGAATTTGTAAATGCTTCCTTGCATGTAGATCCGTTTCCTCCTCTCTGTCTTCTTATGCATATGAATCTGTGAGTTAATACTGTGTGTTTTATTTAATGTGTTTTTAATGTTTGCATGTATATTGTTTGAAACACTGTATCTGTATGCTGCCATCTTGACCATGGCTCCATTGAAAAAAAGCTAATAATTATAATAGTAATAAAAACACCCAACCAAAGCTACAATATGTACTAGTGATGCTGTATGTGGTTAGAGGTGAAACACACTTGAAACTTTATTAGCCTGTTGCTACAGGAAGTTACTTAAATTCCATCCTGGAAAAATGTATTCAGGTATTTAAACTTACTTCTGGTTTGAACTCTGATTTGCTTCTTCAGGTAGGCTGATTAGTCAACTAACACAATTAGGGCATTTTTCTGTCTTTGCTCAGGAGGGAACACTCACCACTGACTTTCAATTAGTTTTTAATATAATGCATGACTATTCCCCATGCTGTTGGCTAGCACTACTGACACCTGTGTGTGTGGTGGATGGAAGCGTGTGTGTGTGTTCATATTTATGTGTGCTCATATGTTTGCTTCTGAGTGAGAATGTGTGGGGATTGTGTATGTGTGTGTGTTTATTTTTTTCTTGATTTGTTGAATATCAATATGTGGGAAAGAGAGAAATGACTTTTTGTCTGCTGTCCTCTTGTGTGAACCCGATAAAAAAAGTGTCTTTCACACATAAAGCAATGCTTGTCTGTACACTTGTTCACTTCTTCAGGACGGTACCATCCTGGCAAAGACAAACCAGATCCCAAGACATGGAAGGCAAATTTCCGCTGTGCCTTGAATTCTCTGTCTGACATCTGTGAGCTGCGAGAGCACAGCAGGAAGAGAGGCAGCAATGCCTACAGAGTCTACAGGATGATGCCCAGCACACAAACACACAGACGCAGGAGAGGTAAGACATGCCTTGAACATGTAATTATCAAACAGATTCTGAATTCTTCTCTATTCTCAGTCAGGTTTAATGTGAACCCCCCCCGGTCCTCAGGGCTGAGGTCGATAAGCAGGCCTCGAGAAAGACAGGTGGGTTTAGGTGATGATACACACACCACTCATGCCTGGCAACCCACAACAACACGACCCATTTCAGCCACACCAGAGAAGGTGGAGACCCATGCAGAGGACATATTTGGTGACGCCCAAACGCATGGTAAGACAGTTGTGACCATTTTGTTGTTTTTCTAACTGTTGTCTAAAATACTCTAGGAACTTGTAATGATGCTATTTATTGTTTTTCAGGCATGTGGGAGGCCAAACCAGAGGACCAGGAACAGAATGAGGCTGTATTTAAGGTATCACAACTTTCATGTGTGGTTTATCCTGTCATAGAGAGTCTCTCACTGGCAGAAAGAAGGAAAAGTTCCCTGATGAAACTGCATCCTATTTGACTTAACCGTTTAGACATCAGTAGCATGTTTCTGGGATGCAGTTTGGGTTCTGTAGGCAGTGCTCTTGATAACTGACTGATTGTTGATATTTTGTCTCCTGTAGTTGATGGACCACTTAAGCAACACTGACGTCTGGAACCTGACTGGGGAGCAGAGAGGATGGAGAACACACACACTGTGGGACCACTGGCACTGTACGGCACTTTGTACATATATATATGTATATATTATATATATATTATTGTGAGAAGGGTTAAATAGATAGATTAATAGATTAAATAGTGGTTTTGTGCTCCTCAGGTGCTGGTGATGATAACCCTTATTCTCTGCACACAGAGAACTACAGTGATCTGTTTGGTCCAAACTACATCAAGGAGCTCTCTGATTGGTCCACACATCAGCAAACACTGATGCCGTAGCTGTGTACTGAACGGCTCATCCTCATGCTCTTTGTGTTAACCGCAGCTGTTCTTCATTTAGGCTTTCTTGCTAACTTTCAGCTGATTTCCTCCTGCTGTCTGTCTGCTGAGCTGACCACTGAAAAAGGGGAAACAAGAGAGGGGGAACGGTCGGGCGGTCATCCTCTCTGCTGAGCATGCTGAGATGAAGATCCTGTTCCAAGCCAAGCTTTACCTCTGTCATCATCACTTCACTATGGTTCAGTGCCTCAAACTTACTGACATGACACCAAGCTCAGTGAAAACAGATCTCATTTCGCTTTAGTGCAGGATGGGTTATTGCTCTACTGTTTCTCTGGGTTTTACTGGATGTTTAGCCAACATACAGTAAAGGTAGTGCAGAACACACAGGCATTACAGTTTGGCTTGTGTTTGTTTGTGTTGAGTTTAAAACTTCACAGCACTACACAGTAAGCTGTAATAAACATGTATCTTTTTTGTCCTATATATGCATGTGATTTCTATACCTTTAGTTTTACCAATTTTTAAGACTTCTCACAGAGATACTCAAGTTTGTATATTTTCATTGTTTGAGGCAGAACATGGTGCACTTTGTTTTGTATGATATTGTACAACCTGTTTTGTAATTTTAAATACTGTATGAATGGAATGCGTTAGCTTCAGAGGGTGGCTGTTTATCATTCATTAAAACCTATAACCAGCAGTGGAATTATTAAATTTGGCAGTCAATGACCCACCGTCATTATTACGCTGCTGTCTAATAATTCTCAACAGAATTGATGTGATGAATGCCTTTTTTGTTTGACTTTCAAAGATAGGTGCATTTTAACATTTTAAGAAATACATTTTAAAAAGCACAGAACATTTAAGTAATTTGTTGTGAGGGCTTCACTATAAATAAATATGTTGTAAGATTCAACCTGTGATTGTAAACAGACATGTAGTACTAATAAAAGTAAAAATATAACTCACATTTCCAAGTTCTTTAACAATAATGTATACCAAAATCTAATTGTTTGGTGTGATTAAAAGCTGCATTAACATTTAACAATATCCTTACTTTATTGATCATAACTGGAAGATAGATTGTCACACTAGTTATTTGTGCTTGATCAGTTTACAGGCTTTTATCATGGTAGACATCTTGTTCTAGACGGATTAGCACAGGTGTAAACAATAACACTAATTATGACTCTCTCTTCTTTACGTCTGGCCTTGAAAGTGGCACACCTGCCTGTAATTTGTAATTATGAAAACTAATGTGCTCTTCCTTCTCAGCATGATTTATTGGCTTATAAAAAAAGACCTGACATTTGTCATTAAATCCCCTAAAAGGCCTAAATAAAACCATTCAAAAAGCACCATGTCCAGGACCTTTAAGTACAATGTTTAGGTTCTTACTGTACTAAGTACTGTACTATTATTTCTTTATTATGTTTTCTACTTTAAATCCACTATATTTCAGAGGGAAATTTTGTACTTAAACTATATGTATAAACTATATTTATTTGGCCGTTACTACTTTTTCACATAAGATTATAATATTCCTAACACGTTGTCAATATTAAACCAGCGGTTCCCAACCATTTAGCTTTTGACCCTCTATAAAGAAACTGTCTGGTTCAGGCCCTTGGCCATGTTTCAGATGTCTAGGAGTTGTTAGCTGTTGCACCAAAGAGACATTTCCCCTCCTAACTTCTCAGGTGTCATTTAAATAGCTGTCTTAGGCCCATGGAGGTCAGATGTTCCATCATTTAACAAAACAAGCAAAGGTTAGAAAACAATAACAACAGCTTTTTGCAGCAGAACTTTGTTTTATCTTTTTTCCTCTCCACCATAGGTTATGAACCTAACTACAGAACTGTACTTTTAAATAGCTCCTCAACCAGCAATTGCTTACACATTGACTAAACCATATTAAAAAAATATATATATAAAAACAGTCACAGGTCCATTATTCTGCAGAAAAGTACTTTTATATCATCTCTATTATTATTATTATTATTATTATGTGTTATGCTCTTTTTTTGTATAGTTGTTTTGATGTTTTTCATGGGGTGGATATTACTTTGTATTTTTTGTAAAGCACTTTGTAACTCTGTTATTAAAGGTGATGGATAAATAAAGCTATTAGTAGTAGTAGTAGTAGTAGTAGTAGTTTACTCTTAACCATAGTATCTTACGCTTAACCAAACCCTATATCACCCCATAGATGTGGGGTTTTGGCCTGAAGTAAAAACATGGAACACACAGCCCGTCAATTATCAACATTTAACATTTATTTGTCATTATTCTGAAAAATGCAGAAAAAAGACAGATGAACTTCCTTTAAAGAGGGAACTACCTATCAGGCAGTTCCTCAGGAAAGACAACAAAAAACACTGCTCCAACTCTCTGCCTTCCCAGTAATGTTATAAAGAAAAGTAATCTAAAATATATGTATGACCCTGAATACATATAAACCATGGATCCTTTAATTTCATGTTACGTATTTACAGTGTCATCATAATAATCCCAACAATTTTTAAAGTCACATTCAACCAGTCCACTAGCACAGCCTGCTGGTCAGATTATATACTGCAGTCGCTGTATGTCTTCACATACTACAGCATTCAGCACAAGAGCTGGAAAAAAAAATAGTCTACACATTTTTGGATCCCTTTTCACACAGGAATTACTACAGAAACATTTAAAGAGGGACAGATGCGCTATGTGACAATATTTTAGCCTGATGAATCACAATATTAAAATCGGTGTTGGGAAAGTGGTTAACAGCTGTTTTAAGGCTGTAAATGACAATATTTTACATATGTGAGGATATCTTTCCAGCATTCATGTTGCCTGGTACCAACACCAAATATATCATTCTTTTATCATAAATAGTAGGACAATAGCACTTATTTAACACCAATTTACACAGACTTTTGCTTGACTTATAATAAAATAACCACATTCTGTTATCATATGATGTACATGGAAAACAAATAATCACATGTATTAATAGATCCAGGCCTGGCTGGTTTGGTCGACACTTTTAATTTATAATGACTGTGAGTAGTGATGAGCAGTGTGTACATGATGAACAATAATGACAATATTGAGGGACGAAAGTGTACCAGCCGGTCAATAAAAAGAGAGAATATCTACTCTAGTCTGATTCTTAACACAACTGACAACCAACGTAATCAGCCAATAAGAGCTGCACTTATTTACTTTCCCCTAAGAGAGGAAACCTTTATAGAAAAGTATATACCCTTGAAAAGGGAGATATAACTTTTTGTAAATTTTAAATGTTTGACAAAATAATGTTAACATCACATGAAAACATCTTTTAACACTGAAGCAACCTAATCACAAACACTGCTACAGAGGTGGGTTGCATTAGGTTGAATGCCAGATTTAGTAGCATCTGGCAGCTTTAAAGAGGTGCGGCATTCGAGTTTTTAAAGAAACACAAATCTGCTAAGACCTCTGGAGGGACAAGATCCTTTCTGACAGGATTATGAGTCTATCGGCCAAATAAATGACAAAAAGATTATTTTATGTCAAGAGATGTCATGACAAGGAACAGTGTGTAATACAAACTGTGTGAGGGTAAAGACAGTAAAACAAGCCAAAAAACAAATGCAATAGGTTTACTACAAGTTTGAGAATACTGCTGGCTGTATCAACCCTGACCCACATTTGTGGCGCTGTTTGCAGAGTGATTTGGTTACTTCCAAGTTTAATTCTTGGTCTACTGCTGGTACACAAGCCTTGAAAAAGAAGACAGAAAAATGATGAATGGCCTTAGAACCACTATGCTCAGTATTTGCAGAATGAAGCTGCCAAACATCACCGGTAAAACAAATAAACATGACTTCAGAAGGCAGATTAGGAAGTTTATAGTTTATTAAAATTCTATATGGTTTAATCTAAATGAGTATAAAAAAACAGTTGAAATCAATGCAAAATTCCCTAGCAAGTATGAGTGTACAATGTATGATCCAGTGTACTCTACTCATTCAAGTTTATAACAAGACAGCAATCTTCAACCCTGAAAGCAACTCAGAGGACCATGAGTATTTCTCAGAACTAAACAATGAACATATTACTTTTGCCTTGCTACCTCTACCTGTCCTTTGATAAACCTCTGATAATAAAGAAGGAAACTGAATGTTCCAAATCTCCAGTGTGGCCCAGCCACCATGAGGTCCATTTACAAATCAGAAAATAAATACAGGCATCCAAATTGGCTACAACAGCAAATATTTTCCTCATACATACACACAAGCATACGTCTGACTGAGATTCTGAGCTTTCTAAACCCTCTTATCTATTCTTAACAGTTACTCTTTACAGTGCAACAGTATGGCAGCAAATGGACAGCAGTGCTTTCATTAAAATAAAAAAAAAATAAGGAATGGAAAATAAAAAATATATATACAACATTATGGAAAAGCAGTAGTTTCATCTTTTGGTCCTGTGTCCGTTACAGACAGAACTGCTTTTTGAAAACGCTTCCTCATATCAACAACAGTAGTTTCCACAAGACTGTGAAGGGCTGAGAGGGGAAAAGAGTGGAACACATGTTAGGATCTTAAACGCTACTGACAGGCCAAATTACACTAATGTACCATCAAATCTGAGCTTGTTTGGACAAAGTTTGTGTGTGTGTGCGTGTGTGTGTGCGTGTGTGTGGGGTGGGGGGCTGAAAACTCTTTAGGCAACCAAAGAAGGGCGGGGGGCCAAAAATAAAAAGTGAAAGCAACCATGGCAACATCCAGTGCGAGTTTAAAAACAACGCAGGGGGGCAATGTTAACAGTTAACCAGTTGCCTGAGGCCAGTAGAAAGGAATGCCACTGGCCTAAGAAAGAAAGATAGTAATAATAATAACAACAACAACAACAACAACTGAAAAAGTAATTGTATTGACAGCTGAGTACAAGAAAAATGAAAGTGGTTATCTGCACAACAATGGTAATTAAAGGAACAAGGACATTTATTCCTTCATGGAGGAAGGGTTGAATTTCCCTTAATCACACACACACATATATAAACACAAGCTTGCTGTTTTTGTCAAATCAGGGTCTTTTAGTAGTAGATGGTATCTTGAGAAGTCTTCAAATTCCCATATTGGTGTCTTTCTCATCAATAACAAAAGTTATAGCTGAAGACTAAAATCACTATTTTTGGTTAACATTTATACACTAGTGTGACCTGGATGATTAAAGCATGTTGCTTGTCAGTGTTTAGCATGAATGCAGCATTGCTCTGTAAAACATCAATTAATTCAATGTTTTTTTGTTTTTTCAGTCACATGGAGGTACAATTTCAGTGAAAAATATTGGAAAATCACATTTTTTGCATTTGTTTTAAATGTTAAATTTGTAGGTTTAAAAACAAAGTAGCTATTTGTATAAAACCAGCCTAAGCTGGGCTTGTATGGCTTTGGGATAGTGAAAGTTCTACGGCTGAATGAATGATCAGCTCCACTAAATAAAGAACTCTTACCTTGTTACAACTGAGAACCTTCAGATCCTCCATGCACGTAGCCCCCTTTAGATTTCATCTGGGCCTGAACAAGGTCCACCTGCAAAGACCAGGGTGTTAAGTTAGTTAAATGAAAACTTAGGTTTGCTTTAATCTGTTGGATGAGTATTCTGTAAAGATAAGGAAAAACCTACTGATGCCAATCCATGGCCCATATCCCCCGAGCCTACATGTGTGGTGTGAACAAAGTTAGTTGGCTCCCCGATCATGGAGCGATCGATCCGTCGCCGTCGTTTCTGTAAATGAGTACCATAAAATAAACTTTTTTTTTTTTAAACCTTAAGGCCATTAGTCTTACCCTCCTAAATATCTTTGAGGTAATATTACTACTCAGTGAAAATTAAGCAAAGGGGAAGCCGCAGGCCGAAAACAGACCCTGCTCACAAATTTACCAATCCTACTATGGCCACGCCAAGACCCGCCTTTCAATAGCATTCACACACTACTATTGGCCAGGCGTCCATGCATATATGTAGAGGTCCTATCGGCTAGCCTAACCTTAAGCACTCGAGGTCAATGCCTAACCCTAACCAATCAAGCTGCTATTGAAAGGCAGGTCTTGGCGTGGCTATAGTAGGATTTCTGCTCTTGGGTTGCACAATATATTGGTTTTTATTTTTTTACATAGCAATATCAACAGGCCCACTATACAGTACACATCGCAAGATTGCAACATATCGCAAAAGAGAGAGATATTGTGTGTTAGTTGAAAGAAAGAATTCTACGAGCAATTTGTGGTATATTAGCAAAATACTGAAAGCAGCAGAAATGCAGAACTGAGAGCAATATTCAACAATGTTAATGCATATAGCACATTTTCCTCATAACGTTCGGCCCTCACTCGCTCATCCCTCTCCCCGTGTACTTTCACAAACTTTCTTTAAGCAGTGCTGCTGAGGAGCTTAAATTGAGACAGATGTCGACATTCATGATTTCTTTTATCTTATCGGTCAGCAGACAGACTGACCGACTACAATGAGGCACAATAACTGGTTGTCGTATTATTAAACCTTATTGAATCCAAGTGTCGTGTCAGACAGGGGGATGTGGCTAGCTGGAGGCCCTACCACTTTCTTATTTAATCCATAACAAATAGAGGTTATGATACATATGTCAGGCACGACACAACGGCAATGCTCTTAAAGAAAGGTTATCTGATAATGGTGAATATTCACTATTTTCCCTAGCAGGAGTAAAACTGGGCCAGAAGAGAATGCTGTTTATTAACTTATATGATATGTCTTCAGGGTTGATTTGGTACTTACAGGTTGTGGCTGCTCTGCAATGCAGCAGCTGAAACAAACCCAGAACTCAGTCATTCTGAGGCTGACGAAGAAGCCGCAGCAGTTTCTTCTCTCAGTACAGACGTCTCTCTGCGTCTGTCTTCCTGTTCAGCGTTACCAGAGAGCCACAAACACGCCGGAAACTGATGACAGACACAGACCAATGGTTTGTCCGGGGTGAACAGTTGGCACAAGAATTGTTCTCCCAACACAGGGCAGCACGCTCCTGTCAACAAGGGAAAGGTGAAGAAGAAGAAAAAAAAAACATATTAAGTTTTTTTTTTTTTTTTTCACTGAATGCCGAAACACTATGACAAATTAGTCATTATTGTCAAGGTTTTCTATAATGTTTACAATTTGTGTTTTCCTGTCAAGCAACTATAGATTTGGATTAGCAACTTGCGGGAACCTTCTGTTAGGCACAGGTCTAATTTTTCTGAACAAAAGTTGTTTAACACTTGATATCAATATTAGTGTGTTCCAAGTGAAAAATGGAGCCATGTGATGTGGTTGAAGCCACATAATCACATAGTTTAGCATACTAGCCAGTTTTGCGCCTAGCCGGCCACTTCCCTAATTTGAGCAGGTTTTCTTCTGGCAAGACCCACAGATTATGAGGTCAAACAGAGGCAGGGACATTGGTTAATTAAATCATTTGCATTTCAACATGGCTGTTACACACATTTACCATATACAGACATTCTGACTTTCTCATACAGAGTAGTACTATTATTACTCATATTTATTATTTTTAAGCTAGAAGGTGAAACCTCAAAATGTAAGAACTGGGTCACCATGTACTGATCCTGAGCAGTAACCAGCTAAACACATCACAATGTTTACCTTGTGGGAATCAACAAAATGATTTGATTATAACATTTGGCTTTCATGGTTACTGATTAACCTATGCTCCCGTGTTCATTATGCTGTTATTAGCACTACAACCATGATAAAGCATCATTTTAATTAATACCTCTCTGGAGCTAAAGTAATTGAGAGGCTTCTGCTAACTGGACAGACAAGACAACATAGAAAAGAACATTTGAAGCAGCATCTGAAAAAATGACTGAAAATGCCTATGCTGTTACTACTTAACATTTTATGTTGCATAGATCCTACATATCCTACATCATAAGAAAAGACTGCTTTGTTTTAGGAATACAGGATGTCCAAATGGCGACTCAGGATTACACTTGTGTCATACTGTATGTGTTAAGATGAGAGTGAAACTGTGAACGAACAAGATACAACTGAATGTTAAGGCTGTCCCGAACTTTAAAGAATTGAAGTTGATCAGGAATAAAAGCATTGGAGTTACTTTTGTAGTAAGCATTATTTTACACCAGCAGGATGAGATATCCCTCAGGTCAGTGAATATAGTGATTATTCTGTGTAACGTTATAACTATACTTGGCAGCATCTGAAAAAAAAAAACAGGATCAGGCATTTATTTCAGCCATTATTGCTGTCAGGCAGGAGGATCAAATGATCTTCCAAATGCAAAGAGCTCGCTGACGAAGTAGATTTCCTTATTTGCATCTGGCTGACATTTCCACATTGCATTGAGCGCACTCCATGGAGGTGACTTATTTTATCAGGTGCCAAAGAGGGATTGCAGATGTTCTTAATTGACTGTTAGAGCCCTAAAATGATCATTTATTCTGCCTCTAATCCTGGATCACAAGAACGCAATCTGTATTTACAAACATCTGGACGTTATGCAACATTAACTCTGCACCGCTGCGGCAGAGACTCTCCTCTTCACACGGCGGGTGCGAGCTAAAATCACAACTGGATGAGATTCAATGTGGTGACTGACGCATCCCTGTGTCCCAGATTTGCTTCAGTAACATTAAAGCGGGGTCGTTGCCTGCAGCCAACCCGCGTTAGCATGTTCAACTGCTAACACAGTTAGCCCACAAGCTAACCTTAACTAGCTCGCTAAAAGCAGCAGGTTCGTGTCTTTTTCCGGTGACAGCTAGCTAACCAGGCTAACTGAGCCCGTTTTCGAAGGTGTGACTTCTATGTTCAACAAAAAAATGAGATGTAAAACACATTAATGCTCACCTAACTATTTACCAGCTGTATAAGAACCCTATTAGCAATAGTTATTCTAATTTGAAGTAAACACACTTACCAGATGGCGACCGGTTTTCCGGAGTAAAATCGTAAGCTCGACTGCTAAAGAATGCCAAAAAAAAAAACACAACCAGGAACTACGCTCCCTGATTGCGTCAACTGACTTCCGCTGTAAAGGGTGACGGCTTCCGTGTTGACCCACGTTTTCAAGTTTCGCACAGGAGATCAAACTAACGTTATTCGCTGATAAAAGTTGCTTTTAAATATCCAAGATGAGGCCACTTACAGACGAAGAGACGAAAATAATGTTTGAGAAGCTGTCGAAATAGTAAGTGACGTAGACATCGCTGCATGCCTATTAGGACACACGTTATAACGTAACCAAAAATGGTAACGATAGCATCCTTGCTAGCCTGTGTGTGTGTGTGTGTGTGTAAGAATCTGTGAACCATGTGTTTTCCTCCACAACAGCATCGGTGAAAACATAAAACTGCTAGTGGACCGACCTGATGGTTCCTACTGTTTTAGGCTACACAATGACCGTGTGTACTACATGAGGTAATCCATGATAAATACACAGATGTTCAGGCATCTATCAATGCTGCTTAATCATTCAGAAATTCATGGGTCCTCGTTTTCTGTCCACAGTGAAAAAATTCTAAAGTTGGCCACAAACATTTCCCGGGACAAGCTCGTGTCAGTGGGAACATGTTTTGGGAAGTTCACAAAGACCATTAAATTCCGCCTGCACATCACAGCTCTGGATTTCCTGGCGCCCTATGCAAAGGTGTGTATGGGTGCTTGGTTTTTATATTTGGGATCTTTGCTTTCATCATTCATCATTCATCATCATCATCATCATCATCATCATCTCTCCTCAGCTGCTACCAATATAGGATGGCATTAGAAATGCAATGAGGAGAAGATAGAGATAGTGAGGCAATACAAATAATTTGTAAAGCGACACCACAAAAGGCTTCAATTTGCATTTATATCAAATGAAGTCTCTGACAAGTTAGTAACTATTAATTCATTATTAAAGTTAGTAATATTATTACACTTAGTAATTCTATCCACATTACTGATGATTATTTATCAAAAATCTTTGTGTAAATATTTTGTGAAAGCACCAGTAGTCAACACTACGATATTGTTATCAAGGTATATTTGTATATAAATATTGTGATATTTGATTTTCTCCAAATCTCCAAAGGCATGCCACCTAAAACCTGTGGCATTGCTATTTGCCACCTAAAACCTATGGCAATCTGAGTATGTGTTATACCACAGATACCACTGTCCACCTGTATACACTGATGTATACTTATCTTTACTGCTGCATGCCTCTGTTGTATGCCACATAAAATATGGCCCATCACTTGCACTGTGTTAAATCTCTGAAATCCACATAGGCCCATTTGTGTCTTTTTTGGGAGGGCCAGAGGATCTTTAGGGGGTTATAGTAGGTACACACTAGATGCTACATAGAAGTGGTATACATAATCAGCAAGCTGGGAACCTGACAATTTGAGATTCAGCTCAGCACTGTGTCAAGGTTTTCTACTCATAAAGCTGTAATAAACCTTGTGTTTTGGTTTGGCACTACTAAATGGCTACTATGTGGACTAACATCCTTACACATGAATACAATTAGGCTCATTGAATCCACAAGAGTCTCATCTTACCAATCATACCCAATTTATGCAATTTCAAGACTTTTTGTTTAGGGACCCAAGTTTGCAAACATAATCAAATACACCATTTTAGAATATGTGAAATTAAATGTGTACTGTATGCAAAGTACTTCATGGTTTTTGCCCCAAACGGCATGCGAGCATGCCATGGGCATGTCTGTAAAGGGTAAACTCGTGGTTACCCGTAGAACCTGTTTGTATTGAGATATCTTGAAGTGAGAGGTCAAGGGACCCCTTTGAAAATGGCCATGCTAGTTTTGCTCCTTGCCAAAGATTAGCCTAATTTTGGAGTGTTGTTTAGCCCCCCGACAAGCTATCATAGCATGATCGACCCATGGATGCCTTAGGCCTTCTAGTTTTGAAAAAAATACCCAGCCTGTTATAGCATCTTAAAGACAGTAAAGTCGACCTGAGAGCTCCAACGCTGCCACAGGTCTCAGGAGGTTAAACTAATAGTTCATGCCATAATATATATACTATGAGATAGCTACTGCCAAATATGCAACATGCCACCTAATGACTCTGTCGCCGTTCCGGAGCACATCCGCAGTCGTTAAGCATCCGATGGAAATTGGGGGTTAATGCTAAGTAGATGCCAGTGGCTGTTAGGTCAGGTGTATGGTATCTCACCTGCTGGTTTTTAAGCCATATGACAGAACAGTAGCTGCATACTAATATGCTTTTTTTCACAGCAGGTGTTTAGAATTGTGATGGTACTAAAATAACATTATCATACAAATAACATGAACTATGGCTACCCTTTTATTTATGTGGTTTGGCATGATTGGCCAAAATTAAAATTGCAGTTACTCATGTGAAGTTCTCAGGTCTAAAAGCACATCAGCGTTTACCAAAGCTACAGTTACTACAGACACATGCGCTGTGGTCCTCATGAGGCGGTATTGTTTAAGCAAAACAATAACTTTGCAGACTAAAACCCAGAAATATTTAACATTAACTGACTGAAGTAAAAAGAGCTGATCCAGGTTTTATTGAGCAACCAGATAACTTAATCCTGGTTTATGAGACTGCTTCCTGATGTTTGCACCTGCATAGTCTCTCAAGTCTGTTCATTTAGCAATCAATTAATCATCCATTATATGGATATCTTTTAAAGCTGTCATAAGGTTATGGTTTTTGATATTTGAGTAAGTCTATATGAAGGTTGTTTTGCTTCTAGGATAATTAACAATATGATAACTTAATAAAAATTAAGTTATATTGCAGCTCTCTATGCTGCCTTGCACCAATGTTATCCTTGCATTGCAATATTATATTTTTGGTTTTCATAAACTGTTAGAACATGTTATCTCTGCCAATAAGATTAAGTTAAGTACATAATGCATGTAAGAATAATAACAATGCTAATAATTTAAACAACTTTTAAAGCAGCTTCATGTTATGTCTTGTAGTTCAAGGTGTGGGTGAAACCTGGAGCAGAGCAGTCCTTCCTCTACGGGAACCATGTGCTGAAGTCCGGGCTGGGGAGAATCACTGAGAACACCATGCAGTACCAGGGAGTTGTGGTCTACTCCATGACGGATGTGCCCCTGGTAAGTTTGGAACTATGATGCTGAATTGCTCACGTGTTTGAGGAGAGCGCTTACAGTGTACTGTTTAAGGCAGGATTGGTAACTGTTTCAAATACTTTTAATATATTGTATAAAAAGGTCTTTACACACAGACAGCAATAAATAACTTTTGGCCTTGCTGTCTGCTTGAAAAGAACCAATGAAGTTCCTCCTTGCCCCGCTGCACATACTCTACCCCAATCTTGTATGAAAAATGCTCAAGCATGTCTGTATGTTGGTCAGAGCCCCGAGGGGACGGGAGGGGTTAGATGTAGCCCAGAGGAGATGCTGCTTTTAAATCTTGCTAGCTTTTCAACATTACCAACCCAGCTTAATATTTCTGCTGGAGCCACTAGTTCGGTAATGCACATGAGATGGTTAACAAGCTTCCCATAGAAGCATACGCTGCACTTTGATGTTAGAAGTGCTGCTCTCAGTTTAATTTCTTCACAACAATGCAGAACTCCTGAATTGAATGTATCTCCACATACCTTATGTATTAAATGCAAACCGATCTGGATCTTTGTCCTTGTTTACCAAGGGAATTTCTGAACTATATATGTGTCTCAATTCTCAGGGTTTCGGAGTGGCAGCCAAGTCTACCCAGGAGTGTCGGCGAGTGGACCCCATGTCCATTGTAGTGTTCCACCAGGCTGACGTAGGGGAGTTCATTAGGAATGAAGACACATTAACATGATCACCAGCTGGACTGTCAAAGGCTCCTTCCTTTTTTCTACCCAGTAACATTCACTGAAATTCACACTCAGAACATATTGTACCACAGAAGTGGTTGGCTCTTAGGGCCCCTTTAAATAGATGTTACACCTGTATTTCAAATGCACAGTCTAGGGACTGAAACAAAGACGTGTCTGGCTCACCATGGGGTACCGCTAAGATACTATCCCAGGATTCCCTAGGCGCCAAACTTTGATATCACTTACATAAAAGGAAGGGGAATTCTTGTGTTTTTTTTCTTTTCTAAATGTCATTTTTGAAATAAATTCATAATGTCTTTATTTTTGTCTTTGCACGCTTGCTATTGTGAATAGGGCTGCAGAGAAAATGCAAGTCAGACACGTTGCAGTTTTTCTTTCTTTTTATATAATAAAGAATGCTAATCTTACAAATTAAACCCTGAAATGTACTGAACTGGGTGACATGAACTTAAATTGTACACTTATCTTGAAACATGATAGAGAGGAAAAAGTTATAACCCATAAAACAAATTTGCTTTTAGAAACCGTTTGGGAAGAAATGTGGACTTGGAAAACAGGCCATTGTATAATGTCCGTCCATCCACTTAAACTTGTCCCCTCAGACCAGGTTCATCTTCTTCAATGTTCTCCACCTGTCCTTTAGGTTGACATTCGTTCGATCCTTGAAGGAGTAATGTGCAATTATCTTACTCCAGTTGCCTTCTCCAAACTTTTTGACCCCTTCTTTCAACATCTGTGTCTCTTCCTCACTCCACATCTGCAACACAACAGGAACATCAGGTTACACCGCTTAGTTTTATTTTTGACTGTACTGAGAAGTCTGCCTATGTTGTGCTTTCATCCGCTGCTGGACAGTCAGATATCTGAAATGTTCAGGCTACGGCAAATTAACTTTTTCAACACAAGAAGCAACCAAATCTGCCATCCTTTTTACACAAGTTTGCTGAAAGATTGTCTTTCAGGTTTAATATTCCTGCAATATACCTTTTGAATGTTGCATATTCTCAAGACTTGTCAGCAGCACATAAATGCACATGCAACAGATGTAGAACTTCATTTTTGGTCTATGAGTGTTAAAAACAAGTTTTCTTATGCTTACCCTCTTCTTGTTGCCTGAAATGGAAATGGTGCTCTCATTGCGCAGTCCTTTGGGGAAAAACAAAAATATTACTGTATGAACAAGATTTTCACAACTTAATTTACACAAAAATAATTAGAAGCAGATATTTGTTGAAAATTTTACCGGTTTTCTTTCTGGGTGCGACATACGACTCTTCATCGCTCCATGTTTCCTTAGTTTCTTTAGCCTCTTTAAACAGCCGTTTCCTGTGAACAAGGACAGAGTTTCTTCTCATGCTTGGCACCCTTATTCATGACGGTAATTGATAAACAGCTGCCAAAAAAAATAAGGCTGCATCTATAATCATTTTAGTACAGATATTTAACTGGATGACATTTTAGTGCGTGTTAGTGAATTTATGAAATTTTTCAAAATTTGGTAAATTCAATGTTTTTTTATAACTATTTCATTTATTAAGTCAAAATGTGTAACTTTTTGCGTAACTTTTAGTCAACCAAATTCATAATGAATTATCTTCCGGTGAACTTAAAACTTTGTTTTAGCTGGTCTAATATTTACTAACCATTTGGAATTGGAAGGCCCTTTGTCTTGAGCAGAGTTCTTGTGAGGAGTGGAGCTCGTTTGAGGGACAGGGTGAGGAGGGAACAGATTGGGTGAGCTGTCCAATGAATCTGCGATATAGATGGGATCTGGATCCCTGCATAAATACATAAAAGTTTATCAAATGTCAGTCACTGAATCATAAACCAACATTGTAACATCAAATGAACGTATTTGGACTTGCTTGCTGAGAGGTTCGCTGGCCAGTTGTTTACGATGTTTCTGCACTGGGCTTTTGCAGCGAGCTGGTGACTCCTGTTGGTCTTCCTCACTGTCTGAAGAGGACTGTTCTGACTTAGTGGAGTTTCTGCATTATGAGAAGTGAGACTCAGTCAAGCTTTGTCCAGGAAAAAATAAAGGAATCAAATGTGAACCACAACTAACTAACTAAAACAATAGTGATGCTTTAAACATGGGGTATACTCGCCGCAGCTGACCTGTCAGCGCCAGTGTGGTGGCACTAATGAGGAAAGGCTACCAACTTTGCTATTTCTATGGACTAGAAGAAGAAAAAAGGTAAACAACGGCAGCATTGGCGTCAATGCTTCGATTTGATTTGGATCATTCACCATAAAATAACTCATCTTAACCCAGTAAGTTTACAAGAGACTTGCAGTCACTCTGAGAGTCTGGTTACCCTCAAACTCGTCCATGCTTCCCGTTTTCCCTTTGTTGTGGTGCACGCCCTCAAAATCCTGGTACGCCAAGCGAGATCTACGTCATTTTGATGTCACATTGGCGCGCGCAAGCTCGGCTGCGGTGACTAAAGCGGCCTTTAACCTCCCCAACTTAAATTTACTGTACGGTGAGTTTAAAAAAAAAAACAATGTCTTCTTGATGTCCCAGCGTAAACTAGAGGCCGTCTTTAACCATAAACTTTTGGAGTAGACGGCCTCTTAATACTAGATCATCCAGTTCAGAATACTTTGGAAAAGCAAAATAACTTTTTATAGTTTTTCCAATGTGGGGGAAATGCAAAAGAGAATGTGCAAAAGGGACTTATACTTCCCAGATAGTTCTTGAATATAATTCCTCTGGTTTCACAATTCCTGGAACGTTTGGCTTTGAAATTGAGCCTATGTTTTTGAGGTCCAAAAACAGGAAAACTGCTTGAGCACTGTAAAAAGGTTTCCAGGTCTTTGGAAAGGCTTCTGTGATTGGTAATGGCTAATCAAAGACCCATTAGTGGCCAGTAGGGTCCATGCTATTCCTTAAAGTCCTAAGGGACCCAAGTTGTTTTTATGGCAGACTGTCGCCGCTATCCTTACAGCCCTGTGTTCTCACCAACACTGATAAACATTACAACAAGAGCCTGACCAATGAAGGATTTTTAAAGCAAATACCGATACAAATATTTGGTTAATTAAAAATAAACGCGTAACAAAACTTAAACAGATTTCCCTAACATTAGTTATTTGTAGTTATTTTGAGTTCGCAATAAAATATGATACATTTGTGTAATTGTCACAACAGAGGAACATCAAAATATATAAGTTCTGTTAAATAAAATGTATTAATTACAAACTTAAGATATGAAACCTAAAGTCATTTGAACAAAAACAATAAAGAAATCAGTGTTGCCAACAAGGATGCTGTAGAGTGCCCTCTGGTGGACAAACTCTGCAATGCCAACACTCATGACTTGGTTTACCATCCATTTTTATTTTTTTCAATATTCATTTATCAGAATCATTTGACATTATAAATAATTCTGATGAATGAATATTTAAAAAAATAAAATAAAGCCGATAGCAACAGTTTGGAAAATGCCTAATATCGGCCCGCCGATTTATTGGTCGGGCTCTAATTACAACATGGCAATAACCTAAATGGCAGCCCTTTGTGTGGTGATACTGTACATTTGGACTTACCCACTAGGTGAACTGTTGGACTGGTTTTGGCGTTTTGCTGCAGAGATCTCCCCGTTCTCCACAGAGCCAGGGGGGGTCCTCGTCACTCTCGGTTGACAACTCTGCCGGACAAGTAGAGGCTCTGTGTAAGAAAACAAGCCGTTTTAGTGCTGTACACTCACTGAGCAATGGAGATCCACAAGCAGCCTTCTCATGATCAAATGGCCGGGTGTAAAAAAAAAAATTAATTCATGGAGATGGAGATGTGCATCATCTAGGGTTGGGTACCGGACCCGGTACCGAATCACGTCGGTACTACCGAGTATTGGTTCACGTAACATCAAACGGTGCCAAATTTCAGTACCTGCGCAAGCTTATGTGTCCTCTCTGCATATTGATAGAGTGCGGAGGTCCGACACACATGCGCGCAGAGGTGCAGATGGAACAATCTACGTCGGCTCTGCAGTTATGTTGATAAAGTGGTGTCAAGTATGTTTACAGTTTTTCAAAACTTCACGCAGACACCATTCGCTGTGATATGACATTAACAGCGTGCCGAAAGCAGTCCTCTGAGATGAGCAGGCACAACTGTGATTTCTATGCCCTGGGGAGTGACTGAGAGGCTGAGGTTGTAAGGCAAAAAGCAATTAAAAATAGCCATGTTGAAAATAAAACAGGCTAAAATATACAAATACAAGAATAAAAGTTACAGTGAGTAAGAAATTAATAATTATTCAATTTAATGGTAAGGACAGGTTTGGGAGGAGAGAGGGAGGGGTTTTATTTTTATTTTTGTTTAATTTCTGTCAGGGTAAAATGTTCTAAATAAATAACAATGTTCTAAGTAAATAGGGTTGGAATTATTTTTACAACTGAAATTGTTTTTTGTAATTACAGAGGGAAAGTACCGAAAAAAGTAATGTTGGGTACCGGGAACCGAATTTCAGGTACAAGTATTGGGAATAGTATTGATTCAGATGTGAAAAGGTACCCAACCCTAGCATCATTAAAATCTTCATTGAAAAATAATTTGCCATTTGAAAATGTGTGAAAGTAGAGGGCACAGACCAAATCCCTCCATGACAAAATAAATATCTGTAATGGTATTCTAACTGACATTTGATTGATCAGAGCATCCTCTAGTATTCTCTGATCACCTTGTAAGAAGTGTCTTCTGAAAACAGAAGTTATATATATAAAAAATTATGTACCTGCTGCAAATTTTGTTGGCTCGTCTGGGGCGCTTCCGCACAGGTATGGTAACCTCATTGTCTGTTAATGGGCTCTGGGAGTCTTTTCTATTGGGTACAGCCAGTGACTGCGGTGGCTCTTCTGTATGGACATCAGTCTCCATTTCCTGTAAAGCTGTTGTGCACTGCGAGCTCCCCTGGCTGTCCGGCTCAGCCACCAGTCGTGCCACAGTGTAAAGCTGCCTGTTCCTCAGCACTGGGGTTGCCTTTGAGAGCAAACCTGCCTGTGTTTTAGGATTGCCGTTGGTGTGTGGTGGTTGGTCTGCTGGTGAAGCCTCCATGGGGCTGCCCGAGTCTCTCTGAAATAGCTCATCCTGCTCTAAGTCTTGATTGTTGTCCCTGGGACTAGGAGAGAGGCGCAGGCAGAGATCGTCTAATCTTGCCTGTTCCTCTTCCTCCACTTCTTCCTCCAGCTGAGCAAATGTTTTCTCATCTGATCCTGCAGTCAAAGCCTTGTAGGCCGCCTCCAGCCTGGCCCTCTGGATTATTGTATGTTTACTGGCAGATAAGACAGAGACAAGTAAAAGAGGTTGAACAGGGTATTTAGGCCAGAGAATAAAAACGGTCTTGAGTTGACATTTTAGCTTAAAATAGGAACGGTTCCCATAAAATTTTACTTGAAATATTCTGGCGTGACGCCCTAAAAAAATAGGATATGGTGAGCAAAGTAATAATATTTGGTTATATGGTTTCCAAATGCGGTTAAGACAGCGTCTAATTGTGGGTATTAGTAAAGCTTATAATTAGTTTCCTCTAACCCTTTTCAATAAAAGTAGATAGACTGCCTCAGAAATGGGATTTGGGAATGAGATTTAAAATAAAGAAAGATCTGCTGCCATCCTGATGAGGGAAAGTGGGTGGGGACAAGATCTGGAGATACAGAACACAGGAATCTGTGTGTCAGATGTTCAAACTGTAATGTGTGCCTTGTGTTTCTGCTGCTGTGCAGCCTAATAATGAGAGGGGTAGAGTGTGCCATACACTTTGGCTATTTTGTATTTTAAAAGAAATGATAAGCCTGTTTGAAATGAACTGGGAGTGAGAGAGCCTACCATAGTCCAAAGGGCTGGACGTTTATATGTGGAGTGAAGGACGGGCCTGCTTTCTCTTGCTCATTAGGTTCAGCGTTGTGTCCCGCTGCAAGTTTTTGATCAAGAAGATGCTTTGCACCCTGTACATACAAAATAATTAAAAACACTAAATACGTATAAAAGACATTTACTTTACCAACCAATCAACAGCGCATCTGTGGATTGGCTGAACAATTGAGTGGGTCATCAGGGGTAAGGCTTTCTTATTGAACTTATGAACATGTTTTCATGATGACCAGCTTTAAAAGGGCAATAAAATCTCAAACCTACATTTTTAATATTTAATCATTATTGGCCAGTTGTGGCCAAAATATCTCTTCTATCTTGTGCGTAATGCAAACATACCTTGTGGAGAAAGGGAACAGTGGATGGGCAGATACTCTGGCAAAAGGCCAACATCTCCTTCTTAAACCGTAGGAAGTTGATTTGCTCGACTTCATGCATTTTACTCTTCTTTTTGATGAAACTCATGAATATAGCTTTCTACAGAGAACACAAACATTCAGTAATGTGACAACCATCTTCAAAATGTATAGACTTAAAGTCAAATTGCAAAGGAATTAATTTAAAAAAAGCAAATGATGGCCTTAAATTTCTAAACTATATATAAAAACTTTGTGTGATAGAAAATGAAAACCAGCTAACTGCTGGTTCACAACTAATAACAAAAATATATCTAATAATAGTGTGATTTTATTTTTATTTCAGCTTCGCACATATCATCAAACCAAAACAACAAACAACAAGCGGACATGTGTTGTGTTGAGTTTTTCATCCCATGACTGAAGATGTGTTAAAAGTACAACTGTTGCTTCTGCTATTTGGCACTAGCACCTTATTCCACTGTACTGTATGTGCAAGTCTCCACCCTTGACTCAGTTTCAGAAAGAAGATTACATACAGTAGTTAGATGTTTTTAGAGACTGCTAAAGACTAAACAGAAGCAATGTATATACACCTTCAGGCTTATTAGTGTAACAGTATGTCCCTAGTATTGAGCTACATACACATAAATGCATGTAAATGTGTAAGGGACCTCAGTTTCTAATTAAATTAAAATAAAATAATTAACTGTCTGATCATAAGAATTGCCATTTTACTTTGCAAGATATACAACTAAGGGAGAGGGTTGCTGGGGAGAGATGGAGCAGGAAAAAAAGGGAAGGTGTGGAGGATCCATCAACCACAATCAGGTGACTGAAGGGGCCTGAATAAAGCCAGCGAGCTTAACCGGTTCTTCAATAGGTTTGACAAGAAAGCTGCACCCCCAATTTTCCTGTCTAACATGGTCAGGAAAATGCAGAAAGTCCAGTTGCAACAATCACAAGCATTTTTGTTACAAAGTTATCCGTTTCGCTCAGTATTTTAATATTTGTAATGACGTCAGATGGATGTTTATGATTCAATACACAACACTTTTGCTCACTATGGACTTATGACCATCTGAATGCAGTAACCAAGAGAGAGAAAGTTAAATGCTGATTTGACTGAGACAGTGAGTAAACATGCTGGTTTAGTTAATGAACTCACCTTGCCAACCATTGGTTTGGGAAAGTGTTTGTTCAGCACTCGTGCTGCTTTGTCAAACTCATTTTTGTTAATGAGCATCCACACCATCTAAGGACAGAAATGAAAAAAAGAAAAGAAACAACTTGTTAAATAAAATTAGAGCTGCTCGATTATTGAAAAAATAATAACCACAATATTTTGGTCAATATTGAAATCACAATTATATAACATGATTATTCCTAAATCTTTGGATATATATTGGGTAGTGTCCCGTGTATAATCTTGTAGTGTCCTTTAGCTCACAGAAAGTTTTTGGATCGGAATAAACTCTGAGGCAGAGGGACCGCAGGGTTAGCGAACGTTAACTTTTCCATAACAACGGAGTTGGTTTTGTCTTTTTTTGCTCACCCAACGCTGCTGTGGCTGCCATTCAGCCATCTTTACATGAGTTTTTAAATTCCAGCGGATGATATGCACACAACTTGCCTCCTTGACTGTATAGGCAAAGAGAGTTTATGGATTCGGGAGGGGCGGATTTGGGCATGTGCGTCATTCACACACAAGACAAAATAAGAGTGTTCTTGCAAAACAGAACATGGCAAAATAATGTTTTTTTTTCTTGATTATACTATTTTGGTGATCGTTGGGAGCCAAAATCTAAATTCAATTAAATGCACAGCCCTATATCAAATCTAATTAAACTCTGCAAAAGCATGTATCTTTTAACAAGTCTAGCTTCTTCCTTTATTAGGCAGCCAGGTGGAGTGAGCGATGTAGCAATCCTAGGCCAGAGAGAGAGAGACGCATGCACGCATGCCCTTGTGTCACACATAAAATAAAAAATAAAAACACTCACCATGTCTTTAATTGAAGCACGTACATTCTCAAAAGCCTGCTCTGGTATACTGCAATCCTGGTTCATTTTTTCCAGCACTATTAAGGCGGATTCCAGAGGCGATACAGACTTGTCTGCATCGAAGGACATGACTGTAGGCAAAGACAAAGACATATTTCACTGAGGTGTTTGGTTCACAACATGCAAGTAGGATTGGATTTACAGTATGTTCAGGGAAAAGCCTTGAATTCAGTTTTACAGTTCAAGTTGTTACGGTAACTTTATTATTTCAGTATGAGAGTTCTATACAGGTGGTGAATCAAGTGGCCAGAAATGTTGTTTAAAATGTGTTTAACAATGTAGTGCTGTGGTGGTAAGCTGATATCTCCTATTTTTTTATTGAGAGAAACTCAAAATGGATAACCGTTTTATTCTGAAGATTTTATTAGGCACGGCCATGCTGTATTGAAAATGCATCTAATTGTGACAGAGTCATCATAAAGGGTACTTTATTCACTGGTAGGCAAGCAAATATTAAATTTTTTCCACGTAGCTTACGTTAATGTCTATGTTGACAAAGTTACTTACAGTTCATGTGCCATCGTGATGAATGTATAATGTTCATCTTACCAATGTTTTCACTGTTATGTATCCGGGTGAGAAACTGCAATATCCGAATCTTTGTTTTTATAACATTGGTGGCCTCCAAAGGACGGTCCAAGACTCCTGTAACAAAGACAATGAATAAGTTTATCATTCCACAAAACAGTTACATGTTCAAATAGTAAGTAAATCATTCACACTCTGCAAGTCTTCATTTCAATCCAGGTATTAATATAAGGTCAACTGGAGATACGGGAGGGAAAATTGTAACATAATTTAAAATTAAGTTAATGCTTGTATGGTCAGGATAAGGTATACATTTGGAAAATAGGCCATATAGTATAGCTAGTTCTAATATTTGTGAGAACACGTTGTAACGTTACACCGGACTCCGGTAGTCTGGCAGAGTCTAGTCTAGAGTGGGCACGACGGTCGGTCTCTCCAACACCTCTTGGTCCATAGAAAGGGAAGCGGCAGCCTGTGTGCTAATTTAACGGAGATGGGGCGATTAAACAGACGTAGCTATATTTGGAAAACCAACCAGCTGGTCCGCTTCCTAAAGTCCTTTATTTACAAAACAAAAAAAGACAGTTTGAAAACACTTCAGATACATACCGTAGCAAAGTTGGTTTTATATTGGACGATGTATATTCGACACATTCGAAAAATCTAAATTATGCATCTTGCCCTTTGGACCAATTTATGTCAAAACACTTTGTGAATTCAGCTAATTCAACGCTTATTTTTTCAACCCCCAAAAAAACATGCTTTCATTTTATTATATACTTATAGCATTATTTCACTTAAAAAATAAATCCTAAGAATGTTTTTTTTTTTTTAAATACTCTTTGTGCAATGTTTAGGGGAGTTAGCTGAGTTCACCAAAAGTGTTTTGATATTAATCGGTCAAAAGGGCAAGCTGCGTAACAGGTCGATTTTTCGAATGTGTCAAATATCCAACGTCCAATATAAAACCAACTTTACCACGGTCCCATACTTCCACAAGTCTTGTTAGCCAAACTTGGCTAACAAGACCTTTAGGGACGGTCGACAAGCGATATAACAGTCCCGGTAACGACACAGTTGGTCGGACATTTTCATAATTTCAGATATATGTATATACTGTTTATATAACTATGGAACACAATGAGCTAACGTTAACTAAACTAACAACGTTAACTCTAACCTAGCTAGCTAACGATAGCTGTGAGGCAGTTTGTTAACGTTACTTACTCTCAAGGATATTTATAATGCAACATAAGTCCGCGAATTGCTTGTTATTAAATCGCTCGAGCAACAAAGAAAAATAATAATCAAATATCCAGCGGTTGACAATCGCTTCGACAACGTCAGTTTGGTAGCTGTTTACAATTTTCGTTGCCGCCATGATGTCCACCATTGATGTTGTCAACGGAAGCAGGTAGGAGGCGGGCAAGAGCCTGTCTATGGCAGGAGCGGCTGTGGCATAGACAGTTAAAGAAAGGGTTAATATTCTCCTTCTTCTATAGTTTATTGGCGGGCTATAAACTAACGTTTAAAGGTGCACCCGCCACCTACTGTACCGGAGTGTGTAATACCAGGAATCAAACCATCAATAAAATTAAAAAAGGAGGGAAAAAAGATATATTCAGAATATAGAACCCGTTTCATTAAAAGTAGGCTATTAAATAAACCCCTTTACACCTGTATTTGTTTATTTCCTTCAATCTCTTCCTTTCCACAATTAACTTCCTACAAACTATTTTACTATAACATAACGTATGTTCAACTACAAATTATACATTTTAGGTCTTTATTGCTATAGGACAGCATAGACATAAAAGGGGAGATAGAGGGGGAATGACATGCAGCAAAGGGGCTAATTCTTCTTTTCTGAGTTCATTACAAATTTCACAATAGCAGAAAACATAATACTGCCACACAGAAATTGTGTATCGTCAGGGTACGGTCAAATCTATATAAAGGGTCAAATTGTGCATTTTGTCAGCTTCCCACCCACTTCCAATGACCATAACTGTACACTTGGAATAAATATGTACAGTACTGTTACTCATTTTCTTAGAAGGGCACCTGCACAGGCAAGGTAAGCTATAGCCATTGGTGGGAAGATATTCAGATCCTTTACTTAAGTAAGAGTACTATTATCACACAAAATACTACACTAAAAGTCCTGCATTCAAAACTTTACTGAAGTGAAAGTATGTAATAATTTTCAGTGAAGTGTACTTAAATTAGGAAAAGTAAAAGACCCACCCATTGATATACAGCTACTAAAATATTAGGACATATTGGTTCTAGGACCCATATTGGAGTTAACCAAGGCACAGGCTACAGTGTAGAGGGATTACTGTACTGAATATCTTGTGCTGCTTCACACTTCAAATGAGTCGCTCAATATGGACTCTGAAGTCTTGCTCTCTCACCTCTGGTAAAGACAGTTGTGCTCTTTCTTGGACAGGAAGGCAGGTATGTTGACATTACAGGGGACACAGTCCTCTACAGGACCATCCATTAGGATGGGAACTTTACCTGCATCATATTTGGTCACAATTTTTTTTTACTTTGTCATTACTGGATCTATTTTTGCTTTGATGATGCAGCAATACCTTTCCCCAGTACCCCCATTTCAGTTACTGCATATTGTATCTCTGAATATCTCTTCAAGTAAAACTAACATCCATGGAGAGATTGTCCAAACTGACACACTCCCTAAAATGCCATCTAACCCAACTTTAGTTCTAGCAGATCTGCAGCATGTTATGTCAGTGTGATACCCAAAACACTTTCTATGTTATCCAGAAACATAACCCAGGTGTAGACAAAAGTAATTGTGTATGATGGACAATCACAATGTATTGCTTTAATTTAATCAAGTTTATTATGTAAAAGAATGACATTAAAGATAAGACATTATACAATGACACGTTAATTAAAAAAACTTGAATAAACATTCCATTTATATATTTTCAATAGTAACCTTTATACTTTGTTAAGAAAGCAGAAGGACCTTTTTTCTTGAGGAAACATTCTCCCAGAGAGAAAGCGAGAGAGAGAAGGAAACAAAACCTTTCATAACTGTTAATGGCAATGCTAATGGTAATTCTGAGATCAAACCTCCATCCTGTTAAGAATCATTGCTAAACATCACAAAATGGTCCACATTTTTTCACGCAAATCCCCTTTAACTGCAAACTAGCGTGGGAAAAACCATTGACAGAATATTGTTGTATTGGTTAACACAATTTTGCACAGTCAAACAATTTTTCCCCACGTTGACTGTATGTTAATAGTCTTAACATACAGTCAACATGGGAACTTAATAAGTCATACAGCAAGAGGTGGACCAAAATACCATACGCTTTAAAATCTTAATTCATTGATTTTGTTGGTGAGCATGAATGTAAAACTACATACACTGTAACAGAATCTCAATTTAAGACATGATTCAGCATTTAATCTTGGCCATTAAACAGGACCATCCTATTGTGAAATACATACAAGTCAACAGCAAATATACATATTCAACACAAAACAGTTTGTCAATCAATAATTAGCTCTGATGTCCTGTTACTTCCTACAAATATCACAACAAGTTTAACAGTGTATTAGTCCTGCCACTGTTACTTCAAGTTCTGCTATTCTAATTATATATATATATATTTTCATTAGACTGTAGTCTTCTTATTGGCTCTCAAAGTAATTTTGCCACCAATGCCTGCAACTATTTTACTAAAAGCTGTTGCTTTATGAGCAACATATTTGTGCATCTGCCACACTATACAGCGTCACATTTCCTGTTGTTTTCTTCGTCTTATACAATCCATATTCCATTTATGTGCATAGGATTTATAGATATGCTGTGTGTTCATTTTGCACCTCATAAATTAAAAAAGTACATTGAGCATGTTAGGACACAGGACTTGCTGAATGAACCATGCTGAATATTGAGAAAGGATGACATGAATAACAAAGTTATATTCTTCCAACAGTGAATCTTAAGAGTTTTGCTGAGGTTATGCAGTCCAGCAGAATAACATGAGAGGCCAACGATAATAAAAATCCCCTGATGTCAGTTAGCTTTCAGTGCTGTGTCCCTTAGTCCCAAAATATATACGTTTTACATTCTAATGACAGCATGTTTCTAAAAAACATTAAAGCCATAGAGCATCAGATATCATTTAGTGTAAACAGTGGAGTTCCTTCTGACAACCACAGATGAGAGCAAACAGCGGTATATTGTCCAACATGCCATAAAACCAAACCTTTGAGAATCTAGATTTAACATTATTTTTTGACAACGCCAGCAAATGAACTGAACTCAAAAAGTCACATCCATTCAGTGCAAACAGGCTCATTAATGATACAGAGTCAGAATGAAAATGAAAAACGCTTTCTTAAATATGGCAATAATTACAACATATTTTAAGCTGATGAATTCACTTAACTAAATGATAAAAAAAGCATGATAAGGTGTTCTCATAACACTAGAAAAAGTAGCTGCTACTGTCCTCCCACTAGAAGTTACAGGCTTGACATTTCTGGAGTAAAGTAGGAAAGGTCTGCTGAGCTCCCGGAGACTTTGTTCAGTATTAAAGCTTGTATAATGAGCCTGGTACCTCATCCTCTTTCAGCAAAGCAGCTCCTTTTTAATTCTACAGGCCGGCTGCACAATAGAGCTTGGCTCTGTAAATCTGAGCTCACAATGAGCCAAAAGGAGGTTGTGCTAGATTTTATGTTTTCCTTTTCAAAATGTCGCATCATGTCTGAAACTGGGCTATGTCTCGAGGTTTTCAGAGTTTAAATGCTAAAGTCTTACCCAAGTGTTCTTGCATATGGATTCCTACTATACACAGAAGTAGCCTTCAGTTTTCCAAATTAGAGAGAAATTGTGAAATTTATGAAAACATACAGTATATCGGTGGTCTGGGGGGGGGGGTCACTGATTGTTTGGAGATAAGACGTGGAGCAGCATGTAGGAGTGGTGGAATGGCAGATTTTACACATACGTACAACTAATAAAAAACTGATTTCTTTTTTATCTAAATGAAGTAATCTCCAGTGAGTCATTATGGTCAAATGTTGAGGAGTTTTCACTGATGAAAAGGTAAAGAAGCTTCAGCAGTAATTTAAAAAACAAAAATAATTTCTACTGGCCTAAACTAACCTAAAGAATCAACAACTCCAGCCCAATGAAGGGAACACAAGACCACTCAGTCCTCTTGAATAAGAATGAGGCTTGTGTTCACAGCAGCCTGTTCGCTGATTTGAAGATAGTGAAAGCCTTCATTTCCTGGCTGACACATTGACTGATTGAGCTGCTTTACATGCAAATCAAGGCAGCACAGTTCCACTTCTGATGTCCAATGTAATCCATATACAAACTATCTCTCAAGTGCCATGTAAGTAGTGCAGTCCTTGACTGTGATTCCCTTGTCTGGGTCCAACAGAACACTTTCAAGCATTCCCCCATTTAGATCCACTTGTCTGTCTCCAGTGATGATAAAGAGATATGTTGCTGATTCAAATACTATTCTTCAATCTCATGTGTGCAGCAAAATAAACTGAAGTTGTGTACTAAGGGTGCATGATTTGAGTTCAAACAGCACCTACGAGGAATAAAAGACCCACTTGAGTTTACATACTGCATGCTTTATCTAAAAACACACAAACAAACCAAAGCGTCTGCTCATGTTAGAAAAAAATATTCCAGTTGTTCAGCACACTTGACAGACCAAAGGAGCTCGGTTCATATCAGCATGTGAGAATACAAACTTTCAGTGGTGATTGTGATTGACTGGGGACCCACAGGAGCAGCCGGTCTACCTGTCACCCACACATGATGGACAGCCTCAGGCAGCAGAGGTCCATCCGAGCCACCGCCGAGGAGGCCATACAAGAAATCTTGCTTCAGAGACGGTAAAGTGTTGGCGAGCTGCATCCGTCTGCCCTCCTCTCAGACAGAAAACTCAGACCCGCTGCGGCGAGCATGGGTCAACAGCAACAGGCGCCGCAGACGCAGGCCTGTGAATGGATTGCACCACAGCAGGGAGGGCGAACCCCCAAACACAGCTCTCATTCCGTCCCATCTCATGCGACGCTCCCATGTGGGCTTCTCATTTTTAAGACGTTCAATCTCCTGCAAGACATTCAAAGCCCTCTGTAAATAAAAGATCCCTCATCAAGTTATCGTCGTTCAAGTTTGTTTTAGCTCATTAGCATGCTAAGACACACAATTACATTACATCTTTTTTTCAATGTTTTTCATTTGTGTACTGCTGGCTGTGACATGTGAATTTCCCCCTGGGGATAAATTAAAGTATCTATCTTACATTAGCATTTGGACAAACCTGAAAGAAAACCATAGGGTATAAAAAACAATATTAAATGTTACTGATCATCATATTACGAGCAAAAAGGTATTTATCAAAACAAAGGTTCCCTTGTCATCTTACAGTGACCCTCGCTGCCACACACACACACACACAACTTGAGAGGCACAAAGCTTGTGGGGTGCAGTGGATACTGACCGTCTCGTCATTGCAGATGGAGTGGAGCTGCGTACCAAACATTACAGCTGTAAAGGTGAGGAAGAGGATAGCTTCAAGACAGAGGAAGATCAGCAGCAGTACAGACACCCCTGGAGAGAAGTCACTGCACTCTGTTCACAGGAGGACAGGAAGAACGGTGGAGTTTTTATTTTGCACTGAACAGTTGAGCTATAAAATGAACTGAATTAACAATGCATATTAATATAGGACTGGATATTCTCACAGTTACTCTAATGTATCCCCCACAAAACTATTGCCAAATTCTAACAAGCTGGAAAACTAAATATTTACAAAACTAAGGATGGCCTGAAACACTGTTGCATGGAAAACTTATGGGTGGGAAATATTTTCTTGCTAAGTCAGAGTATCATTTTGTAGAGGGCAGAAGAAGCTCGAAGAATGAAATACTATATTTACCGTTTCATTTTCAGCTGTTCTTAGAGGATCACAATCCCTTTCCCTTTCCCACTCTGCGCAGTCTCTCTCTTCATCTCGAAAAGCAATCTCAATTTCTTGTATAAATAGCTGTACTTCTGACTCATCTCTCTGACATTCTGTTTTTGTATTTTTGACACAAACACATGTCAATGCTGCAACATAGAGAGGACTTACCATTCCACTGGACTTTAATACAGGTGAAGAAGTGCATACCACTGAGGCCCAGGGCATGGGCAGAAATCAAAGCTATGTACATCTGTGGAAGGAAGAAGAGGAAAGGAGAGGTAATGAGAAAAAAGTGACCAAGAGAAGGCAAACAAAAGATTCCACTCTTATCCCACAAGGTTGGTATGCAGATACTGTGGTAATGTAGGCTAGCTCATTTCACAGTTGTAATACAACTTTACAATCTTTTGACCTCTAGGTAAAACAAACTGTGTGGTGCCATGTTTTTTATTATAAACCTCTTTATCTGTGAGGAGTGCAGATTAACCTTGTACTGCTCAGCCATAAATGACAGCTTCATGTTTCTGTCATCAGAAAGCTCCAGTCAGCATATAAAGCCTTAAAAAAGCGCTGATGTTGTTGAGAACTAAACAAGTGTCTGTTCTGCACTACATCACTGTAAACCTCAGCTGGTGTGTGGTTTCCAGACAAATGTGAACTTGATTTATTTATTACAACAAACATTAAGAGATTCAGGGGAATTATCGTATCCATTAGTATTTCCTATCCTTACCACACCCCTTGTGAAAATAATACGTACCACTCCATACTTACAGTGAAAAGTACAAAGAATCTCTGATTCTTTTCTCCCACGCAATTATTGACCCAGGGACAGTGGTGATCCATCTTCCGGATACATCTTTTACAAATACTGCAGGCAAGAGAGAGAAGATGTTGACACAAGGATGACACACTCACTGCTAAACTAATGCTGTTTACACGTGCACACTGTGCAAATACAGACATTTTTAGAAGTACAATTTGGATGCTACACAGTGGGGTAAATAAGCATGTTACAAATTAATTCTGTGTAAAATTGGCCACAACAATTAGACTGACCTGCAGTGGTGTGCCCTCTCAGGTTTGATGCTGCAGCACTTCGGACACTTGTAGATGACCTCGCCAGGCTTCAGCTGTAAGCTCTCCATGTACTCCTTGGTTGCGTTGCCCTTAGGGACAGCACCCTGGGGGGAGGGGGGAGGACACAAAGACAAATGCTGTCAGTTATAAATGTCCCAAAAAAAAGCATTATACCTCACAAGAGTCAAACTGTGTAACTTTGTGTATGCAGCAATATAACTACTGTTTTTAGGCTTGTGAAAACACCCACTATAATAATGATAATAATAATGTAATACTTTATTAATCCCACAAGAGGAAATTACAATTTTTACACTCTTTTGTTATTACACACATTATACACAGGCCTGAATTACACACACATGCTCAGTACCTATACATGCACTAATGGAGAGATGTCAGAATGAGGGGGCTGCCCATGGAAAGGCAGGGTTGGGGGTTTGGTGATTTGCTCAAGAGCACCTTGGCAGTGCCCAGGAGGTGAACTGGCACTGAGCTACCGCCACCCCAGCTACTGCCACACAATAACTACTCGTCTCATCTTTGGGAGTTAAGTAAGATGGATGTTTAACTGAATTAGCATTATTTGTGCTGATTTCTTCAGCACAACATAATGAAGGGTTTGGTACATTTCGACAAAAGTAATCTCTTTTATGGAGCTTCGATATAGCCATTCAGTACCTAACTGAATCACAATCGGGTGTAATTACCATTTAAAGTCAAATGCACAATTAAACTTTAAAACCTTTTGGCACACTGCTGAACAAACATTTGGCATTTAAAGCAACAATTGTTAAGGTAGTGCTGTTGTGTAGCTGTCATCAGACATCCAGTTTCTCTAAGTAAACATGAGTCAGCATGCAGCAGCACAAACAGTACTTGACCAATAACCCCCTGAAGTAGTGCTGAGCAATATGGAGTAAATCAGACATAACAATATTCTTGACCAAATACCTCAATATCGATATATACAGTATATTATATAATACAACAATGACAATTGGTGCTTTAACAAAATATCTTCACAATTATATATAATGACCGTATAAATCATTAATAACATAATGATTAATGCAGCTTTTAAAACCAGGAAAAGACTAAGCCATTTGATATCCAAAATGTAAGTCAATATCTAGTCTCATATTCCGATATCAATATATTGCCAATGAAAAAGTAGCTGTCAATGGAACTAACTACATCAGGTCAATCAAACTTTGAGGAGATAAAGGAGCTTTGTCTTACTCATCGACTATGTTTTCTCTTCCTTTCAACCCCCCTGCATCCTCAACCTTACACACTCTTACTTTCCTTAACATCCTTACCGGGTCCGTCAACATGGTGCGCAGATGTGATGCCAATGCAAGCACGGCCAGGGAGTTGAAGGTTGCCCCGTTCAGTAGCGAGTACCAGAAGTTCTTGCCGGGCAGCAGCATAACAAAGTTCACTACG
This sequence comes from Etheostoma perlongum, assembly GCA_026937815.1. NCBI lineage: Eukaryota > Metazoa > Chordata > Actinopteri > Perciformes > Percidae > Etheostoma > Etheostoma perlongum. Next base: position 8,355,483 of record CM049371.1, on the reverse strand, counting down.
AACTCGGCATACAGCACCAGGAACCAGGTCATGCCTGCACACACCATCCCACAGCTGTCCTGAATGAACCACATTGTGCGGTTCCCTGAGGTGTGGCCAGCGTGGGGACCACCAACCATCACCCCTGCTGCCAAGCTCCCTGTCTCCACATCTGAACCTGCCGACAGCAGCGGGTGATGCTGCTCCATATCTCGCAGTCGGTGGTTTGAAGACTGCATCCTGCCCTAGGGGAAGAGGAAATATTTTAAGCAAGATTAAATTTATGGCTACAGTCTATTTCTTAACCAATGATTGACCTAAATATTTGCCGTTTATACGGTACTGCTGACGGCGACTACATCATATTAGTTTCCAGCAAAACAGGCCAAAAGCAGAAAATCCATGTTATGTACTTCTTTACAAAAGGAAATAAATGGCAGACTGACTGACACGTGAAATGCATTCTTTTTAGAGTTATTTTTTTTTTTTTTTTTTAACGTCATGATACATTGTCTCTAGAAGTGTATTATTCAACTTTTGTTTTTGTTAAAGAAGGAAAAGAAAATTGCCATCCTCAATACTATCGAATCTTAATACATCTAGAATCGCAATGAATGAAAATCGTAATACAAATCTAATCAGCACCCATGTATCGTGAAAGAATCCAATCGGGACAAAAGCGTATTGTGCCAGCCCTAATAAATACGCACCATATTAATAATGTACTGTATGTTGGGTTAAATATAGAAATGAGAGCTAAAATGTTTGAAACATGACCACGAGAGAGGGATTAAAACAGAGTGATATGAAGGCAGGGAAATTAAGGTGCTCCAAGCGATGTTGGGTGACAAACAAAACGAGGCTAGCTCACCCCACCCTCCTCCCATCTTCTCCCCCTTCCTTCTGTGCTTCCGAGCACTAACCCCCCCCCCACCCAACCCCCAAACCTTTCTTGTCGGTTATTGGCTGGAACTCTGTTTACTATGGTTTGCAGAGCAGGTGGGCACAATTTGTTTTTATTAGCGTTTGTGGACCCTGGGCTGTCTACAGAGGGTTGCAGATAGAGGAGATGTTTGCTGTATGTGACAAAAAAATGTTGTAGCCTAAAAAAGTGTGACATCTTTAAGGAAGAGAAGATTCTCACAGAAGAGAAGTTGTAGGAAAATCTACAATACAAGGATGCTTATATACATTTACTACATTGTTTGCATTCAGCCTATTCATTTGCAATTGAGGTCTTCCATACATTTATATTACCTCATTTTACATTTATTATGTCATACTTTATTCTTATATTTCAACTTGCACTATTTCATGTCTATTTTCTTATATTCTCATTTAGTTTTTTTTTTTTTCTTCTTTTTTTAACTTCTGATTTTCTTTTAATACAAATTTGATTAGCATTGTTGGAGGGAGCCTGAGACCCAAGATTTTCAACGACACTTAAAACTTGGATACACATCATAACAGCTAATAAGAAAATTAAAGGAATAATATCCAAGACTCAAAGTGAATACACAATTGCTCTGGATTTTTTTTTTTACCATTACAGTACTGATATGCAAACTGCATAAGTAGGAAATAATGTTTATCAAATGTACTCCGTCTCTGAAGGTATTCTATACAGTACAAAGAGTATACTAAATCATGTCACATTGGCATTTCTTTTATTAAATAAGTCACAGAAGCAGTTTACAGCCTTGAGTTTTTTATTTCAGAAAAGCCCAATTAAACTATGGTAATATTTTGTCTTGCGGTTAGCTATACAAAAAAGGTCACAGGGTCACCAAAATCATCAGGAAACATCACAAGAGAGCCTTGAATATCTATTTTTCATCTTTATGGCAAGCTGGCCAGGAGCTGTACACACATTGCTCAGACCAAAGTGTTGGACAGAAAACCAACTAACATTACAATCCTCAAACCACACCACTAGCAGGGACAAGGATGAGTCAACTTTGGACCCAACTGTTCAGACTAGGGGCCCTTTGAGCCATGCAGATGATATTACAAAAGACATGAGTCATTGGAGTTTCTTCCTCTGTATTTATGTCAAGGCCACAAGAGAACGTTCATGACCTTGCAGCTTGACTCTGCAGCTTTAAGATAAATCAATGGCTGACCTGATCCCTTTAGGAAACTGATCCTGCAGCTGAGGAGCATGTAAGGAATACAGGCTAATAATAAAAATAATAATCTGTACACCCGGTTAGGCCTACCTCCTGCTAGCAAGCTTCACTTAGACAAAGTACACTAATTAAACCTACAAACAGTACAAAAATATATATACTTGTTCAGCATTCCACACCATCATCCCCTCCAAACTGGTCACCAAACTCAGTGAACTGGGCATCAATACCGCCCTCTGTAACTGGATTTTGGACTTCCTAACCAACAGACCTCAGTTTGTTAGGTTAGACAAATCACTAGGACTGTAACGATATGCGATACAAAACTGTGACACAGGTTTGTGCATCTGCACTGTGCTATTTATTTATTTTTATATCGTTAATACTTTTCATAGTTAATATTGTTCTTTGGTGTACTGTTTATATAGGTTTTTCAAATGTCATTTTATAAAAATATCTTTTTGTAAAAAAAATTCTCTTTTTTGTTCTCAAAATAAGTACTAACACAGGATGAAAGCCAGTGACAACTGAAAGACAACAGCCATCTACTGAAGAATCTTGTTTAACATGCTTTTTACGTCTTACCAGTCACTCATTGTTTAGTCATTGTTTAGCCACAGGCTTGACTTAAGTTGTTAGGTAGAAGTATTTGTTGAACCAGTGTTCTGGCAGACTGATTTGATGCTCTGAAGCAAAGGACTGTTTGCTTTTGATAAGCATTTTAATCAAATGAGACATTTCCAGTGAAATGGGTAATGCAGAGCAAAGCTTTCAGTCTTTAGCTAACTAGCCAACCAGGCGGCCTTCCAACCCCCACACTGTTTGTTTTTGCTTGCATCCAAAGACTTTCCAAGTCAGTGGGTGTTGTCGAAATTAATTGCAAAATGGAAATGCCAACTGGGACAAAAGATTTTTGGCCTGCAGGGCTGAAACCCCACACCAGCAAAGATGTCTTCCTGACAGCCAGAAAAAACAAGGATCCAGCTACAGTAGGAGTCCAGCTCAGGCCACACAGTGATTCAATGGGAATTGTGTGGCTGTTAATTCAACTTTCAATATTTGTAATAATGGCTCAATGGCATCAGACTATGTGTCAGCCCCATCATAATAGTGTAAAAACATTTTAACACCAGTGGCTTTCTGCTAGAATGCTATGCTCTGTTATTAAACAAACGTGTGTAAAGCTCTATCTATCTATCTATCAGCAACCAGTTTGTTCTCCATTGTGCATAATGACAAGACGTGGAAGGCCTCAAGATGATTGGGATCAGGGCAGATCCAGGCATGTTTAATAAATTGTAGTCTCGCTTTGCCAGACCCTCCTACACACAGCGCCCTGGAGGAGAGTCTGGCTACTCCACATAGCATTAAGTGATGGGAGGAAAACGTGATTTGGTTTATTGGCATTTCTTTAAAACCAATGACAATCGACTTGGGCGGTGCTAAGCACCAGAGAAAAGCCGCGGTGCAGCTGCGAAATAGTCTCTGAAGAAACTTGTTTTGGTGGAACGCGTACGTTTAAATGTCTTAGTTGTGCAACAGAAAACTCAGATTGGACAGATAGTCTGGCTAGCTGTCTGGATTTACCTTGCTGAGATCTGAAAAAATGTTGACCATAGTCCTCAAAAAATCAACAGGAGTTTAAAATGCCAACACAAAGGAAGCCCAAGGCAACGAATATCCGGCCTAAATGAGTAAAATCCGCCGGATTTTCCAGCAGCAATGGAGCAATGTAAGTGGAACGACAAGAAAATTGGTACACACTCTATAAAGCTTGACCTTTTTTACTATTCATTGTTTTTTTACTTTGGCTACACTAGCAGTCTAAAATGCCCCACCAGACGCCATTGAGACACTTGAAACAGAAGTTTGTAAGCAAGTAAGCAGAGTGGACAAAACAAAACCCAGCAGTTTCAATTAATGACATGGCAGCATGTGTCACTGAATGATGCAAGCACATCTGAACCGCCTTTATTTGTTTTTTACATTATTCTGCATCAAAAAGATCAAGGCTGGACATGACACTGGAGGAAATCACTGTCTCAGTATTTCACATCGAAGTGACTGAGGCTTTCTGTTAAAAGCATCACCAAGTAAATAGATTGACCACAAAAGATAAGATGTATCAGCACTGTGGGGAAGGATACATTCAAAACGTATTCTGTTACAGAATACATGCCCAATGTAATACTTAGATTACTTCCACATTGAAGGTGTGTTCTTGTGTTCCAACTGGCTGAATGTGTACATGAACAAGGACAGAATTTTGTATTTGTAGTCCCGAACTGCATAGCCTTCTATAAAAATCTAATCGCAGTCTTGCTACGACAAGCTAAGTTTAGCTAACGTTAGCTAGCATGTCAAATGGGGCTAGTCAGTCTTTTGACAGCTCTGGGGCTAGTAAATCAGCACGTAGGAAGGAGAATGTATAGTAGCACGTCAACTAAGCAGGTACCTGATACAACTAAAAGCAGCAGACGACAGCCTTTGGCTAATTAAAAAAAAATAACATACTTAAGATGTTTCTTCAGGTTGGAGGTGGAGTAATTTGGGCGCTGAAAACAGGTTGCTGGCAAGCAGAGGTTGCACTGCACAGCTCTATTTTGTTCTCCCAGTTTTTTCTTTAATGTGAAACGCATTCCTGCCCTGGCTCTGTTGTGCCGGTTCCAGCTTCATCTCTACGAGTGATCAGCAAAAAGCGAATTGTTTCGTTTTCATATTGGGGCTTCTGGGAAATGCATGGAGTTGCTTTAATTTATTTAAATAGAGAATAAACTCATGTAATCGTCATGTAATCCATTGATTTCAACAATGTAACTGTATTGTATGTGTTCTAAATACCACCTATTTAAGTTGTAACTGTAACGGAATACAGCTATTTAATAGCTATATAACTTATTATATTATATATATTATAATATTCTGAATACTTAACGCTGGTACATGTCTTCCGTTACTCCCCAACACTGTATCAGGATCTGTAAGTCAGCTCAAAAAAAAATGGTAGTAACTGATTCATCTGGCTGGCTCATACATTTACTTTGCAGGGTTAATCAGAGTAGTAGGTCACAATGACAGAAAAAATGGAAAACACTCAGTTTTTGCAGGTTGGGAAATATTGGACACAAGGGGCTCAATCAGTAAAATCTACTACTGTAGAGTTGTATGGGGAATTACTCAAAGCACATGCACAAGCACACATGTAGGGCTACATGTGTTGGGATGAAGTTATTTTGAAGTTAAAGCTGCAATGGGTAAAATGCACAACACTTGAATTACAATTTGCTAAAGGATTATTATGGAATATTTGCCCAACAATGCCAAAAAGTGCCTACCAGAGCTGTGAGTGGAAGTTCGGAACCATAGAAGTTGAGGGAAAATGGTGTAAAATGCTAGCAGAATTTTTTTTAAATGACAAGAAATATTACCATTTGTGGAAGCATGATGAGTGCCTGCCAGAAGGTGCATCTGTCTATTAACACTTGTAATCAAATACAAACAATGTTGTTTACCATGCATCACCAGCCGCATACTGTTTTTCTGTTGTCCTTAATAGTGCAAAAACCGCTCTTGCCCAGTTTAAGGCGTATTGATTTTTCTGTGGTCAATGAAAGGGAGGTCCATTAAAGCCACACCAGCTCGTTGTCCAGCTGCCTGCCCTTCCTAGTCAGGGAGAACGACACAAGAGCCACTGGTCCCCCATCTCTCCCCTTTCCTTATCGCTCTTCTTCTCTTCTCTCTGACATACACAACCAGCAGTAACCTCAGTGTCATCCTGCTTAGACTGCTTTGCAGGGTCACTCTGTTGCAGAGTTATCACACACAAAGTCAGAGCAAGGGCTGGTGTCTACTGTCAAAAAAATTAGATGAAACAATAGCCAAAATTATTCTTGAAAGAAATGGGTTTTGATTTGCTAAGTGAGTTTATGTTTCACTGTTGCATTTCCAAATTGCCAAACAAATAGATAAACAAATGACATGGGGTTTGCTGATTTGCTCTGTTTGCCCTTGTTACTCATTTGGCACTGTAAAACAAAGGACATGTACATTTAGAAACATGTGGGACAACCTACCTAATATGTTCTCTCCTCACAATAACATGCTGTGGTGTGTACGTCCTGGACTTGCATTCAGGATAAAGTACATATGTAGGCTGAGACCTGAAAAAGACAGACAAACACATACAAAATGTGTTTAATGTTGGAGAAAAAAAACTTTATAAAAAACAATTAGCTGTCAGTTTACTTGTTTATTATATACCAAGCTAACCCAATGTAGCCTACAAAATTTGTGAAAGTTATGGTTTTGTTTCCACTATATACATGTAGTGAGGATCAAATGTTAGAAGCACCTCTCAATAAAATGCCATGAAGTTCAACAGCACAGCAAACTACAGCCTCCATAATGACCATTCCTCTATCAAACAGTTTTTAAAAAAGTTAATATTATAACCTCAATGAAGTGAGGATATATTACAGGGATGTTGTATTAGACTGCAATAGGTGTACCTAATAAACTGGCAACTGAATTCATAAACATTTACAGCTACCACACATTGTCTCAAGTTTGTACAATGATTTCTTCCTCCCCTACTGAATGGGTCTGTGTGATGTCAAGGATTTTGCAAGTGTTCCCATTTTTTACTCCCAGGAAACACACCCATCACGATAGCTTTTTATTGCAGTGTGGTAACACAGCAAGCATTTTCTGCAAATAGTCTGTTGACTTATCTGATTTTTTTTTCTACTGAATTGACTCTAGGGTAAAAAAAAAAAAAAAAAAAAAAGATTCTGTCTAGAATGTTTCCACCATCTCAATAGCCGATGTATCTGTCCAAACTACAGTGTTAATACCGACATGCCGCAGTTACTGATATGCAAGTTACCGACAATCACTATCGAGCACATTCAGGCCACAGACTGAAGCACCTCAACACATTAGTCAGAAATGAGGTGTGACTGAACTTAGAGCCCTTCATCACATCTTTTCTTCAACAATAAATGTAAAGGTCGTGACTCGTGACTGAAACTGAAGCAACACGCGCACGCATGCACACGCACGCACACACGCGGGCGCACACACACATACACACCAGCTTGCTAGCTATGCTTGCCTATCCGGATTGGATTGTAAAATCTCACTTGCTAACTAGCTAGCCACGAACAGACGCTAACACAGCTAACGTTAGCATGCTAACACTGTATACGAGCAACGGGTGCAAATGCAGAGCGTGCCGAGTGACAGCTAAATGGCATACCTTAATATTCTTAAATTATGTCGTTGACAACGCCGTCTTAATACATCTTGAAGTCCCGTTTGAGCTAAACTTCAGTACCAACGAAGCCGAACCCACAGTTGCAGCAACACATTGCTCTAACAACGGACTGACAGTGACCACCAGCAAGGTAACGACCGAGCTTCCGGGGTTCGTCTCGGGTTTCTCCGTAACTGTTCGTGCATGTCCGAGTAAATAATATTTACTTAAATAGCCTCACCTCGTGGATTGGGACGGAATTGCAACTACAAAACTGCGATAATCTCAGTTCTCCACTACCAGGTGCTATACAGTGACAGTAGGCCTACACTATTTGACACTCTCAAGTAAACTTTGAGAAACTATACTGCATTGAAATACTGTAGTTTAAACTATTATAATTAAGATAATTATGGTTTGGCCACTCTGTTAAATGTTCCTGATTCTTCACCTTCACAGTGAACATCTAGTGGATGCATTTCAAATCAACTTGCACTTCAACTGCTCTGGCGCCCCAAACTTGACCACGATAGAAAATGGATAAATATTTTACGTAGCCTATCTGGTTTGCCTGATATGAACCCAATCTCTCTCAAAAGACCCAACTAACTGAATCGTCTTGACATTTCTACAGTGACCATAACTCTTGAACCTTGATCAAAATCCATGCAAAAGTAGTTCAGAAAGCAGAAAACTGTTAGGCTACTCTGCTCTCTTAAATGCATGTTATAGCCTACTTCTGTTCTAGTCGTTTAAGCCTGTCGTTTGTGATTGACAGTTGAAGACAAACATGGTCTGACTGAGTAAAATATTTAGCTTGTCCCCAGGAGGGAGCTGCAGGACCTTCCTGGCTGCAGTCACTGTTGTCACGTGTCTCTCAAGAGTAAATTATAAAACCAAGACAAAGCAGCTTGGTCCTCCTCTGCTTTGTGTGTGCTGCTGCGCAGTAAAAGCCCAGAGCTTCTGCCCTCTCCTGCTCTGGTTCACAGCCAATATCAGCTGTCTGTTTTAAAAGGAGGGAGGGAACAAATACCCAGCAATCCTCTAAAGCAGCTTAAAGGCTGAATCAGGGCGACTGAAGCCTTTTCCATTTCCAGAACTGCTTTTCTCACTCTCTCCATTATAGCTAGATGAGCATCTGACTTACTGACAAACGAGCAGTCACAATGGCTACATGTAAAATGTCATCTGCATTCTCCTAAAGGCACTTCCTCACTGAATATACAGTACATTCCCACAAAAACATCTCCTACTTGGATGTACCATCATATGCATTAAAGGGATCAGGACTATAACACAAGCAGGGGAATTTGTGCACATGTAACTAAATCTCCCGCTGGGGGCCTTGGGTTCCTATGTGCATTATTATTATTTTGGCGCTGTCCACCCCCCACCCTTTGTTGACATGCTAGCTTTTGGAGTGAAATGATGTGAAGCAAAGTGGAGTAGAGAGTAGAGTGGTTTGGAGTGAGTGTGTGATGTAACTGTAGCTGTCCCCCTGTGTGTGTGTTTGTGTGTGTGTGGGTGTGTGTGTGTGTGTGTGCGTGTGTGTGTGTGTGTGTGTGTGTGTGTGTGTGTGTGTGTGTGTGTGTGTGTGTGTGTGTGTGTGTGTGTGTGTGTGTGTGTGTGTGTGTGTGTGTGTGTGTGTGTTGCTGCAGGAATCAAAGGGGAGCAGAAGATGTGTGGCTTTGCTTACATCAGAGAAGATAGGAGGGTAAAATACATTTGGAGAATGAGAAAGCAAGAACACACAAGCAAAAACTGATTATCACTGGAATCTGTCCACCTTATTTTCATGTGGTCAGGGAACAGAGCCACAGCTGGGCAGTCTGACTTGTTGGCTGTCTCCAGATTAATTTGTTGTGGGTGTTTAAAAATATGTTAGCATAACACATTTTTAATTTTAATATAATATATTCTAATCTAATCTAACTTTGGCAAAGCAGCAGCCATTTTATGTGTACCAAATTGCAAATAACTGTGACCAAAGCATGGAGAGGAATCTTGTGTGCACTACATTTGTTACCTCGCTTCTAGAGTGGAATTGAGGAATTGTCATCAAATTCCATACATTAAATGATAGATCAAAACTGCACTGTTGGCACATATTTACCTTAAAAGACCAAATGCATTGTATGTTACAAGACAAAGGTACCAGGCCCGAGCTACACTAAGAGATATCAGCATGTGGTGGTCTGTGTAAAAAATTAAACGAGAAAGCAGAAAAGTCTTCATGAATTCGTAAAGAGAGAGACACCTCAAGAGGAATTGTTCTGATGTTTTTGAATTAAACACCCCTACCTCACGTTCATTTTATCTGTGACAGAGAGAAAGAGAAGGGAGAAGAAGATAAATTAGCATATAACTACAGTTGGGAGCAATGTATGATGGGTATATGCAATCAGAGGATGCTACATGGAGGTATTTACAGTATTACTGTATATGGAACAATAAAACTTGATATCTTAAGAAGTTCCTATTACAGAACAAATGTGTTGAATAGAAGATAGATTTGAATAGATTGAACATGATATTTGACCATACCCTAAATTAGATTTGGTGAGCCTTTAGGTGAAACCATTACTGTGGTCAATTCAATCATGAGTCACTTAAGAAATTGAGGATGGAGGATGATTCTTTGTCTTCTTCTTCTATCTATTTGCAAAGGCATTACAGATGCCTATATAGTATTTACTAACTAACTCTGCTCATTTATATTCCACACAGCAGACCTTGCTGGGGTGACTGTACACTGCCAGCTGTCTATACGGGAAATATCCCAGAAAAATGTATGCATGCAAACTCTCCTTAAGACAGAATGACAATCAAGTCTTGACCGCTGGGTGTGTTGTCCACAGTGGCATGAGGAATGGCACAGACCCGGGTCATAATAGAATGGCCTCTAATCTTGCAGGCTTATCTTTGTTGAATCCACCTTCCCCTTTGCCCCACAAATCCCCCCGAGAAGCCTTTAAGAGGAGATTTTCTGAGTAGGGCAATCTGTTTGCCTTTCTAAAACCACAAGAGCAAAAATAGACAAGCGCCAAGGCCTACTGTCCTCCAGGCTATCAGCTCTGTTTGTATGTTTAGTTGCAGCATGCACATGCAGTAGCACAGTGCAATGGAGTACAATGGGCTATACAAATAAGTAGTGGTGGAATGTAACTAAGTGCATTTTTTCAAGAACTGTACCTAAGTACAAATTTGAGGTACCTGTACTTTACTTGAGTCTTTTCTTTCATGCCACTTTCTACTCTACTTTGTTACATTTCAGAGGGAAATATTAGGGAAGTACTTTTTACTCCATTGATCTGACAGCTGTAGTTACTAGTTACTTTACAAATCAAGATTTTTGCACACAAAATACAGTACATATGGTTTATAAAATACAATGTATTATTATAAGTTAAAATACCCAACAATATTTAGGCCTACAAGTCCAGCTGAAATGATAAGCCGATTAAACACTTAGTTGATCGACAGAACTCTTGTGATTGTTTCCAGTTTCTAAAATGTGAGATTTTAACTTTAAGTACATTTTTCAAATACTTACATACTTTTATTTAAGTAACACTTTCAACGCATGACTTTTACTTGTAACAGAGTGGTATTAGTACTTTTACGTCAAAGATCTGAATACTTCAATTAAAGGTGCCCTGCCATTGTCATCTCATACCACGCACCCCACATTTTAGATCTTTGTTTCCCGTCAAGCTCGCATAGGCATCAAGGAGGATGGAGGCTTAATTCAGGCTTACTTGCTAACCCAGATTTCTGTGATTTTGTTTCCACAAACATAGATTCCCTCTTAGAAACAAACCGGTCTGATCAGGTATCCCCATTGCTCTTATGGGAAACGCTAAAAGCGTTTATTTGTGGGGGCATTACATCTTTCAGTGCACACTTAACCAAAAATAGAAGATCGAAACAGCGAGAACTACTACACGCAATATTGGATACAGACAGACAGAAGCCCGCAGCAATCAATCCAGATTTAGCGACCATGCTTCTGCAGCTTCAAAATGAATTCAATCAACAGGGAAGGTAGAATATCTACTAAAATGTACAAGAGCGACTTATTATGAGTATGGAGATAAGGCTGGCTGCATTTTAGCCTCACAATTGCGACGTCAATGCGCCGCCCGCTTTATATCACAAATCTCTGACTCATCTCAACACCTAACTACCGACCCATCAAGTATAAACTCAGAATTTTCTTCCTTTTATTCCACGCTCTACAAATCACTATAACTTAGACATTACAACTATAAATGAAGAACAGGCAAAAAGTTTAGATGAACCCCTAAGTCCAGGAGAAATCACTTAATAATAAAAATTAGTAGTTATAAAACGCCTGGCCCAGATGATTACCCAATGGAGTTCTTTAAGAACTTCTCTGCACAGCTTACTCCTATACTTTTATAAGTCTACAATGACTCTCTGGAACGCGGTGTTTTGCCTCCAACACTCAATCAGGCTTTGATTTTTCTAATAGTAAAGAAAAATAAGGACCCTAATCAATGTGGTAGCTACAGACCCATAAGCTTGCTTAACAATGCTGTAAAGCTGCTGGCAAAAGTGCTGGCACGTAGACTTGAGACTTGCCTTCCAAGTATCATAGTGACAGTAGGCCTACACTACTAGTAGGCTTCCATCTCTTGGATTCACCTGTTGTACGCTGCCCCTGTAGCTAGCGTCACAACAAACTCTGACGTTTCTTCTCCCTTCCTTCTCATATGTGGCACTCGTCAGGGATGCCCCGTCACCTTCACTATTTGCACTGGCCATCAAACCCCTGTCTATAGCTCTCAAAAGATCCCCAGCATTTTCAGGTATACTTAGAGGAGTCATGGAGCACAGAGTGTCACTGTATGCCGATGACCTATTGCTATATGTACAAGACCCTGTAAACTGTGGTGATGCAATAGTAGATCTGCTGAAGACATTTAGCACTTTCTCAGTGTGTTTCTCAGTTCTTTTTCAGACCCTTCCTGGTTAGAAGATGTAATGTCATTCTTACACCTAGAAATCAAACATACTGTCAGAGGATCCCTGAAGAAATTTCATAAAACCTGGGACCCACTCCTTTCTTATGCGAACCATCTATCCTGAGCCAATGGTAGCAAACACAGTACCGCTTTTACTTGCATTTTTTGAAATCTGTTAGGTCCCACATGTGTGTGTGTTATGTCATGAATGTGAAAATAAACTGCTACCTCCTCTGTCAGCTCTAGCCACTGAAAAGAAACAAGCAGATAAATCAGACCAATTACAAAAGCTGGTCAGACTGACGTCATGTTGCCTGAGCTCATTACTATTCATGAGCTCATACATGAGCTCGGTAAAGGATGCTGATAGCCAGGCTAGCCGTTAGCCAATTAGAGTCAAGCAATCTCTTGACACAATGTAAGCCTTTGACAGACTTGAGGTTATTTTTATGGTCAGTCTTAGAGGTGATGGGCTTTGGTAACACGTTCATTGCTATGATTAAAGTTATGTATTCTACGGCTCGCATAAATGGAGTCCCAGGAAAGACTTTAGACGCTTGGCTCAGCATTCCTGAATCCTTGAAATCCATGCTGTAGGCTTGTGCTATAGCCTTCTTGCTTCTGTGCACGTGTTTGGTCCCCTTTGTCTTATCCTTGTCAGTGCCTCTTGTTTATTTGCATGTTTGTCTGTGTCTGTTTCTGTGTGTCTTGTTTGTGAGTTCCAGACATCGTTCTTATTGTTTCATTTTTGTTGTTTCTCCCTCCTTCCCGTATTTCCTCTCTTTGTTTTGGTGTGGAAACATTTGATTAAAGGAAGGAGTATGGAAAAGGTGCACTCTGCCTTCTTTGGTACGTGAAGTGTACTTTTTTTTATATTGTCATCTAGACCAATGTTTTGCACTTTTGCTTATTTGTATAAATACAAAAATTTGATTGCAAAAAGAATAACTAATAAGTACATAAACTACATAAAACAAACTACAAATAAAATAGACCACATGTACACATAACTTTAATAAAAGGCATAGCTAAAAAGATTTTTAGTTTTAAGTTTGCCTTTAAACATATCAATACTCTCTGCAACTCTCAGTTCCTCAGGCAGGCTGGTCCTCCACTTTCCTCCACACCATTGCAAATAAGTTACAAATAACATCTCAAGAAGGTCACTAATGTAGCTATTTGATTAGCTACAGAAAGCTCCTATAGTATGTTGTGGTGGCGTTGCATTTCTTTTAAATCCGCTTATTATTTCCTAGTACAATGGACTACATTAAGGCTTTGGTGAGAGGAGCCAACAGACAAACAAGTGCCTCCTTGACACACACACACATGCACGTGCACACACACACACACATGCGCACGCACACACACACACACACAAACACACACACACACACACACACACTCTGTGTTGTTTAACATGCTTCTAGAGACCATTAGGTAGAGAGTAACAAGCGATAGAATGTGGCTTGTATGAGATAAATGTTATGAGACTGACTCAAACCTGCAGCATTCAAAAGTAATTCATTCATTCAAAGTAAATGGTGTGCATCTTAGTTTGTTGTGCTGACATTATTCAACAACCATATCACTTCGTCAAAACATCACTCGAGATTGTTACCTTGATGTGATAAGATAAGAGCTAAGCCTTGATCCAGCAGATGACGTGGATCCTTTTGGCTCACCTCAGTTTAACTTGGAAGGTGGACTTTAAACTGTAGCACACTAGAGAGCCTTATTCCATTCTACTCTACTAAATTAATGACAAAATAAATATAGCTCAATAAAAAGAGGTAAAGAATACTACTCAATGGCCAGTCTGTGCCACCTCTCAGACTGGAAGAGAATGTCATGGGAAAAGTTTGACATTTGGGGAAATACTCTTATTCACTTTCTGGCAGAGAGTTTGATGAGAAGATTAATGCCACTTTCATGTCTACCTAATAAATATAAAGGCTACAGCCAGTAGCCAGTTAGCTTAGCTTCTTAGCACATGGGCCAGAAACAGCAAGCAACAATTCTCTGTGGTTCAGGGAGTTACCTACCAAACAATTTCAATCTGCTAGTTGCCTGACAACTGCTCAGAGCCAATCGTCATGCTAAGCTAGCAGGCTGCAAGCTATAGCTTTATAATTTTTAGAAAGATATGAGAGTGGTATTAAACTTCCCATCTAACTCTGTTAGAAAATGAAAAACCGTATTTACCAAAACGTTAAAGAATTCTGGTTCTTAGAAACATCACACACACATACACACACACAAAAAACAGCACACACACACACACACACACACACACACACACACACACAGACAAAACCCTTCCTAAGTGCTGCATCACATTTAATAAAATCAATACAAAGTTTATGTGAGCTTTTAAGGTAACCTTAGCTTTCCTTTTTTATAGAAAGTGTGTGTGTGTGTGTGTGTGTGTGTGTGTGTGTGTGTGTGTGTGTGTGTGTGTGTGTGTGTGTGTGTGTGTGTGTGTGTGTGTGTGTGTGTCACGGTTGAGTGGAGATCCTCCTAGTTCTGGACCTTGGTGGATTTGATGCCTGATTCACGGTTCACCCTGCTGCTGCATGCTGTGCCGTGTAAGAGACCACAGAGTGGAGAGGTCCATTAATTATTCAACAAAGGCAGACTTCCCTTTTCTCTGGTTCTCCCTCTCCCTCTCTCTCTCTTTCTCTCGCCCCTCGGGGCTCTGCCTGTTTCTAACTGAATGAATCTTCCTCATACTTCCACAAACAGCCTCCGACGCTGGGCTTCCTACTCCACACGCCTCTCTGCTAACCCTGCCGTCCCAAACCACTTAAAACAAGTGGCAAGGTGCTTCTTTTTCTACACTAGTAACAAGACATCAAGTTGGCTTTTCGTGATCATGTCAGATTACGGCTATGCCAAGTGCTAATCTTGTTCAAAACACTTATCTTAGATGTGGGCATTGCTAAGTAATATGTCAAACCTGGAAATGTCAATAGAGCAGTGTTTTACAGGAATTTAGAAGATGATATTTTGACCACACAGTGGCTCAGTGGTTAGCGGTTACTACTGCCTCACAGCAAGAAGTTACATTACTTTATTAACTGAGGCCTTTCTATAAGGAGTTCATTTGTAGTCCCCTGAGTTTATGTGGGTTTACTTTGGGTGCTACAGTTTATTTTACTACACCAAAAGACACACATTATATTAAGACAAATCCGATAAACTTTTAATTAAATACCCAAAACGGATACAACTGTGTTCAGACATTTAGTAGAAACTGCACTTATGGTGACGGCACCAGCCAGAAGTTTATGTGGGCCTTTCTCTAGAAAGCCGTTAAGTGCAGGAGCTTTTTACTGGGATTATCAAGAGACCTGACTGAGGTTATTCAAGAGTTTTCTAATGTGCTTGTGCAGGGTATTATGGCACTTTGAGGGAAAAAGATCTTAATGTCTGTCCCCTTTTGACCATTATCTCACACAAATTGTAGTGAGTGCCAGCAGGCTCCATGTCCTGCCTAAACCATTGATTCCATATGATGAAAATACATGAGAGACAGATGCCAACCTCCATTAAAAGATACATTAGAGGGCATTTTTTTATTGCTAATCCCAGGTGCTGTAGGAACCCTTCTAATCTGGATTATAGCATTTGTAGATATTTTTATAATATAATCTATAAACCGTTCTATACCAAGCAATTTTAGTCTCCTTTGGTTTCATCTTCATCTTAACCTCTTGAACCTCGGGTTATTTTTCCTCCTCTTTCATTTTAATTCCAGGCTTAAGGTATTGACACGACACATTCAGGATCCAGGATACTTTTTTTAATGAAAAACATATTTTGACACAATTTGCATCCGCATGGTTGAAGATTATTGGCCTAGATCTGCTCTGTGAGCTGGGTCTCACATGTAAACAAAAACACACTTTGTCCCAAAGCAAACACCCCTTTAAAATGTGACACTAATCATCAGTTTGGGCTCATGCTATGAACACAAACACATCTGGCCATATACTTTCAAATACATACACATTTACATGTGTATGTATGTGTTCTTTAATCATCTATTAGATTCACCCATATTCCGCACAAGAGGTGTAACAGTACAAGCACAATGTTGCACTCTAAAATAATGCAAATATTATATACAGTATATATATATATATATATATATATATATATATATATATATATATATATATATATGTATACAGTATATATACAAATGTTTGCTCATTAGTATAGTTTTGTCATGAAGACATGATTAATATTGTTTTCATCTTTGCTTACTTTGGGTTTAATAAAACGAACAAAAAGAATTTCAGGATTTATTTGTCTTTTTACGAGTCAGGGTAATGCAATCATCTGTGTAAAACAGCATTAACATCTGGAGCTCCTCTTTATCTTGTTACTCCTCTCTGGGTTACAAAGAGCCTCTGCACAGGAAATCCCATTGAGTTGTCATAATGTGTTCATTCTGAGAGCATTCCGACCACAGCGTATCTGACTCATCCTAACACTTCAATCTACCAGTCCGACTTATCAGAACCCTTATTATAGGAACACAGACAGACAGAGAGACAGACAGACAGACACCACGGCCAAATTTAAAGTGTAATCTACAGTGCAGTCAACAGTTCCACGTAAACCTTAACACTATAACAAGAAGAGATTGAAAAGATATAAATTATTGGGTTTGTAGTTGTCAACAGGCCAACGGCCATGTTTGTCAGATGGACTTTGACTGTGTTTCTGCATTTGTTAATTCAGGATTGGAATAACTTGATGTTATTTTGTGAGCCGAGAGACTCTGCAATGTACCTTCCTTGTAAAGAAAAAAAAGGTTTTTAATGAGGAAATACATCAGACTACATAACATTCAAAGATCATCAGATAGTCTTTTATTATTTTTTTTAAGTTAGATAGATCCATGAAATTCAAATCATATTTTGAAATCCATCAGCATTAATCTGACAGCTAAACTGTATGTTAATTTTAAATGCAACATGAGAAACATGACTGCACTAGCAGAAATTGAATACCTTTAGGATAAATGACTGAAGGGTGCTTGCCAAGAGGTTAGAGGTTGCCATGGAAACATGTTTAAAGGAAAGAAGATCCATTTGCCAAGATCTTAACAAGACATCTGACTCAGCCAAGATATTTGTTATTAGTCAGACATCACAGGCTTAGCTATCAGCAGATCAAATATAGCCTATCTCATGTTTACACTACACATAAAGGAGAGGCTCATATAGCAAGACTGAATTGGTCTTCTCATGAAATAGGGGGTTAAAGATGTTAGGGCATCTGCAATAATGCATCACATTTTAGGGATTTGCATTACCTTAAATCAAGTGAGTGAAAGTAGCGGGAGCGAAAATTAATCTAACTAGGAATAGATCACATAAATACACAATAAAGCAAACAATAAGTCTCTCCCACAGTTCCTCATGCCATTAGCCTTAATCTACAATCAATGGATCATTAGGACCCATCCCCCTCAATAATGCAAAAAGAGCAAACCAGGCAAACACCGCACAGCCTTATCTGCATCTCACCTCTCAACACAGCAGGAGCCAAGTAGGTAAACAACACATTATCCAACCAACACTGTGTGCATCAACTGGCATCCTTCCGTCAGAAACTGTGTGCAGACAGGTATGTGTCTAAAGCAGAATAGAATATGTGGGTTGTTATTCATAGCCTAGCCTACATCTCCCACAGGTTATTATCCATTATCTACTACACTACTATTAATGTAATACCTCCAGGTAGCCTATAGGGTGATTCAAGTTATCAACCTGGAAAAAAGATAAACATAAAAAATGCTAAATATCATATCAGTCACCAACAATTGCGTAACTTGTCTCCAGAAATGAAGCAGACAACGCATCCTGATGACAAATTGCAGATAGGTTAGAGCGTTGTGACTTCACATCTTTGCTTGTAGACATCACCGTACTGCCCACATCAGGGTCAAAGCAGCCAATGGCAGGACGCATTTAAACCAGACGCCTATGTGACCAAACCAATGAGAGCGCAGCTGCTTTGTTTAGTGCGCACATGTGACCCCAGAAGGCGCTTACTGGCATTTAAACATGATCGACAGGGTGCTGAAGCTGACAACTCCCCATACAGACGAAACAAACCCTAAACACAATGGCTCGGTTTGCTGCCCGTTATGGACGCTTTGAAGCCTTTTTCTATCTTTCACTCTCAATGAAGATCTCCATTTCCCCAGCCGCGCATCATCTTTGAAAATTAAAGGACTTTATTTTTAAGCAGCTGACGAGAACGGCGCCGTGTCCACTCTACAAACGGCAGTTTAAAGCGGATGCTGTGACACCTGTAGCTGAATCTGGATCTCAATCTCCTGAAACGAGAGGTTGGATTGTTTCACATCCGTTCTGCATCCGCCCAGCAGGAGAGGTGCTCCGGCGCTGTCTGATCTCGAGTGGGAAAGCGCAAAGGTATAGCCTAAAGCCATTTACAGACGCATTAATATCTAAGCCGCTCTCTGTGCCTGCTTAGACAGGAAGGAGCATGGATAGAGAGGAATTTGCTCTGCCTAGTGCGTTGAAGGGATTTGCAGAGCTGGGGGTGTGCTCCTGTTCAAACTAAGCTAAGGACAGTGGATGAAGCACAGTCACTAACAGCTCGTCATTTCTCTTCGAGCCTTCTTTGGTTTATTATTTCAGATTTTTTGGCGATAAAATATATATTTTTGAATCAGCCATGGGGAAAGATGAGTGCAAAACAATGCTGGATGCTTTGAACAAAGTGACCGCTTGCTACAGGCATTTGGTCATCGCCCTGGGAAGCACCTCGGACTCGCAGAACCTGCGGGAGGAGCTGAAGAGGACCCGCAAAAAGGCCCAGGAGCTGGCCGTGGCCAACAGGACTAAACTGACCTCTCTGCTCAAAGACAAGAGCATCAGCAAAGAGGACCGGGCCGAGTACGAGCGCCTATGGGTGCTGTTCTCGAGCAGCATGGAGCTCCTGGAGGTGGACATGAAAAGGTCCCTGGAGATAGGGCAGGATTTCCCCATCAAGGTGCCGACGAGACACCTGATCCAGACGGGGATGACCGGTAGCACCACCGCGGTGGCGGCCCGGGCCATGAGCGTGCAGAACATGAAGTACGAGGCGGACAGCAACATCGACACGGCGGACCTCCGGGACCTGCAGGCCGAGATCTCCCAGGTGACCCAGATGATGGAGGAGATGGAGATGAAGGTGCAGGTGGCGCCGTGGGCCGTCGAGGCGAAGCAGGAAGCAGGCGCGGAGCTCAAGTCCAACATGAGTGTGGGGAATTCCTCCGTGGGTGTGATCTCCATCTGCGAAGAGGAGCCCAAAGAAGAGGAAGGAGGCGGCAGCAGGGATACTGGCTTCGCGTCGACCTGCGCTGTGGTTATATTCTTAGTCATCGTTACGGTGGCTGTGGTTCTAGGATATTTGGTGATCAACATGTCCTGAACTGTCCATAACCAAAAGCCCACCCTGATGGACACCCCGCGCGGCTGCCCAGGGGCGTGTCACTGTGGTTACAAGAGCCAGCAGCTCCACAACAGAGAGAAATATTTTTTTGAGGAGCTGAAAACATTGGGGACATGTGAAGTTATTCATCTTTCTCGGATTTGTGAATGTAACCTATTCGGTGGAGTTAAAGAGTTGCACTAGATAGCCTACAATGTAGAACAATAGAATGGACGTCGAGCACAATTTGAGGTTAAGTAAACTATATTTTTAAAGGGGTCAATAGGTCGTGTAGCCTATTTTTGGGAAGAGGGAAAAAAATCATGAAATTACGTGACAGTGTCTGGCCATCAGGATGATAGGCCAACCAACAACACATAATCCAAGTGGATTAGTGGAAAAGATCATGCGTAAACGTAGCCTACTGTTAAGTATTCCCCTTGATGTTCTGCTGATTGATGCTTTAAATGTATGAATTCAATCCAGCAAAGTCTGACGTATTCAAACGTGCATGGTGGCATCAGAGGAGTGGGGTCAAGTTTATGGGACCTAATAGAGCCATTGTTCCAGTTGGATGTGATCAAATCCGCACAGTTTCAGGCGCACAGTTTTAACACACCATACGGATCTGTATATTGTAGGCTTGCATCGTACAGATAGTAATTGCATCAAATCACAACGTTCTCCATGAGAGCCTTGGGGACCTGAGAAACATCCACAGTCTTTTAATAATGCACCCATTCACTGTAAGCCTGTTTACGTTCCCTTTCAGGGTTTTCTTGCAGTGTTGAATGTATACATTGCAACATGTGAATAGAGGGTTTGTACATACAGACTGCTGTGTCAGATAATGTACATACATAAGTATATATATTTATTATAATAAAAAATTTAAACACACATTTGAGAAACGTGCAGTTTTAAGAAATATAGCTCCCAGGTGTTCACAGGCAAGACTAGAGCAGTTTTTGCATGCGTGCATGAGTTTAATGTCATATAATATGGAACATATGTAATGACTGCAAAGCTCGACACGCATACATCAGATATACAGATTTATTTTAAGCAGAGGATTAGTATAGACGTAACCACACTGGTTTTAAAATAGTGTTCTATTTCAAATGGAAAGAAGACTCTTTAACTCCCTAATGGTTTTAGATATAAGAGTCTTTGAAAGTTCAAGGTCAACTGAGAGTGGTAGCTGCAGAGCCAAAGCCTTTTTTGACTGTAAGTTAAAGGGGGTGGAGGATGGGGATTGGGGGTCAAAATAAGTGTGCATGTTTAAAGTTCAACACTTTATTTCGTCCTCCAAACTGTGTAAGTTATTTATTTTAAAACAAATCTCTCTGCAAAAATAGTTTTAAGTTAATTTTTCAAAAAGGGAATTAAGATGATTAATCCACAATTAGCACAAAGTAAAAACTATAACACCTTCAAGTTTATGGTGAATTATATAGTTTATGGCACATTATTGTAAGGAAATTTACAGAAAACCCACAGAGTGCATCACTATTTACAAGGCAGGGGCTGAATTAAAAAGAAGAGGATATATTGTATCCAAATATTTTCAGGTAAAAATGGAACAATAAGATTAAAATATATAGGCAGTACATCAAAAGGATGTAAAGTGCTACTTACAACTACTATTAAAGAAATGGGTTAGTCCACAGTATCTACCACTTCTGTGTCTCTCCTTAAAAATGAACAAAGATCCTCTGACATCAGTTAGCGTGTCACTTACCAGTGGTGCGTCAGGCAGAGTCACTTCAGGATAAATATACCAATGTCTATTCATCATACATAGTACTGGTAATGGACAACTTCAGTAATTCATATTCATTCACATTCTTCAATGTGAATTCTAATAAAAACTCATTATAACTGCTTGCGGCTGCACACTGAGCTCCTAAATTACTTTAATGATCTCCTCCCCCATTCCAAAAATTGTACAAGGTAAATAGACCCCTGGCATTTAAAGACCACTCAGCCTTAGTTGCCGGAGTTAGAAGTACGTAATATCTCAAAGGATCAAATTTAATTAAAGCTACCCTCCTCTTCAGAGGCCTGACTCCTTGTGGGAGTAATGGAACACAATTAAATTTTTCTTACATTAAAAAAACTTGGCAAGTGTAAAATATTCAAGTTGCAGAATAAGAAAGCAATCATTTGAGACACTGAATGTTCATTCAGCAGACTACTTAAATGCAATTTCCTGTTTTATCTCTTATTGCAGTCTTGTCTTTGCTTAGAACCTGGAGGTTAGAAACATTAATGGAATATATAAAAGCTTAAATGCAACACAACTCAACTGCTTAGAACACCGATACTACAGCGGGGAGAGCATTTGTGGCAGACTTTGATGCATGAAAATCAGTGGGTTGCTGCTCACGCCCGATTCACACAAGGCTTTCTGACATCTTGTTGATCCTTGTTGTCATCTGACAGAGGCACTAAGCTCTGCTAACAGTGTGTCATGAACATCTTTGAAACTCACGACAGACTCACATTGTCATCCGGAGTTCTAAAAATATAAAGGTGATTAATTAAACATGGGCAAAAAAAGGGAGGGGATTCAAATAGAAGAGAAGAGAAAGCATCCCAAAACACAGTCCCTCATGTTTCAAGTAAAAGTCTACTTTTATGCAACTTTTCATGCATGCTGAAATGACTTTGCAATCTTTGTTACGCAAGCTGCTTCTGGAAATAGCCACAGCATCAAAGTTTTAGAGTACACGCTTCATTAGATATAAAATGGCTCTTTACAGGTGAATAAATCGACTTTCTCTACAGTCGTTTGGAGGAATTTTATTTAAATTTATGCATGACAGAGCCATTTACTTGCTTGCACTCCATCGCTTGGAAACAAACACACACACATATATATATACACTCACACACGCACACACTACATACATGTATATATATATATATACACACACACACACACACACACACACACATATACATACAGTACATATATACATGCAGTACATATATACATGCATATACTGTACATATATACTGTACATATACACACATTGTATGTATATAAATATATTATGTAAATATACATAAGCAGACTGGTTCACAGGCCGAGAGGCGAGCTAAACACTTGGCAGACAAACCCCTGCATCATCACCTCATCTGGATGAAGATGGTTGGTTTCCAAGGCGGTGGGTTGCCATAGAAACCCTCAACACACTCTCCACCGCAAACACAGAAGGTTGAGTAGTGTTATTTCAACTCGCCCCCTTTTTGCCACCACCATCCTACGCACACACAGCACTCCAGCAGGAGATGTAGTGTGAGGACAGAGCTGAACATGGGACCAAACCTCAGCACCCCACTGCCACGCTGACAGATGAAACGTGCCAAAACAGATTAAAACATTTATTTATTTTTTGTAATCCGATTGAGCCGTGCTGACCTGTTCTAGTGTGTCTCATCATTCTAGAAGAAAATGTTCTAATCAGGTCAGAGTGACTTAAAGGAATGTTTGGATATTTTGAAGTAGGGTTGTATGAAGTACTTCAGTCAGTGTATTACTTACAGATGGCAGTCTGCACGGCCCCAGTTTGGAGAAGCAGGTGGGAATACCGACAAGGAAGCTAAGCAATGTACTGCTGTTAAAGAAGGCAGCAGATAAACATATTTTTTTAGACACCTAAAAAAAAAGCAATGCCACTCGTGTTTTAGGCTAGAGCATTTGTTATCACATACAGCAAACATCTCCTCACTATCCGTGAGCTGCCTGTGCCCAGAACACGATGTTTAAAAAACCCACGGCCTCTGTAGAAAGCCCAGGGTCTACAAACGGCAACAAAAACAAACTGTGCCCACCTGCACGACGAAGCATACACAAACAGTGTTCTAGCGTTCCAGCAAATAACTGACAAGAAGGATTTGGGGGTGGGGGTTGGAGGGTTAGTGCACAGAAGCACAGAAGGGAAGGGACGGGATGAGGTGGAGGGAGGGGCAAGCTAGTCTTGTTTTCTTTGAAAATACTTCTAACGTCAACAAGAAGTAACGTACCCAACATTGCTTAGAGCACCTTTAAACACTCTATATATAGATTTTTCCATCTCTTCCTCTCTCACAGCCCCCTGGTCTGTCACTGGCCAAAAAGATGAAGAATTATGGCCATACTGTTACACAGATACTCCAAATAAACTGCCTTTTAGAGCAGGCACTGCAATAGTAGATGTGGAAATTTGTCACACATTAGACTTATTCTGTTTTATTCAGCTCACTCACTATGTGCTCACATGTGCATCACACACTATCATAAGCATAAATCACCTAAAGGCAGTGTGAGACAGCATTAGTTAAAAACAATCTAATTAATAATGAATACATTGATCTGTTTAATAATAAATTAATTTATAAATGGCAGCCACAGGGAACAATCCATTCGACAGATTATTTCCTATGAGTTATCAATTTGCCATGGGGGACACTGCTGTGAGCAGGTAGACACCCAAAGGTGAAGCCCTGCAGTGCAACTTGCCCCCCACCCCCACACACACACCCTTACTGTGTCTTGCATCACATTTGCTTAGATCAATACAAAGTTTAGATGAGGGCTTTTAAGGTACTGTAAGTGTGTGTGTGCCTTGTAATTGTGGGCCCCCTACCTGGCAACAGTTTTGACACAATAAATTATATATGTAAATGTCATATTTGTTCGTAATCAGCACAATAAGAAATGAGCTCCACTGATCGAACAACAGATCTCTGTACGGACTCCAGGAAGAATAGCTGTGGCTATGGCCCACGCTAAAGGAGATAAATAATAAATCAAACAAATTTAATTTTAAAATCTCTCTGATGACAGTGACTGTGACATAACATGGACATGGAGTCATGGACACAGTCTGGTTAAGACCAGTCATTTGTCATTGACAAGGTCACAATAAGCTTTTTTCCATTGAATACATTTTGACATGTCAAGGTAGGAAAATCATGGGTAAAATTAGTGATGGGGGAATTCCATTTAGCGGCTTCAGTTTCAGAGTCCTGGTATTGTACATGTGTCACAATGTCACAGCTTTAAGGCCGGGATACCAAATAAAGCAAAAATTTTGCAGAAAAATTAATTCCAATAGAATCGCAGCGATCAAAGGATCGGCACAAGGAGGCGAAATGAATCCACGAGAATGGTCCACATAGAGTTTGACCTTGCTGAACTTTGACAGGCAAATTTGCTCTGTTAATCCACAGCAAGCTGTCTTGATACAGTGCTGACCTTTAAGGGGACAGAGACACAGCTTATTGCCGTGTGGCACCATTCAATTTTAGTTTACCTCGGAGTAAAAACTCTTCCACAAACAGCAATGGTTATCAGACAGTTATGAGATAGTAAATATGTCTTCTGAATAAACTGCTTGAATTCATAATAACATTAGCGACCAACACCAGATTGCCATCTGATATTATCAGAGTAGTAAACTTGTCTTGCTTCACAACATGTGCACAGAGGAGTTGTGGGGCTTGTCCAGCGTAGTGCAAGTCAAAGCTGACTTTTTGAGTCACGTGGGAACGTTTGCTCTACCACAGGGAGCAGATGTTTGTACTTGGGTGTAATGGTGATCTGTAGAGTTATAGTGGAGGGATCTATGATCACAATGCGGTGCAGTGCAGAGTCGTCCTGAGGATTCTCCAGCTGAGGGTCTGCGCTCGTACCCACCTCAGCCTCTCCTAAAGTGTCCAATGGGTAGAGTTTGTCACCTGGAAACAGTGGAGAGCCCAAGAGAAAGCAGACAGAGATGGATCACAAACATTATGCTCATAAGTAAGACGATGATAACACTAGAACAGCTAAATTTAGCAATAGCAGAGTCCAGCCACTACTGCTAAACTACCGATCCGGTTTGTTTATTACTATGGCCAAGTCTAAAAAATTAGGTTGTTGATATTTTATATTTTACTTTTAACAAAGACCAAAACCAACAATACATCTGTCAACTTCTCAATACTTTGAAACTTCCTCACCTGGTAAGCTAATTTCATTCGTACTACAATATATATTTATCTTTACTGTGGTAGCTGGGCACTGTAGTTTTTAGCAAACATTACTTGAACAGGAGTACATTTGTTGGAGACATTTGTTATTTTCAGCAACAGATTTGGAGTTATAGTCCATATTTACGGCTTCAAGATGGATGTATGTTGGGTTTCACTCAAAATAAACTACAGTGCCCATGTTTGTTAAATAATGTGTCAAAAGTGTGGCTCACTGGTGTGTATGTCATAGTTTTTGGACAACGATGGAGTCTAATGGCACAGAGGAATAATAACACTTCTAACTATATAATATAACTTTCACATTCATTCACAATATTATAAAGCTGAAATAAAGATATAATTTAATTAATGAAACAGTTATTTGGCATGCTTCAGTGTTGATTTGGATGCAACTTAGACATGATAGACAATCAGCACCTGGCAGCAGTGATATGTAGTGTTGATCTTTTAGGGAAACCACAGGCAGCCACTGTTCACAGCCCTCTGTGGCCCGCTGGCTGGAGAAGTTGTGGAGGTCATATAGCAAAGGGAGGCGGCACATGCGGCTGAGCTCATAGAACTGTGGAGGGGCGATCCATAACTCCCGTGCCTGGTAGCTCTGGAGGACCTCTGAGGGTGTGGACCACTGCAACACAAAGAGAGACAAAGGTAGTGTTTAACAACTACACAAGTGTGTTTTCCATCTCCACTAAATACTGTAGTAGCCATTCACTTGATCAGCTGTTGTTATGGAGAAGACACCAACCAGAGCCACTGTTATGTTATGCACACAGGCTTGTACCTGCTTTCATAGTCAATGAGTGCCTGGCACAATATCCTAGAGTGAGTGTGTCCAAAGTGACATTTTCACATCATTTTATCTATTTATTTCCTTGTAAAGCACTTTGGTCAACATATGATGTGTTCTACATTTACTTCATTTATGTATCACCTGAAAGCGCACTATTTCCTTTTCATCATGAAGTGTGTCGGGGATCTCCTGCAGGCAGCAGATGAAGAAAGCGGTGTCAAACCTCGTCACACCGTATCGGCCGGTGGGAGTCAGCCAGTTGCTCCACTCATGTAAAGCCCAGATGTTGGGCAACACCTCCAACTCTCTGCACATCCTGATGAAGTTGGAGGGGTTCTGGTTCACCAGAGCCCTCCACTTGGTGAGTTCACTGCTGCATAGATCACTTACATTGTTGTGTGGTATTTGATCAGTGGCACACCTGTCCTCTATGCTTTTTAACAAACTTTTCTCTTCCACTTTAGACACAACCAGGAGTACACCGGACTCCTCAAACGTCTCCCTCAAGGCGCAGATCCGGAAGGCGACGTCTCCCGGGATGGGAGAGCCTAGTTTCAGTCGGTCTGTGGCGAACATTGGAGGTCTAGTCTCCACCGGCTGGGTGACACTTCTCAAACCAAAATTAGGAAAGTTACTGAAAGATTTAAAAATGTCCAGCCATTCACTCGAAAAGTCCGAAGAGTCCACCATGCCGCCGGGAAACACATACGCATTAGGCATGAATCCACTTTTACTGCTTCGCTTAAGCAGTAAAACGTCGTAATCAAAGCAGGACTTGTGCGGCAGATGTGACCGTCCGTAGCGGCCCGGCGGAGAGCCGGGGGCGGCTGTCACCGGTGTCCTTGCCGATAAACAGTCTGCACCGAGCCTGTGGCCTGCGACTAAAATAAGAGTTGCCGCCTCCTTCCAGTGCTTCAAATTGGTATTCATCCTAAAACTACCGAGTGTTGTCTTAACTACTACCGAGCGTTGTCTTTATTTTCGCTAAACACGCTTGGAACATGGCTGTGTTTTGGAAACGTAGGGTCAACAAAAAATTTCAGCCGGCTACTGCCTCGCGATATTTCTTTGAAGTGACGTGATTTGGGGAGGACGCGAGTTTCTATCGCCATCTGCAGGCTGGATGACCTACCGAGATGCAAACATAAAACATTTTATAGAACTGATGGATTTGATTATGTTTCCTGAATATAGTCAAATCGAATAATTGTTATATTTTGCCCATGCTAGATGAATCTGAAAGCCCAAAAATACCCCTGTAGTTATTGAGTTAACAGAGAAGAGACTGACAATAAAACTTCGGAACTTATGATGTAAATGTTTTTTCTTTTCTTTTGCAAAGTACCTGTACAACATAAACACTTGCCCACACAAATAAACAACTGTGCTACATTAAAACATGGCTCAAGGTTGACAAACCTTATACCTGATTATAATCTGTGTTCCATATTGTGGAACTATTTCTATTGTGGTTCATTAAGAAACAATAAATACATTCCATTTAACAGCGAATGTGTTTATTTGTAACAAACTATCTCTTAGTTCCTCTCCAAACTGCTTTGATGTAACAAGTGGTCTACCAGACAATCTTTACACTGGTGTGAATCTAGTGTGGTGAAAAAAGATCTCCTTATCAATTTGGTAAAGTTGTTTAAATTAACAACTTGTTTAAATTAACTAAGGCTACAACAATACAATGTATATTTTTATTTTGAATAAAATATGTAATATGGACATTTCACTTTTTTAGTGTTTTTGTCGTTCATGTTTTACCATCTTCATATGTCTTTCAAAATTCAACATGATTTAGATGATTTGGATTTTGTTATTTTGCACAGCACTCCAACCTTTGCTGTAACTGATTAAAATGTCTAACATTTGAACTATTTCTGCTTTTTGGAAGTTCAAATTTAAGTGAGTAAAAAATGGCAAATGTTCCCAGTGTTCAAATGATCTCACTATGTTCTACACACAGTAAATGTCTGAGATGCCTGCAAAACTGTTTAACTGAAATATCACAATTCAGTAGATGCAAAAGTTCATATGCTATTGTACTAGCTGATTACCACGAGCAGGCGGAGATGTCTGTTTGAGGCAGCTGTTCAATTGCTTTATTGAGAACATGTCCTTTGAATGTCTGTAAGTGCCTCAAGAGCTGCAGCCACCAGAGGAAGTCAGTGATAGAAATCAATAGCAGATTAGAAGAACTTGCAGATATTAGTGCATGTCCTGTATCCTTTTGTTGAGCATGTCATCTTTGAGATTAAGTGCCTAAACACAGAAATTGAATTCCGAAAATAACTGAACTTACATTTACAATAGTATAAATAGTGTAAATACAGAATACACTGAAAACAATCACAAGAAGAAAGACAAGAAAGTTAGTGTACACCTTTCTTGTTTTTCTCTGACGATATGGACATGTTCTTCTTATATTCAGCTCAACCCATTCTCATTTTGAAGGCTACAACGGTCTGCAACCAAATGTTGGAGTCAAGGGGGTACTTCATTTTATCACAATTGATGCTAAAGTGAATACATGTTCATAAAACAATCCGATAATTTACAGATAGAAAAGTCTATTTGTGAAATAAACAGAAAGAAGAACATTACAGTGTAAAAGTTGTCTGACAAAGAGAGACGTAGAGGCAGAGTAGAAAGGGAATGTAACACACACACACACACACACACACACACACACACACACACACACACACACACACACACACACACACACACACACACATACTCAGGTGTCATATATCCTTATCAAAGAAGCATTGTGAAGAAGGTCAGGTTAGGTCTGACTCAGAGGGGAGGAGGTGTTTCAGATTTTTCTGTTGAAAATTGAAACTTTTCCTGAAAGTGTCTACAGAGTACCTCTGCTTCCCTGTCTTTACCCACCTCCCATTCGTCCAGGGCTATCCAGGATGTCCAATCAGATCTGGGAACCTCCCACTGAAAGAGTGTGCTCACGGGGAGCCCCAGGTTTTCATTTTCATTAGACATTCCTGCTGTCCTTCATTTAACTCAAACCAGTAGAATTTGTGGGTTCATATCACTAGCTGGTCTGAAACATTCAAGGTTCATGGAGCATCACTGAGGTGGTTTACATCAGTCATATGTAAGTAAAACACTTGTTGAAATATTTATTTTTTATCTATCTATCTATCTATCTATCTATCTATCTATCTATCTATCTATCTATCTATCTATCTATCTATCTATCTATCTATCTAATATATAATATAGTAATCTATACACTAGTACAAAGCCATATGATTGTACTGAACTGCAGTGATTTGACTTAAAATCTTTGGACAAATATATTTATGCAGGGTGTGTGACTTCTTGGTAATAATGGTGGTCCTCTTATAGCAAAGCAATAATCCACCCTAAACCAAAATAAAGGAGTTCAGCTGTTTTTCAATAGATGAAGTCTTTAAAATACTACACCAGTCAAACCTTTTGTGAGCTACTCCACTAACAGTTCATGTTGTAAGATGTCTCTTGGTGTGGCTAGATTTGTGGCTCAGAAACATTTACAGTTGTCTTCATCTAGGAACGTACAATTCAAAGTCAAAAACTGGATAATTGGCATTTTATGGTAATACAATCTGTAAAATCACATTTTAAATACATTTGGTGTGTGAGCCTTATTGTTTAGCTATATACGAGCAGAGGGCACAGTGTTCCCCTATAAATCCTAAAATTAGATAACTTAAGCAACAACAACTTCTCTTATCAAAGTCAATATAACAAGTTTTTCTTCTCTGAGATACATTTGTGTTTTCTAATGCTCCAGCAGACAGAAATGGATGAAGGCAACATCAGGAAGAGGAAAGAGTCGCAGAATGGATCCACCGGCTACAGCATGGACTGTCAGAATAAAGAGAAGCAGCCGAAAGCTACTGTGCTTCAAAAAGATGTGAGTGGATCTGTTTGCTTGAGTTTGTGTGTGTGTTCCTGAGAACGAGTTTGATTAGATGTTCACACAGTAGGATCCCACCATCAGTATCTTTTTGCAATGAGGGGGTGGGGTGGGGGTGGGGGGACTGGAACTGAGTACCAGGCAGTACCTCAACAACTGTCTCTACATATTAACTCCACAATGATCCACTTAGTGGTGCTGTCTAGGCTTCCCAAGCTTCTTAAATGAATTTAGGATGACTGAATGGGTAAATCTCACTGGATAAATTAGGATTACTATGACAAATGAATACCTCATTTCCCTTTACTTCCTAAGGTCATATATCGGGTTAGTTTAGATAAAAAAAAATAATCCTTGAAGACACACACCTTTGACATGTCTGCATGCTTGTGGTGGAGTAATTTGTCTTCTTCCTAAGCATTCATTCCATGTGCAAATGGACAATAATCACATGATAGTGGTAATTATTAGGTTTGTGTGCTCAGATAAGTCTACAGCCATAAGATCAGCTGAGTAAGGCTGGGCAGTAATCTAAAGGCTAATGTCAACATACTAACATGCTTTACATTTAGCAGGTAATGTTTATTCATTAGTGTTTTAGAATGCTAATATTTACAAGTTCATACTCAACCCAAAACACTGCTGAGACTGGTGGAAATATAATTAGTTTTGAAAGTATTTGGTCATTATTGACCTGCTGGTATTGCTGCTATACATAAAAAGCCTGTGGCCCATTAAAGTTATTAGAATACAGCATATCCTAAGGTCACAATGGCTATGTGCACCAAAATGAATGGGAATCCATTAATTAGTTCTTGTGACTTTTTACTTACTGTAAAACCAAACATTTCAACCTTATGGTTGAAAAGTCAGTGAATCACCAGTCAGGGGGCTTTATCCTCTGGGGACCATGAACGTCTGTAAAAGCAATCACCACAACCTCCAATAGAAATTTGATTCAGACTGAAATATTTCTTTAGGCTCCTGGCTCGATTTGGCATCGTAGCTGGTGTTGACCCATTGGTCTCTAGTTTAAGTACTATTGGTTCATCAAGTGCTTATTGTTGCAATGTTTGCAACATTACACACCCAGTACAACATGTCCAAAAAGCACTCGCATTTTAGCTTTGGTTGGCCTTCACCTGATTTATTAGTTTAGTGGGTTTTATTTATTTATTTATTAGTGGGTTTACAATGATCTTTACACATGGCTGACTTTGTGTTGGAATATAGTTTAGATAAGAGGGACCTTGGGGATGCGGTATCCTTCAGATATCAAAATAAGTTTCTGCATTAGATATCTCCTTATGACGTGTTTTACAGGACCCTGTGTTGAACATATTAGCTGACAGGCTAGCTGTCTGGCCAGCTGAACATTTGTGTTTAAATAAACTCTGTATGCTTAAAGTATTAATCTAGGTAAGGTTGACCCTAATTACAGGTTGTCCTGATCATAAATAACATATTTAATCACAACCTCAATCCCAGACTGTTTTAAACACTATTGACATTAAATAGCAGAGAGTGTAATGTATGTAAAAAAAGTAGGTTTCTTTTCAACAATGTCTGGATGAATTTCACGGAAGCATTCAAGAAATTCAACTGTGAGCACTGAAGTAACCCCTCCACTGTTGTGTCTTCATCTGTGTGCTCAGGTTGGTCTGTTAAGTGGCATCTGTCTGATTGTGGGGACGATGATTGGCTCAGGCATCTTTATTTCTCCTAAGTCGGTTCTGCTGTACTCTGGAGCTGTGGGACCCTGTCTCCTCATCTGGGCTGCCTGTGGCGTGTTAGCCACTCTGGGTGAGAACGGCAACCAAAACCAATACATAACTTTAGGCAGATCAGAGATGTCTGTCTCTCTATTTTTATATCAATAACCTGGATACAATACTTACAACAGTGTTTTGGATGTAATACACTTATCTGTGAGATTTCTTTTCTATTGTTGAGGTCAATGGTGTATGGTACAAAGATATTATGATATAATTTTGTGTTTGCTTAGCATCTTCTTTTGGGATATTTTACTAAAGCAAAACATACTATTTATAGGTAAAACTTGATTCCTATCCTGCTTAATGTTATTTACTTATGTACAGTATGTGTATGGCAACATCCTCTAGAGAGAATATCAGGTACTAGTTTAAAATGTCAGTTGGTGCTTGTGTCCTTTCTGTCTTTGTAACTTAAATAATATAAGGTTCTGACACAATGGACACTGGCCAGAATGATGTCACTGAAAGTACACACAGAGAAACCGACACAATAAACTGTCAACAACAAAAATGAACTGCTTGGTAAGGAGACTTTGATCGCTGCTGCAATTCAGTAACTGTTTTTATATTGTACAGTTATGTATTAGTCATGCTGTTGTTTTTTGTAATAGAAAAATGCCAACATTTCCACATAACAATGCTGCTCTTTATGGGGATTGTAAAATAATTTGTGTTAGTGTGTTAAAATGGGAGAATTTAGATAAACAGAACTTTGCTCTTTAGTGTGGAGGTAGTAAATGAGCACTATAAAGGGTTGGTTTGCAAGTCTCACAAAGTGCAGCATCGCTGACTGGTCTGTGTAAAGAACATTTATGAGCTTCAGTGGTTTGTCTTTAAATTACTTTGAACCTTTATGACAGTCAAACATAATTTTATTTCACCATGGTATATGCTAGTATTGTTTATGGTCACTATGGTCTTGGCACACTTACTTGACTACTCCCAAATCCCAAGGAAAACCTGGATCTGGATTATAACACAGATAACATTATTCTTACTGTCTTTGGCTTTGAGGGTGTGCAGAGGGTTTGTTCAAATCCCATGTGTCTTGGTAGGACACATTTCAAAACTTTCCTTTAATTGTCTACCAGAAGAAATTATAAAAGTCCCCTTTAAGTTTCTTTTAATTTTTACATCTGTCCTCTTCTCTCTGTCTCTGTTTTTGTATTTATTTGTATGTGTCGCTACAGGAGCACTGTGCTATGCTGAGCTTGGCACCATGATCACCAAGTCGGGAGGAGAGTATTCATATTTGTCAGAGGCTTTTGGCTCCCTCTTAGCCTACCTTTACTCCTGGACCACTGTCATGGTGCTGAAGCCCTCCTCTTTTGCCATCATCACTCTGAGCTTTGCAGAATATGCCTCTGCTCCTTTCTACCCCGGCTGTACGCCTCCTATTGTTGTTACCAAGTGTCTTTCAGCAGCAGCTATATGTAAGTTTTACTTTTGAGCCTTGTGATTTAATGGTGAAAAGCTGTATAACACATTACTTGTTGATCACATATTCAAAATTGTTGTAATAAATGTTTTATATTAACAGCCGATCAAATAACTACATGTAGGCTAATGTGAAATGAGTGACTCAGTGAGTAATGATAAACCCCAAGAGAATTACTGGCTCTGCAATTCCACCACATTTGAGCAAATTTTAGCATTGTTTTGGTTTTACATCCAGTTAACCGCTTGCGTTGAGTTACAGCATCATTTTCAGCTAACAGGAATCTGTTTCAGCAAAAGGATCTTATAAACCCATTGTTCACTACCTGCTCAATCACATGAGAGAAGACAGACAGAGTTGGTGACTAGCTGGAGCATTTAACCGCTAAAGAGACAGACATTACCCTCAGGGGTTGGTGGAGACCAAAAGAGAGCTAAAGCTACAGTGAAAGTTGGGCTTACTTTGTCAGGTGGCCGAAAAACACAACTCCAAATAAATCCTAATGCTGCTTTATATCTGCTGGACTGTACGTATATAAGCAAGTGTTTTCTAATGCTGCGTTCACACTGAATTTTGACTTTGCATTACTCTTGTTGATCGAACAATCATTTGTGTTAAAGGAGAACTGCTGGAAACTGGAAACTGGAGAAACTGGAGTTGCTGCAGCTAATGGCCAGAGCTCCCAGTTAGCTACTAGAATCAACTACAAGTTGTTGCCGCAAAGGCATGACATGTCCTCTGAAGGACAGACCACAGACTCTGTTGCGGTCTCTGTTGCGGACTCTGTTGTGGACTCTGTCGCAGACACGTGCTTCACACCGCGAGCTGGCTCACGCGCCACCCCGCAGAAAAAAGAGAAAGAAAAAGATACGTTGTCCTTTGCTGTCTGGAGCCAGTTGATATTGTATTTTGTGTCTGCTAAGAGGCACACAGGCACAATTTAGAATACGCCCCCAAAACTGGCAATGTAGCTAACTGGGAGCTCTGGCCATTAGCTGCAGCAACTCCAGTTTGCCAAGACCGATTTTGGTCATTTTTTCCCCCTATTGAGAGTAATCATAGACATATTGTGATCAAGATTAATTAAAAAATTGGCCGGAGTTCTCCTTTAAGTCGTATTAGCCTACTCATCGAAAAGAAGGAGGGGCTCCATGTAGATACCGCTGTTCTTTTGGTTGAAATGACTACTATTGCTGCTTAATACGATGTTGTGGAAATCCCAGATATGTTGGAAATGTTGTTACGTCTGGATTCATAATATCATCCTGAGGCGCACACATCTCGGTTTCCCCATCCACAGACGACTACAGTACATTATTATTATCATTTCTACTACCCCCTAGTGGCCAACAAGTTTATTGTAGGTTAAAATGAGTTTCCCTGTCAAAAATCATTTTAAAATGGAATTGCAATTTGCAGACTTGAAGAAAACAGATCTAAAATGAAAGTAATTAAACAAAACAGCTAACCTGGTGGATGGTGTTCAGTATAGTTTGCAATTAGTTTGTCTTAGGACTCTGGGAAATAAGAGGCAACTCAGTTCACATAATGGTTTGACAGGAGCCAACAAGACAAAGAAAACCAATTGTGAATTTTTATAAAATTGTCTACATCTATGTCAAAGGGGAAGGGACATTTTTGAGTGATATAAGTATAGAAATAATCTTCTTTGAGGGACACAATTCATTTCAAATGTCTAAGTAAGAATGTTGTACTGTATATTCTTCAGTTTCTTGTGTCTTCTCAGTTTTGATCGTCGCCGTCAACTGTTTAAGTGTAAAACTGGCAAGTTACGTGCAGAACTTCTTCACTGCAGCCAAACTTTTCATCATTCTTGTCATCGTGGTTGCTGGCATGGTTATGTTGGCACAAGGTGGGCCTGCTTGCACTATCAGTGTCTTTGATACACAACTCCTCTTTAAAAAACCTTGATGAAATGTTTGAATATAACCATTGATATATATGTATGCATTATGTCTTTGTGTCCAGGAAACACTGAGACATTCTCAAATGCATTTGAAGGCACAGCATCGTCTTTTGGAGCAATCGGGCTTGCATTCTATAATGGGCTTTGGGCTTATGATGGATGGTAACAGTTATACTTAACTTTTTTTGCCTTTTATCATGATGTACAGTATAGGACTGACCACACTGATCTCTAAAGCAATGCATTGAAGTATATTTTTTTGATGAGCCTTTCCTGCTATACTAACTTTATATAACAAGCACTGTGACTAGCCTTTCACCTGCTATTAAGGTTTCTGCCCTTTCTCCAAATATGTAGATTCAACCCTCGGACAACTTTATTATTATCTCCAGTAAAGACCATGTTTCACATAGTTCAGTTAACCAACAGTTAACCAAGTTAGGGTTTGTCATCTCTGGCATGGTCACCAGGTACTGTTTATGAATTCTATATCCACATGACGATAAAATACCAGTTGTTGGATTGCAGAAACATGGCAGTGGCGTTGGGCCCAGTGGGTGGCAGCAACTTCCCCAGCTGTTTCCTCAGGTATTAGATGCATATTAGATGCCTGCGGGTGTGGTTTATGTGCAGTATTTTACTATTCCTCCATTCCACCAGTCAGCCATTGGTCGCTGTGTTTGCATCTGTGGTTGTACTTAAAGAATGCATTCACTGAATGGTTTAGAATGTTTAAGTCTGCCGTTTTGCATTAGATTTTCTTCTCATTTATAAAACCGTGCGTAGAGTCCTTACTAAAAGTGTATGTACGCCAAAAATGGCCTTTTATCCCGCCCTGTCAACGCCCACGGTGCCGGAATACTTTAAGCCCTGCATACAGGCAAGTGCTAAAACCTAACTCCCCACAACCACGTGAGTCTTTGTGGATCTGCTCCAGAACGAGAGCGGAGTCCTTAGGTTTCCATTAAAGTCAATGTGTGTATTTTCTCTGACTGCAGAACGGCTGCGTGACTTCAGCTGTCAGTCATGGCCTCAGCCCTTTTGCAACAAATCCGGACCTAGTGGGTATTGGCAGACAGCAGAGCATGGAGCTGACACGCAGTGGTGCACGTAGTGCACCCAGTGGAAATTGGGGGTTATGTTAGGGGAGTCACATGCGTACGTGCCTAGGGACGTAGCAGAATGCCTTTAAAGGTATATGGCCACATTCAAATGGACACATTCTATGAGACAAAACACCTCATGAATCAGTCAGTTGATCAGTATGTTAATGACCATGGCAGTTGTTTTTTATTGGCTATCGAGGTTTCTGCTTGTAAAAAGAAAGTTTTTCCTGGCCACTGTCACACCAAATGCTTGCTTGTGGGACATTAAATTGTTTGAATCTTTGTTAATTATAGAGTGTGGTCTAGACATACTCTATTTGCAAAGTGTCCTGAGATAACTGTTGTGATTTGACCCTATAAATAAAATTTAATTTAAATGAATTTTTGAAAGGGTTGCAGGGATTTCTTACATAGGACTGCAGAAATTAAAAAATAGTGGCTGAGCAAATCCATGCAAATTTCAGTTTGGTGCTCTGCAGAGGAGAGTAATCAAGCTTTTATGTTCTTTATATCTGTGATTGAATAATCATAGTTGTTTGCATTTCTTATTTTATTGCATTATGCTACCTTAAGAAATGACACACTGTTCTTGTTTTCTTAGGAATCAACTGAATTTCATTACAGAAGAGCTAAAAAACCCATTCAGGTAAGACAAACTACAACTCATCTTTCCATGTTTAAGAGTTTTTTTAGTACTATTTACTAAAGTAATGTTTAAGAGAGATCTTTACATGTGAAATCTGAAATGTTTTTTATTGCAATTATGTAATATCATTATACAAATTCAGAGCAGCATTTATAGGCTGCACAAAGTACACTTGAGTAAATAGATTTTTTGTCAATTCATCTCAGGAACTTGCCACTGGCCATCCTCATTGGGATCCCTTTGGTATCTGTGTGCTACGTGTTGGTCAACATCGCTTACTTTTCTGTTATGACCAGCACTGAACTGCTGTTGTCTCCAGCTGTTGCTGTGGTAAGAGGCATAGACGTTGACATGGTTATAGAGAAATCAGAGTTTTTAAATTTGTTTTTAATACCTTAGTGGTGTTGTGAAATGGATTTACAGTAATGAGAACTGCCTAGCCATACTAGCCAATCCTTTTCCCCACATGTTTACATTATGTGTTGACAGTTTTTGTTCATTCCAGATAATTTTATATGAAACCTCACTAAGTGCTCAGAATTCATTTACTCTGCTCCTTTGTCTTTTCTGAAATTTTTCTTTGTGCCTCTTTAGACTTTTGGAGACAGAGTTCTTCATCCTTTCTCTTGGATCATTCCTCTCTTTGTTGTCTTCTCTACATTCGGATCTGCCAATGGAAGCTGCTTCACTGCTGGCAGGTAAAAGAGACAATGTGACAACTGCCACATTATTTATAAAATACAGATGCAAAAGAAGTCATTGTTCTGTTTGTGTGTGCATATTTAAATGTATGATAAATAAAACACAAGTAAACAGTTTGAAAGTAAATGTGAGGTAGAAAGACTTTGACAGACGAATAGATGAAAAAGATAGAAGTAGACTACAACAAGAATACAACGGCACAATACATATTTCTATCTCTCTCTCTCTCTCTTCTCACAGGCTGGCCTATGTATCTGGTAGAGAGGGTCACATGGTGAAAATCTTATCTTATATTAGCCTGAAGCGCTACACTCCAGCCCCTGCTCTCATATTAAATGTGAGTCCTGGATATTTAATGAGTTCCCTTGTATACATTTCAATTTGGTCACTGTACATCTGACTTTTTAAATGTTTAAGCATTTCCATGCTCTTTCAATATGTGTTGTGTACAGTTTGTGACTCTTTAAAGCTTAACAAAAATGTTGTGTATAGTTTCAACAGGACAAAAAGTCTTATCAATATTACCCATATAATATCCCATGGAAGTTTAGATAAATAGTATATTTACTGCCATGTAAAGTCAACAAGATATTTGGATACAATGTTTGGTTTCTTTCTGTTTCAGGGGATATTGTCTATTTTCTACATAATCCCAGCAGACATTAATACCCTCATTAACTACTTCAGCTTCGCTCAGTGGGTGTTTTACGGTCTCACAGCACTAGCGCTCATAGTCATGCGTTTCACCAGGAAGGAGCTTCATAGACCAGTAAAGGTGAGGCCCGCTGAGCTGGCAGACTCTGGTTTCCAGACTAGTGTTCTGCTCTGATGCATTGCTAACTTGACACTACAATCTGTAACTTTACACCAAAACACAAAATCGGATGAGTCTGGTGCCATGTTTCTGATATTGTGTCAGGTCATTGGATGTTGCTATGCAGTGGAATTGTTATCAACTGATTAGGTAGCAAGACAGTGAATATAATATATACGGAAGTGGTGAATCTAGACAACATCTGCATTGTTCACTGGACAGGTGTGACCTGGTCAACATTTTCTAATAGAAACCCCAATATAGGCTTACTTTTTGAAAGTTTAACCAAGCTTTTGCAAATACACTGTGTTTTATTTGTGTCACCCCTATGCAATAGATCATATTTTAGTCTTATTCTTCTCTTCTGTTTTTATTGGTTGTCAATCAACCAAGTTCATTTTTGAATCTCTTGAGGCTAATGTAATATTTGTTTGCAGTTGCAGGAATTGTGTTGTTATTGTATTGTATAGGAATTTTTTATTAAGGGAAATATACTCTCATTTACATAACCTTGCAACTATAACAACAACATGGCATACTTTTAGGAGATTTGGTGTTGTGAACACAGGGCAGAAATACAAGTAAACACTAAACAGTGGATGTTGTGTGATTGTGTGATTACTTAAAGGTGCCGATAGTCATAGCAGGCCTAATGGTCGTGGTGTCCTGCTACTTAGTCCTGGCTCCCATCATTGATAAGCCAGAGCTGGAGTACCTCTACTGTACTATCTTCATCTTCAGTGGACTTCTTCTTTACTACCCTTTTGTCAACCGGAAGGTCAACTGGGCACGCAAACTCATGAGTAAGTTTACTTTTAAAAACTTATTGACAATCAATAGTTTTTTCTCAAAATGTTAGCTATTGAAATATTAATATTAGTTCTTGACCATCAGTATTGAATACATGGAAAAAATGTGCTCAAATGGTCAAAAGCAAACAAATGAAATACAGTGTTATGTTGTGCATCCCCCTATAGGGCCCATTACCATGCATCTCCAGCTGCTGATGGAAGTAGTTCCTCCTGAGAAAATTGAATGAGAAGGGACAGAGCTTACAACCAAGGTCAACTTCTGGTTCTTGTCGTGAAACATGTCGAGGCTAGTTTCAGAAAATGCATGCAGAGCTCACCTCTGCTGAATAGCTGTATGACAAAAGTATAAGGGGATGCAGTACACTGCGAAGTCTCTTTCCACATAAAAAATAAATCATTGACAAAAATAACTTTTTTTATGAATTCAAACAGCACCATTGTTAAGCAACCATGGTAAACATTTCTTCATGTAGTTAATGTGCAATAAAGTTTTTACTGGGCCAAAGATCAACTGATGTAGAACTGCACTTCAGCAACAAAATAAACATGTATTTATGGTTCTGTGGTTGTAAACTGACACAACAGAATTTCTTTAAAGATGTCTGCACATTATTTAATAATAGTTTCACTCATATCTTTAACACTGGAAAATACTGGAACAGTGCTGCATTGTGTTAGCTGATGGTTATTACATGTATCAATCTTTTTGAGAGCAAAGTTGACATCAGTTGATAAAAAAATACAAATATCTCATACTTCTCTTGTGGTAAAAATGAATTTGGTGGTCTGTTCATGTATTTGTGGGCTATGTGTCATACTTGATGCAAGAAATGTTTTTATGGAGAAGACTGGGTGATTATGTTTGTGCCCACAATTATTAGTGAGAGCAATAACATTTGTGATTTGGTCCCAATTGTACACCAGATGTCAGAACAGCACCGCTGAACGGAACTGCAAAGGCATGGAGGGTCTGTGCTATCATTACCATATTTCTACAGTAGTAATATTACTATATTATGCATTAGTGTATGCATATTTAATATTTCTAATAATATGTAATAATACTTTAATGTTATTGTGATTAATGGCAGTAGTGGTAGCTGTAATAGTAGTCAACGGGCAAAGATGGGGAGCATTAGTAGTCTTCATGGTTGTTGTCATTATTGCCATAATATGTGAACACCTTACCTTGGACAGCAGAATGAGTAAAGGTGACATGTCCCTGGCCAAGTACACATTCGACACTATACTGTAGTTTCATAAAGAACACAGGATATGAAGAAACTGCATTTGGTCTTTGTTGCCCTCTAGTGGCATACAGTCTCTCCCTACACAGGGAGTCAAAGTAGGATCACTCATGTGCAATTCCCTGGTGTAAAAGTGAAGGTTGTCTACAGTAAGTGCCACAAAATCTGCATTGGCTGTGCAGAGTGAGAGGGCATTTGCAGAGAAGCTGATTAGCAACTGATGCCAAATTAGGATGAAACTGTTCATGAGAAGCAGCATATTGGTTATTTAGCCTGTTGCATTTGGCTCCGTTTATAAATGTTCATGGTGATTTTGTCAGAGAATGCTGCTTGTCCTACAGAAGTAAGGAAAAAGGTCCTGCATGAAGACTGAGTACAAGGTGCAGGACTCTCTTGGCAATGGTCAGCTCCAAGATGGAGTTGTGATTCAATGCACATACAGTGGCTGTAACACAAATGCTCTGGCTTACTCAATCATATCTCCTCCTATATACTTTTGGCTTTTTGAAATGTTGCACTGAGCAGAGATGAGTCGTTGCATTGCATTTCATCACTCTTTAATGGACATTACACTGGGTTCCAGGATGAAAGAAGCAACATTTTTCATTTGGGTCCTGGGAAAAAAAGTAAAACCACCCTGAGATTTACAAAAAACAACAACTTTATGAGGTGTTGGTGCTTTAGCGATGATGCAAGACAACTCATCGTCAGTGTAGTTCAGGTATTTGATGGCAATAATGGATGGGACAAATGACTTACATATTTGTATATGTGAAATATAATTATTCATGTACAGAGATCCACACTAAACACTCAGTATACCTGACAATATGAGGCACTATTTATCCTGCAGCTGATGGTGTGGGGGCCATGGCAGATGAAGCAGTTCAGTTCAATGTCATGACTATAAGCCTGCAAAAATTGATAAGGCGCATATAAATTGTATTTAACATGTTTGATATTGTCACCTTTCAAAGAGCACATAAATCTGTTGACATTCTGTTACTTTGGATCTCTGGTGGAAGAAGGCACTAAAAGTATCAATACAACAATGTATTTTGTTGCTTTTTGAGTGAAATGTGGGATACTTTTACATCTTTTGACCCCAAACTGTTGTTTAAACCATACATTTTTATCTTTAACAGCGCGTTGCATGTTATAAGCTTAGATAAGAATTGTAAACATTGTTTAACTTATATTGCAACTTCTAACTGTATCTGTTAAATAAATGTAGTGCAAGCACAAGATTTTGCTCTGAAATGGATTAGAAGTGCTGTATTAAGTAACAGAATGTACTGTATGTACATACTGTAAGTACCTCAACATTTCACTTAAGTACAGTTCTTGAACAAGCATAATACTTTTAACCATTGCTTTGAATTCACATTTAGGAGTTTACTGTAATACTCACCAGCATATTTTGCTATTAGAATGAGTTGAACCCAGATCTTTATAGCAGGCAAAGGACATAATCAGAAATGCTTCACAGTATCTGATGCTAACCTGAATTACAACCCATTCTGAACATACAAAATCTTCACATACTCACACATAAGTTTTCCAGGCTGTACATCTTCATTTGAAAACTTTTCTATAAGCTGGCTGTGATTTAACTTCAGTGGCTTCCTGTCTGTTTATGACCAACTGACTTGTCTTAATTAAACTTTGCATCAGTGCAGTGGTAGATTAATTGAACATTAATATGCTAAATATTCTGATGAAAGTGAATGTGCACTCTAACATACACACACTTTCTGTACATATGCAAGCAGCCTTGTCTTCACTGACACACACACACACACACACACACACACACACACACACACACACACACACACACACACACACACACGTACAGTACACTCAGATATCGTCTCATTAAGGATAGACCGCTCTGATGAGAACTCATCTGCATATTATTATCATCACATTACTGTGCTCTTCCAATCAGTTACTGAATTAGCATTTGGATAAGAACCTCGCAATCATTCAGCAACCTTTCCAAAAACTGCATTATAATGTGTCACTAATGAACATATGCTACAAATAAAGTCTGTGATTGTTCTGATTGTTTTGAAATAATGCTTGAATACCTCAGAGAGAAAAAAGTATTCAATGCACAAAACCTTTGAGATTGTAATTTCCTAGGCTAGCTCAGGGTTTATTTGACATCCTTTATTCACTGTATAATTTGCAATATTACTGTAAATTAGACTTAGAGATTAGAAGTGCCTGCAATTTCAGAGTTTAACTGTAAATGCACTGAGGTCACTGATTAAGAAAAATTAACTTGCAGTGATAAATAACATTTTCGTAGAGCT
The DNA here is from genome assembly GCA_026937815.1 of Etheostoma perlongum. NCBI lineage: Eukaryota > Metazoa > Chordata > Actinopteri > Perciformes > Percidae > Etheostoma > Etheostoma perlongum. The sequence continues at coordinate 8,312,139 of CM049371.1, read as the reverse complement.
CAAACACAGGTGGAAAAAACACACCAAGAATCACTTCAACACCAAGCTGTTTTGTCATCATGACCTTTTTTCCTCCATTGGAGGGCACACTTGAATCAGCAGTGGCGGTGAAGTGAGCAGTGCCATGTCATGTACACTGGGATTTTTTTTACAGTACAGGATCCACATCCGTTTTTCCCTGACACATTCCCCAGATTTGTGGCTCACCCCCACCTGGCACTGCTCCCAGAAATGTCCTTGCATTGCCTTTAGTGTTAAGAACATTATGAAAAAATGCTTTTCATTTGAATTATTATGTTTCAAATGACTGTTATCTCACAAATGTTTCATTAATAACTTTGTTTGACAGCCCTTCTCTTACCACCATCAATGCCTGTTTGTCTCTCTTTTTTACACCTTATAAGATAGGCCTACTGCTGATTTACTTAAAGTGGGGTTATGTAACGTTTGCTGAATAACGTTACTTGTGGCATTAATGAGATAGCCCAAATGGCATTTGCTAAAATGTAGTGCAACAGTAGCAAAAGTAGAAAAGAGTATTAAAATCAACTCAGTATACTTACAGCAATATTTATCTAAACTTTGCTAATATTTGCGGTAGCTAACTTTAGCCACCATGAGCTATTAATCCTACCCAAGTCAGGCTGTATCAGTGTACTGAATCCAGCAAAGTTGTATTATATTACCAGCTGCAACAGCGATGCTGGTATAGTTTTCATCTAACCTGTCTGTCTGTATGTCTGCAGACAGATTTTGTTATAGTGTCACAACCATACAAGATGCAGCCACGTAACTTTACAGGTGTGTAGTGAAGATCAAAATCAAGGATAGTTCGAAGATGTGTTTGGTCCAAGCAAGGGCGCCAGAAGTAGGGGGGTAGAAAGTAGGGAAGGGGCCATTGGGCCCCCCACTTTATGCCCCTGGCCTAAATTGGCGTGACCGCTGGTGTGATCCCATTGCAAGATGGTCTCTAGTTGCTTTGAACTTATGAGATGAATGTGCTCTTTTGTATTGCAAAACTTACATAGTGTTACTTGAATTCCCAAGCATTGTTTGTCCTAAAATGCCACAATCATTTATTTGTTAATTTGGCACCTTGACTTGCCGTCTCACTCTGCATGCAAGCACACACACACACATGCACGCACAAAACACAGTTGCTCACCAATCTTAAAGAATGTGGATTTGTTTCAACCATTTTCCGGTGAGGGAGAGCTGCACCCAAGGCGGTGGATATGTTGCTGTTAAATTGTGAATGATATGAGTTGACCTCACAAACAGCTGACAGGTTTTTACAATAAAAATGACTTTCGCAATGGCTCCTAAATTACTTAGTAGAGAGGCAAGTTATTACAACAGAAACCCAAATATCAGGGTGACTTTTTTGTGTATGATGCCATCCCTTCTTTTTCTCATTTAGTACACATTCTGTCTCTCTTCCTCTACTACCCATCTCTTTCAATGTCATCCTCCCCCATTGCCTTTCTCTCACTCGGTCTCTGTGTGCACTTTCTCATACATACTCTTCCTCTCTCTCTCTTTATCCTGCCAGAATTTGCTCTGTATTCCTTTTGATCTTCCTCCTCCTCCCCTCTTCTCGCCCTGTTAAGGCTCTTCACTAACTTTAATTGAGCAACTTAGAGATCCGTGGTTGATGCCATGAACAGTCATTCACAGGTGAAACCACAGTGCATTTAACTTTGTATACACATTACACACAATAATACACAAATATTAAGATGGCGATTGAGATTAAGACATACTGTATCGATCAAACAAAGGGAAATTTCAATTTTTATTCAATCTGTTGTTAGTTATTACACACATTCAGACATGTATAAAGTACTTTAGACCCAGATTTGAGAAAAAGTACAAAGTCCAAAAAATGACTTGAGTAGAATTTGAAGTGGAACCACATTTAAGTGGAATTACTAAAATATTAAAAAAATGTTGTACTTAAGTGTTGCAAGTAGTTTATTTTAAAATGTACTGCTCAAGTACTGGAAGTAAAAGTACAAGTATTGTCTTTTGTAGTTATAAAAGAAAGCAGTCAAAAGTTTGAATATCATATTGTTTATATTATTTGGAATGTTTAGCCTAAAGAACATTCACAATTCCTTTGCCTGTAGCAGCATGTCATGAACCATGGGTAGCTAGTTAGCTAGCGCATACTGATAGTTCAAGCTGGTGTGCCATTTGTGTGTTATATTTGTAGCTTTTACCTTTCTTCAAATTTGACAATGAATTTTTGAAGGCCATTATTTTGCAATCTTTCAATCTATATGAATTGTCGTTCACTCCGACAAATGAAAACATGGACACTAAGTAGGGCCAGGGGTGGTCTCCTTCCTCACCCTCACCACGATCACTCGAAGTTGAAGGTGTTGAAGGTGGTGTTTCTGGTTCTTCCGTCTCGAAATGAACTAACAAAGGTCATGTATTCTCAATACAGGCAGGCAGCAGAGCGAAGGGCAGAATGACAGCTAGCGCGGTCTTATTATTAGACAGCTTGATCGCTTGATTTGCCAATGAGCGAGCTTCATCAAACCTGGTAACAGAGTTTCATCAAACATGGTGACAGAGCCATCTACCACTCTGGCAGTGATTATGTAAACACACTATACACAAGCCCATAACCTATACATGCACTTATATATATTTAATAGAAGTAGAGATAATTGCATGTTTGCTTTTATAATTCCAAAATTTGTATGCACATACATGCATGCTTGTGTTTGTGTGAAAATATCAGGGATCGGGAGTGAAATAAAAAAAGCAGTGCTTGCAAATTATGTTTCTGTGCATGCTCTGCTCCGCTCCCTGCTGTAGTTTCTGGCTGTTTAGCGGCTCTTTGATCAGCAGATAGTGAGATGGTAGAGAGGCTGGTTATGCTGGCTCCCCCGCCTGATGCACGGGTGGCATCACTACACATTCTGCACGCAGTGGAAAGCTAGATGGTTGATGTGTGTGTTTGTGCATATGTGTGTGTAAAAGAACGAAAGAGAGACAGAAAAAGAGAGTGGAAGAGGTACTTAGGCAAAAAAATGTAAAGAAAGAGTGTTTCTGGTAAAAGAGAGGAAAGGAGAGACAATGAGAAAGACGAGGAATGACAGGGAATAATTAGGTGGCTTTCCTGGCAGGGTCCTCTCTGATGTGTATCCTGCCTGTGTGTACTTCTAAACATTACCTTCAGCCACTGCTGCTTCACAGTCAACCTATAATCTCTCAGCTCCTTGTCCAAGATGGTTTTCCTCGTCTGTCAGTGAGCATTTTTGCACCTGAAAACGCCATATTGATGAAAAGAATTACGCTTAACATCATTTGAAGTGCAATACATTACGCTGCATTGCCAAGTGTTGCAAAAATACAGCAAGAGGAATGTCGTTAGACACTGAACTTGAATAATACTTTTATGCAGTCTGCATTGGCTGCCAAAACTCCAGATTGTTTTTTTCAGTAGCAGGATTGCTATGTCAATTTGTAATTATTTTCCCTAGAACCTGGCCATCAGTAAATACCATGTAATCAATAATACTGCTTTCACAGTTATCTAAATAAACAAGGTAATCCTGCTTTCTGATACACCCCCTCAGGGCAAATCTACAAGCATGACATGACATGCTGCTTGTCCTCCAGTCAATAACACCCAACCTGCCGATCTGGTTAAGACATTAAATATAAGAAAGAATCTCATTTATGGGCAAATGTGTTTACAAAGACTTCCCATACAATTCATCTATAGCTTGAGAGAGAGCCTGCCTCTCATATTTGCAGCCATGACTCAACCCTTATTATCGACACATGGAGAAATGCAAGTGTAGGGTAATCTGCATGCACACAGCTGGCTGCGATTTGTTACTGTACCTATATGAAGATATTTCATTGGTTAGATGGATGACGAAGTAACACCTTGGATAGTCATACTGGGTTACCCCAAACATAAATAAAATGTGCTGCAAAGCCACTTCTTTATATTGGATGTGAGTCATGGAAAAACAATATTTGGGAGCTGCCCTTGTGGAAGAAAGTCTGTTTAAAAGAACAAGCCTTCGAGGACCAGTAGCTGTATCAAAGTATTTATATTTGCATTTTTACAGAGATACGGTGTTGTCCCTTAGTGTGAGGGGAAAAGCCTGCAAAATATCTCTAACCGTATCCCTCGGTGAATAAGAGAGGGGTCAAGAGTCTGCCAGTGTAAGCTGTCCTGCTGGATCTGAAAAAAATACAGGCTTCCACATACATATCAAAGATACCCATCATGACAAGTTATCCCTGGTATCTTTATTGAGCTGAATTTACTAACTTGTGTTTGATCCAGTGTCTAATTAATTCCTTAAGTTCTTGTGTTTATAGCAGGAGAGTGGAGAGAGGGTATATGGTATATAAGGAGAGGGGATCTGTCTTTGAAGTGGTGTTCTGCAAATCTCTAGAGGACAACCAAGCCTGAGGCTGGACTCAGGCTGTGGGGAGAGAAGCAACAACTACTTTTCCACTGCAGGGCCAAAATTGGGGATTGCCATGGCCATGTTTTCCACACCGAATTACCATTCTCATCTTTTTATTTAAAACAATATATCACATCAGAAATACAAAGTCTTAAGGTGGCAAAAGGTCTACTGAGAAAAGTTTGCTTTAATCAAGACTGAGAAGAAAATAACAACTAAGCCTTTGCTAGCATTGTTTGGCCCTGCACTGGAATATGGGCTCTTAGCAACACTGAAAAACGAGATGCTGCAATCCTCTGCGGTATACCCATCCCTGTGACTAACTAGCTAATGAACTATCAACTATCTATCTTCATTCCACCTAGGGCCCACTTGTCCTTCCCTGCAGAAGCTACTTCTTGGCAGGTCTTGCTTCAGGGCATCCAAACCTCCTGGCTCTAAAGTAAAGTGTTGCATTCTTCTGAAAGTCATTTTAAGGTGAAATACAGAATGCATTGATGCTATTTCTGTTGTTGCAGACAACACTATCAATATTTGTGAACATGAAACAACCTCATCTCAAAGTTAGGTACCAGACATCTGCAGTCATCTGTGATGTCAGCAAAATACTAAATTAAACTAGGGTTTCTTCAGTCATAACAAGTGGCAGACTTGAGATTAATCTCACATGGGAAGCTATTGATTTGTAATGCTCAATGTAATTGAGCAGCACAAACCTTGGCTCTAGTTTTGGTTGACTTGTCCCCAATTCAACACTAACAAGAGACACTATTATTGACAAAATGTATTTAACTTCTCTTTGCAAACTGATGTTTCATGATTAGGCTACATTGTGTCAAAGGAAAACATTCTACAGTAAGAAATCAATTGGAAGCCATAATGTAGAGTTTAATGGTGCTATTGTTTTTTTTTTTTTTTACACAGAACCACCTGGGAAGTGGTCAGTGGAAACTGTTTGGAAAAGGGCAGGCACTTTCAAATGAACCATTTGTCACCATGTTTATCATGTTCGCCATTGTTGTGAACAAACCGTGGCGGCTGTCAAACACACACCAAATCCATGACAATAGCTGCCAGGAGCTCCTCACCGGACGCTCATTGGTTCGGTTCGCTGCTGTTTGGATGCAAACGCATTACTTGAAGCCTGACAAGATGGATTGTTGTGTGTTATGCATTGTAGTTTATGGTGGTGATATGTGATCCCGCCATTCTCCCGTGATCTTGTGATATTGCAATAATCCAGGTGCCATGCAAGGTAAACTGTAGAGATACCCAAGACAAAGGTGTCCAGAGCATACCAGATTAGAGTTTAGATGCTCTGCCCGAGCCTGGGCCTAAGGCCTGTGGGACGTGGGCCGGGTCGGGTTGGGTTGATATTTCTCGCCACTATCCTTGGGCCGGGCCCTTGATCAAACATTTTTGTTTTTTTAATCATTATTTTATTGGCCTAATTGGGTGGGGAGAAAGCTATGCCTCTCCAGCTTCTTCCGTAGCTCTGGGTATGTCCTGCACTGACTTGAGTGTGAGGTAAACTGTGCTAAATTGTGTCTCCCCCATTCTTAGCACTGTCTTTGATAATTGCACAACCAGGCCAGATTGTTTCAGACATCTCACGAGTGCTTTAGCAGCAGATATGGTCTCTGCTACAGCATATCCGGCGCATTGTCGGCCAGTGCGTTGGCATACAGACTGTGGCGAAGGACAGTATTAATTAGGTTTTCAAGACATAAAAACTCTCCTATATGGTTCCAGGGCTTTGATTATGTTGCTGCCTTGATCTGTAACCCACACTATTTGGCTGGGGAAGCTAGTGTCAAGATTTTTTTTTTTTCCCGTTTCAGCCTGTATCTCAAAGTTCAGCTAAGGCTGATAGGAATTTGTTCATTAGTTTTAGATGCAAGTGGAGATTCTGATTTTGTTGTATTGCTCAATACAATTCCAGCTGTGACCAATACTGATTGGAATTCATCCTCATGGGACCAACACACATTTCAAGGCCAGTGTAATAAAGTGTTGGACAAACGGATTGAAGGACATCCCGGACGACCGGCCAACATTGAACTGGTACATTGGTTATAATTTGTTCAGCCATAAAATTCTATTGCAGTTGCAATGCACCTTGTTGTGCATACATATTTACCGCCAGTATTTTATTTATTATTCTTATTTAATTCCTCTGTTTTTTCTGTTTTTAGTAATAGCCTATATGTAAGTACTCTTTCTTATGTTTTGAGTGATATTTAAATTCAATCCAAAAGCACACTTGTCCAATAAAACTAATTCTAATTTAATTTTAAAGCCAACAAGGATAGAGAAAACTGGTAAAGCAGTCCTTTGCAGTTTAATTTAGGGTGAAAAAGCATTCAATAATAACTTGCAAAAATAGACCCTACTGAAGGCATGCGTGTTGTGTAAAGGCTGTATTCAACTTAGGTATGTTACTCCTAAAAGTCACAATGTGCAATACACATAAAGGTATAACAATAACTGGAAAACAGATCCCAAAATAGCACATATTCAGTTAAATGGAGTTGCTTGTCTGGTGCATATGCCAAAAAAGCCCGGTGAACATGTGCAGAAGTTTTTCATGCTCGTCCCATAGACTTTACATTGTGGTGACGTCACAGGGTTTCAAATCGCCATTCTCTTCTCCAGCTTTTCAAATATTAAAATCTATGAAATAAAAATTCATAATACAAAGAGTCATTATCAACCTTGTTTGCAGTTTTAGGAGTCCTGGGGGATTTTTTTGTTGCAATACGCGAGTGACCACTGGAAAAGAGAGGCTGCAAGGCTGACCGTCCATCTTGGGGCCTGGTGATACATCACAACAGATATGTCATGCCAGACATTTTGACTTGTCAAAGTAGGAAAAACGCAGGTGTTACTTGAAACATTACATGACTGACTGTCACAGTGCAAGTAAATTATAACACTGGGACAGGCAGGCAGCATGCACAATAACAGAATCCTAAAACCGAAGCAGCTAAATGGAATTCGGCCATCGTTAACTTTTCACTTGTAATTTTTCTATTGTGACAAGTTAAATTAATATGTACTGTATAACATAGGATTATTGAATTTCATCGGCCCACATACAAAAAAATAATAATGCAGATATGATTGCATAGTTTCACCATTTGCTTTTAGGAAACAGAAAACATGCTTTTCATTAAGATTCACGTGTTGCAAAGCACCAGACATCCACAATAACAAGGATGGCAAGTCATTACAACGAAAATGTGGGTCCAGCTTAACAAAAGCTGATATTATCGTGGAAAATAAAGGAAATAAGGACTAAATTTAACATGCCCTACTAAAATATGGTAGCACTGAGTACTGCATCACGGTGTTGAGGGCTTAGTTGTACGAAGATAGTTTGTATGGGCCATACCATGTTAACTTAAGTACTTCTCAAAATTAACCCTTTAAAATTAACTATTTACTGAGTTCAAATGGAATTTTAGCACGTATGCTATGTAAAATGAATACAATTGTATTGTTTGTCACTTTCTGTCATCAGTTTAACTTTTTGCTGTCCAGTTATTGACACACCTCCCCTCTCTGGCAGTGGTTTGCCCCTCACTCCAGCTGATCGGCCCAGGATTCCCCGGTGACTCTGCCCGTCGTTAGCTTTGACGGCTCCAATGTTTCGACGTCGATTTAAACTGCTTTAATTTTACGGAGTCAGTGGCCGCTCGTGTCGGCAAATCGTTCCTCGTCCAGTGAAATTCTCGAGGGATAACCTGGACGGGTTATTGACTCTATACTTGTCAAAGACAGGGGATTTGAACGCAAATACGAGGCCCTCACTCCATCCCCGGATTCACCTGCTACGCGAAGAGCCTCACACGGAAGACCGACATGGGGGACACGGGCAGCGAGGGCAGCAAGCCCCCGAGTAACGTTAACGTTGTGCCCCCGCGCTGCCCATGTGGTTTCTGGGGGTAAGGCGAAAAACCTCTTAAATGTCTTCCTTGCAGATACTTTCTTTCTCTACCAACAGCTAGCAGAGTCGCTAGCCACTAACGTTAGCGTTAGCAGCTCAAACAGGGATGAGCTCCTTTTCTTGTTATTACCCCCTCCCCATTGTTTTGTAGCATTAGCTGCTAGCTAACACCAGCTGGCCTAGGCAACCTTCTCTGGTAGAGTTAGAGAGCAGGGTAGGAGTGTAGGATAAGCCCTCCAGGTAATGCAACAGCTGTTACAGCGCTAATAAACTGGCTATATTTAAAGTACTTAGTAATGAAATGAAGCAATTGGCTACAGATACCGAACAGGACAGTTGTTAAATCATAAACTGAACCTGGGTGTAAATTAGGCACCGGTGGTTTCATCAGTTCAAATTAGGATATGTGCTTATATACTGACAAATAGTTACACACATTGACACTTTCTCTTAAGTACAACTATCATTATGAGAACATTTGATTTTGTGAAGTGTATTGGGGAACACATGCTAACTTTCCTCCGCTGAACAAATTCATATGAATCCAAGATATCGTAAGGTTTAGTGACGTGACATAAACTTCAAATCATTTTATTACTGTCAGATGTTTCTGTTACCAATCAATATCATTTTAATCCGCCGAAATAAATGTGAGGTCAACTAATACAGGCCCATAGGGCACATTTGCAGTGGTAAACATGATTTAATAAGTCATTCAAAAAAGTATAACATACTGTACATATCATAAATAAAAAGTAAAATACATAATGGGGCTTTAAATTGAGATTCATTTACATTTTGTTTACAATTTGCATTTCATAGGCTTACCGAATGGTTATCATGAGCCAAGTTTGGCACAGATATCCCACTCTAGATAGGGTTTGCTGTTCTATTTACAAAGTCTTACATTTTTAGCTGAGTTGTAAAAGAGTAGAAGCAACTAGACCAGGGAAGACTTCCATTTTGTCCAGTATAGAAATAGAATGGTTTTTATTTCTGCATAATTATTTATATTAGTTACAGGAGCTGCCCTAGTGCACTAAAGTACCTATTTCATTATTTAAGAAGTGATCTGCTTGGAGTTAACAGCTCACCCACTGACTGCAATTTCAATCACCAGAGACAGTACTTGTGATGATGACCCGCCTGATCAGAGTTCACCGGGGTTCCAGATAGTGTCTGCATTCTGCACCAAAATCATGGCATTTCGGCGTCTTGTTTCAGTATCAAACATAGGCACTAATAGTTCCATATTTGCTTATAATATACATATTGTGATCACCAAAAACAGAATTTGTCAACAGTTTTTAAAATATCTTTAGTGTTTTATGTCTTTTATATCTTTTAACAATAATGATGCAGTCCTGCAGCCCCTGTCAACACGTAAAGTCAAATATTTTAATGTTTAGGAACAACACTTGGAAGGACAAACAGTGTTTCACTTAACAACATTGACAAACGGTGTACCAGGGTAATATTTAAAATATCCATATAGCATACACACATCCATTTATCTGTAACGCCCCTGGCAACATTCAAGGTGATACACTTAGCAGTAATAATGAGCACCTGAACATAATCCTAATACACATGATACGCTCAGGTTTATATTTTCTGACTTTATTAGTTGATAGGATGTCTTATTAGACAATTGACTTTGGATTGATTGATGTATATTGAGGATACACTGACAACAGCATACACTGGTGGTGTCCTCCAGATTTGGGCAAAAGAAGGCTGAATTTCTCAGCGGTATTAGGAGTGATTTTTGAAATGGGGCAGGTCATGTTGCCTGGTTATGATGGATTTCATATAGAAAGGGGTGACTGACCTGTTGTCAACATTGAACTAATGGAGAACTAACCTAACTGAAGGAATGCAATTGAATTGCCTTTTTACTTAAAGGAGCTGTAGAAATAAAGTTGCCTTGCCTTACAACTTCAGCCTGTCAGTCATTCATCAGGGCATAGAAATCACTGTTGTATTTGCTTGTCTCAGAGGAAGTGTAACGTCAAGAGCACCACAACCGCTTTTCGCAATATATGCAGCTATAATCCAACTTCCTTGCCAAGAAGGCTGGTAAAATACATCCAGGTTATTCCTCTCTTGCTGATTGAAACAGCATGATTAATCCACTCTTTATTTCCGCTTAAAAGTCCATCTGCTGTCAGCGTGATGGATCATGACAAACACGGCTTGTTTAGAATCAACTTTGCAGTTTTGTTGCATCTAGCATAATAATGGTAACTCGAGCTGTTTGCCTTTTTGAACTAAAGAAATGATTGCTCGTTGCTATGGCTGTTAACGCTAGCCTCACTATTTGTTGCCTGACCTGTGCTCTCTGACTTTTAACTTCCTGAGCAGGGGCACTAGCTTGCGCAGGTACCATGCACTTTGAATCCACACTCACAGCACTTCTGTAATGATCGGCGCTGTCTGATCTCCACTCGGGTATTACACATAATGATAAACAGACCCGGTAACCGAATGGGACACGAACCGGACCCAGTTGACCATATAAACCGTGAATCCGTATGGTTAGGGGTTGGGTTCTAGGGTTGGGGTAGACCCATAAAGCCCACTATGTCTTTCCCTGCCTCAAACTTTGAAGAGGCACATTGAGGTGCACTATGTTTGTTTATTTGATTAGACAATGCACATTAATCAATATTTCTGTAAATGCGTCAGTGTTAGCCAGAAGGCTAATTTCCAACTGTATTCCTAGTTACCTAGCATGCATATCTTTATGGTAGGAGGAAAATGGAACACCCGGAGAAACCCACGCAAACACTGGGAGAACAACGGCCTTGCCCGGACCGGAGATCGAACTCTGCAGTGAGGCAGAAGTGCTAACCACTGATCCACCGTCCTGCCGTGTATGGTTGTGATTGGTGCTCTTTGGTTCATAAACCATAATTGCATGAGCCATTTAGCAAGAGATTAATGCTTGTTCTTTCTTTTTTTATTTGTCCCTAAGAGCAGAAGGCTGACAGAGGAGGAAAATAAAGGGGGAAGGAACAGTTTATTCACCTCTTTTGATCAAATATTTCTGGTATCAGAGAGGTTCACTGCATCTCCTAAAGGTCCCATGGCATAAAAATTTCACTTTTTTACCATTAATAGGAGTTCCTCCAGCCTGCTTATGGTCCCGCAGTGGCTAGGAATGGCGATTAGGTGTAAACCGAGCCCTGGGTATCCTGCTCTGGCTTTGAGAAAATGAAAGCTCAGATGGGCCGATCTGGAATCTTGCTCCTTATGAGGTCATAAGTCCTCAAAAGCTACAGACTCAGAAAGGGCACATATCAAGGAAAGCTCATTGTGGGACTGGCTGTAATTCTGCACCAAGGCTGAATTTTGGAAATTTTGGATTTTTGAAAGAGACTTCTGATATGTTATTTGGGGACCACTAAAGTCTATATAAAAGCATCTAAAGAGCACCATGTCATGGGACCTTTAATGATGATCTTGTCATGGATTGATGATTAATGACCTTGTGTGTGAGTGCTTTAGTCAAATCGAAGTTTAGAAAGTAGCTAATTTGGGAGAGCGGTACTGACCATGGTTCCCCTCATGATATATGCGTTATATTACCAAAATATGCTGTGCATCATGTACTATATTTACTGTCTGAAGTACACTGCATGGGATACATGAGAAAAAAATACTACTACATTACCAAACTATTGAAATCATTTAATATTAGCACAAAAGAAATATACCGCTGAAAAGTAATGACGATTGCTGTTGCCAAGGCTATAGAGAATTTCAGGATTAGTCAAGCAATTGTGTTATCAATTAGTTTAATTATTAGCCCTGTATTGCTATTCATACCAAAACTGTTTTAGATTAACAAAAGTATTGAATACATGGATTTGAATATGGAAATTGCCAATTTGAATCCTTGATGGATTGGAATGAGCTTGTGTTGCCCGTACAGTTACTATTAAAGGGCCCATAAGCAAAGCAAAACTACAAGTTCAGGGTGCAAATGTAGAACTGTAATGTACAATCTCTCCCTTGTTACATAGAGCACAGCTGAGCCCTTCTCTGTCGCTATTTTGTTCCACATAGATATACCATTGTCTAATAACTAGTTCTGCCATTTGTGACTAAATGCTCGTGAATGCTCTCTATGAACAGACTTCTATCTCTATTTGTGAAGTTATTTAGCACTTTACACATGCACATGCTTTTGCTCTTTTGTGTCCCTCAAATTGCATTACCAAGGTGACGGAGCCCATCTGGCTGTCTGTTCCAATCAGATATTCTCATTAGTAACAGCAATAGACCAACTATGAGATATCCTGATTGTGTGCACTCTGTTCAAAAGTCCCTCTAGCCTAACAAGCATGCAGCAGTCCATTTTCTGTTTGTTTTTCTCATCCTTTCTCACCTCTTCTAGTTCTTAATTATTGTATGATTTAATTAGGCCTACCTTCAGAATTATAAGGTTGACAGGATATGACTTGTTTATCTAGTATTAGCTTCCTCCATGATGCGATTTCCTTTCCGTCCTTGCTTCTTGCTTCCTCCTTTTATCTTTTATACCCAAGACACACCAGCATACTGACTGACAATTCTCAGGTTGACTGTAACTGACCCTACATTTAGAAATGAGGACAGCGGTGTGCAACGAAGCACCCAAAATAAAGAGAATGTGACTGATAGCAGCGACCGTCACGCTCGATGCACAGACAGTAAGGACAAGGACTGGAGAGGAAAGGAGAGGACCACTGTCACAGGACAGCTCGACCCATCTGTTTTGATAGAGTTGTGCCACTGAAATCGACATGGCTTCGGTGATCAGTTCCATAACAACAGCTATAGCAAAGATCTTAATCCATGTTTAAGAAGGTAAAGTATGTTTGGAAGCATTTGGAGCTGGTAAAAAGGGCAAGTTATTGCGTTTTTTTTTCTCCAGTTGTGCCTCTTGCTCAACTTCATCCGTCCAGCTGAGTGGTTGTCATGTCAGCTGTTTACATTACATACATACACAGACAAGAGGCCACGCATTTATTTGTTGGAATTCAACAGTTTCTTTGCAAAACTGAGCCAACTTGTTCCACCATACTGATATTTTCAACCCCACTGCTACTACATTATACAGAATCAATGTTTGATGGTCAAAAACAACGGACCATTATCTATAACTATTTAATTATGTTATTAACATGAAACCTAAACTATAGGTTTAATTAAATTCATGAGCGGCAGTTTGGTTTGAAATGTGCTGGGGACAGAGACACATTTGGAAGTTCATTTCCAGAAGTACAGGGTGCAACAAAGCATTCTTTTTTTTTTCTTCTCTTTTGCGCAGGTCATGTTTTGAAAGACACTGTCCTGTAGCTTCCTAATGTAAATGAATAAAAACGTGGTTTAATGTACCTAAACAATGATCAATGATGATAACCAAATTAATGAGTCCCGTTATTATGGACGTTATTAAACGTTTCTGCTTCACATTTTCAGCGGAGCGGCAGTGAGTTGACTTCCCACGGTTCTCATGGGCTTTATAAGTCATAACGTGACAAAGCTTAAGATGATTTAATGTACCTAAGCAACGATCAATCATCACCAAATTTTTCGTTAACATTTTTGGACTGTTTTCAGTGGTTATGAAGAACAATATGAGAGAGAAATTTGGTGATCATTGTTTAGGTACATTAAACCATGTTAAGCTTTTTCCTCGCCATAGGTGCCAATAAAGACAAAAACGTTTAATGTGAGATAACTTCCATAATCGTTGGATTTCGGTTTAGTTTTTTTGACAGGCTTAAGTGTTTATGACACTATATAAGGCCATGAGAAATTTGGTGAGCATTGACCGTTTTTTAGGTACATTAAACCACGTTAAGCTTTTTCACGTTAAGCGTTTTAGAATGTCCCGTCATCGACGGGCAGTGTTGTGAACAGAAGTGTGTTACCAGCAGCAGAACAGCTGTGTGTCTGCCTGCCCTGTGAGGATAGAGATGTTTGTGGATTTATTGGCATCTGCCGCTCAAGAATTATGTTATGAACTTAACTAAATTGAGCTCAAGGCTTTCAAAAAAGTGGTAGGTACGCATACCCACCGTCCACCCAAATTGATGCCTATGATTAAATTCCAGATCTATGTAAAAGGTCTCAAAAAATAAATGAAAAACTAACTTTAAATCAATAGAATTGGTTGTAATTATATTATACCAACAGGTGGCTTTTATTCAGCTCATATAAGCAGAGTGGCACGAAGAATCCAAAACGTAGTCTCCAAAGAATCTGTGTTTCAAAAGGTTCAGACACAGAAACACAGCTCAGACACAACATTGGTTTGTCAATTGTCCACGGTTACCATATAAGCAAACTTGGTTGGCTGACAGTATTTACCTGCTTTAAGTTCTAATTTTAAATAAAGCATCTTCTGAGAACAAAGCTTAATCTTAAGATTGTAGGAGATGCTGGGCTTTCTTCACCAAACACTAGTTTACCATGACTCCCTGTTGCTCTACAGTTACTGGGAACAATGAGACTCGTGATTGAATGGTAATATTGAAAAAATGGCTCGTAGCTTGTCTGCTATTTAGACCCTGACAGCCTCGTACATAGCATGGCAGCTTTGGGTGATTAATTTAATATTGTAGCCTGGATCACACTCTTTATCTTGAATTGTTTCCTCACCAGCATCCCATTTGGAAATAGAAGTCTCAGCCTGGGACTTGGGATCATGGAAACATGTTGCTACTCTTGCTGCGTGGATACCCACCAGCAAAAGGCAGAGTTTTTGCTCTTGTTGTTGCATCCCACTCAGTATTTTGTTTGGAACTCACATACATACAAATCTTTTGATTAACACATTTGCTTTCTCTTTGTTCTTTTCCTCAGGTCTAGCAAAACTATGAATCTCTGCTCAAAATGTTTTGCAGGTAGGTGCTTGTTCTTCAATCTGCTTGTTTATTTGATTTATCTTGTGTCTAAAGGTCTTTTCAGACTATGATTCTTGCTGTTTGTGATTTCCCTAAAATGTTTTCTAAACAGGACATAGACAGCGGGGCTTTTGCTTGTCAAATGGCACAAGGCTGAATTTATTGAGTAACGTCACGTTTGAACTTAAATGAGGCTATAGAATTACAACTCTGCTAACTTTAGCTATCAATAATAACAGTCTGTGGTTAATAAATACTAGGATTGCCACTATTTGCTATAACTAGACCTGTAATTAGGGATATATGATACCACAGTCAACTAATTTCACTCATTTGATACAGTATACAGTACACATTATTCGTCTGGCGTTTACTTGCTGAGTGTTGTCTGACCCCCGCGACTACACAGGCAAAGTGTTGCTTACCTGCTGAAAAGACCTTAACATACCCCGTTTGTGTCATAGGGGGGGGGGTAAAACATGTCTCCATTCCTGTAGCTGTTCTGGAAAGGCCTTGGAAGTGACAAAAAGTGGAGAAAGTCTGAGAAAAAGTGCAGTGTTATGTTCAACCCTATCTTCCTAATATTATACTTTTTAGAAACCTTTGCTCATATCTCATCATAATATTTTGTCTCCGTTCACTCTAGTTCATCTGTCAAAGTCAGTGCCAGACATATGAGTAGAAAACTACATTTATTTAAAAGAAAAAAAGATTCAAACCAAATGTTAGTGTACCACCGTTTCTAAATGAAACTGAGCATCATACAATAATGTACCTGATGGATGTACTCGCATGCCCAACCATTTGACTTTTGTTTTTCATAGACATTCAGAAGAAACAGCCAGACAATGATTGTGCCCCAAAGGCCTCCTCAAGCTCCAGCAGCAGCAGCCAAGCTGACATCTTCTGTAATGAAACAAACGGCAACATTAGTCACTCACTGATGTCGATGCCTAACACATCAGAAGACCCTGGAGAAACGGGAGTTCCATCCCTGTCTGCTCAGGACGGTAAGACAGCAGTTAATCAGTAAGAAATTATATGTTTTCTTTTCAGATCGTATCATTTAGGGCCAGGGTCTCTGTTATTTCAGAGGAGTGACTACACCTCAGCTTGCTTTTCCGTTGAACCTTGGGCGTGTCCAAATCCACTTTTGACTGCGGAAAAAAGGATCCGTGCGCCGGACGCATGGTTCAAAAGGGTTGTACTTAGTGTGTTCAGAGTGTCATCTCCCATTCCCTTTAAAAGCCAGGCGCATTTTTACCTTGGCGTATTGCTATTATGATGGTGTATTTTTACCGTAATATTTTCATTTTTAATCTTTTGCATGCGTGTGTGCTGCTGTGCTTACCTCTGCGTGTATAACAAGCTGTGCACAAGCCTAGGCACATTTTACTAATGTGC
The DNA here is from genome assembly GCA_026937815.1 of Etheostoma perlongum. Taxonomy (NCBI): domain Eukaryota; kingdom Metazoa; phylum Chordata; class Actinopteri; order Perciformes; family Percidae; genus Etheostoma; species Etheostoma perlongum. The sequence continues at coordinate 8,295,442 of CM049371.1, read as the reverse complement.
TGTTAAAATAACAATGCTAAAAGAAATGCTGCGCTGTTGACTTTAGACCAAGTTTTTGTTAGTCAAAGGTGCGATCACTTATATAATACACCAAGAATTCACCTGAACACACCTCCCTGTAGGACCAGCACGCCCATGGGCGCAAAGATGGGCACAGGTACATTTGCTATTTAAACAGTGTGGGCGAGGGACGGGAAATAAACAACTGCAAAATGTACAATCTCTAAATTGAGTAGTTAAAACAATAGTATTATAGCTTCTTGTCCAGGGCACCTTTCTGCAGAAATCTGCTACTAGTTTCTACCAGCAGCAGTAGCAACTGCGTTGCTCCTGCCCTGGCTATATTTGTCCAAATGGCACAGATAAAGAGTATGATAGGAAAGGGTATCCATTCAGAAGTGAAGGTTTTAAGAGGACACCTACAATTGCCAGTTCATCTGTCATTGCTATACAGTGACAAGGTTATTTGTGGAGGCCGATCCAGGACAGGACAATAGAGTGACTACCAAATAGATGTGTGATTTCTTAGATAAAAAATTAAAAAAAATTAAAAAGCCCCTCATGGAACTGACTCATTCACCCACAAACTGACATAATCATTTGTTCATATTTATTTGTTTATGCACCATCAACCTAGTTAAAACTTCCACTTATATCCACCAATTAAGTTTAGTAAAAGACCCCTATAAAATGAATGACTGAATACCCATGTACCTCTGTTAACTTTTAGACTGATGCTAATACATTTCACATTCCTAGCACTGAAACAATGGCATTTTTAATTGAAAATTAATCTGCAACTATTTTGAAAATTAACAGAATTTAGAACATGTTTACAGTGATATTGACATTTTTATAGACCATTGGATTAATCTCAAGGTTAGTAGATTAATTGATAATGAAAGTAATTTTTTTTGTAGTTGTAGCTCTACATTTTATGCATGTTATATTTTCTGGTTTGGTAGATGGTATTTTTTTTTTTTTCTTCAGTCAGCCGTGTCTTGGCTGGTTTCAATCTGCACACATGCTCACTGCTGTGTGTGTCTGTGTGTGTGTGTGTATGTAAATATTAATTAATAATAAAATAAAGGATTTCTTTTTTTGCTACCATGTGGAAAGCAGTACCACAGTAACCGGGCAGCCACCACAACACTCTCCAACAGCGTCTGTCCTCAGGCTGTTATGATTCTAAACTATGTTCCTTTTAGGGCAACCTAACATATGACCTAATCTGTCAATCAGTTGCAGTTTACCATTTTTTTTTATACAGTTGTTTGGCTTCTGTATTTGGTTTGATTTTCTCATTGTATCTTTTTTCAGAAGTATCCAGCTCAGACATGGCCTATAGTTCACTCTCCACTCCCACAAAACGCTCCTTTGAGTCAGGTAGGCCTCAGCTCTACCATTGCTATGTCCATAACTGTGTTTTTGTTTTTTGTTTTGTGTGTTTGTCATGTCCATCTAAGGACTTGGAGAGTGGGAACCATTAGCATCAATTGATGAACATTGGCTTAATCCAAAATAGCCAGGTTAATTGTACTTCCGGTGGAATATATATATATATATATATGATCCAGACAATCAAAATGGTAAAAGTCACACAGAAAGGAGCAGTGTAGCCGACCGAATTACATCAGTATTACCGGGGACCGATTCACGCTTAATCAAACGGTGCCAAATTTCAGTATCTGAGAGTGAGTAATATGTCCTCTCTGCATGTTGATAGAGAGCTGGGGTCACACTCGCACACACACACACACACACACACACACATTTCAAACTTCCCGCAGACAGTGTTCACTGTGATTTATTATTTGATATTGTGATATTAATGGCGAGCCGAAAGTGGTCGCGGTACTGTTGACGTTAAACTTCCTTTGAGACAAGCAGGCACAACAGTGGTTGGTATGCCCTGGTGACTGACTGACTGGCAACGTTCATTTCTACAGGACATTTCAACAACAAGGTAGTTCAAAGTGATTTACATAAAACACAAGAGTAATTGAAAACTGTCATTAAATTAAAACCGGTTAACATTGAATAATATACAAACACAAGAATAAAAATACAGTGCAGTGTTAGAAAAGAATAATTATTTGATTTCAAAGAGATGGGTTTGGGAGGGGTTTTATTTTTAGTTTTGTTTATCTTGTTTTGAGTGTTAAATGTTTTAAATAAATAACAAATTGTTCTAAATAAATAGGTTTGGAATTATTGTTATTTTTACAACTGAAATAATGTTTTAGTTATCACATGGCAAAGTACGGAAAAAAGGTACCGTTGGGTACCAGAATCGGTACCCAACCCTAGTCACATTGCAACAAGAAGGTCCTGTATTAGACTCTACAAATTTAAGTAATAGACTTGCTGCATTATTAAAGAGATAAGGGATCACAATGACGCACTTCTGACAGAGATGAAACATGGAGCATGCGTGGACCCGACGGTCTTACATTATAAGCAGGACTGATTAAACTAATCTGAATGATTGTCTAAAATACTGCACACTCTCCTTTATTGTGCCTTTTGCCCTTAGGTGACACATCATGCTGCACTTGCACAGGTGAAAACTAGCACATGGCAATTGCAGAGTAGGCAATGCTCAGCGATGGATTGTGAACATGTTGATTCCTTCACTAATACTTGTGAGCATGTACAGCATCATTTAAACCTTGTGCTATGGCTCAGTTGACATTTCACTTTTTAAAGTCTCTCTAAATGTATTTACTTAAGTATAAGCCTTGATACACTTTAGTGCAACCTATTACACATCAAATAAATCAAAAATTGCACGTTTTTGATGTTTCATCCAGAGTAAATTGGCCACAGCGATTTATCAGGATAACAAAAGGCTGGCACAACATGCACTTGCACATGTACAGACACACATGCTCTCGCACATATAGGGATCGATGGGGCAGGTTAGGGGGATCTGACTGCTCAGCTTGGCCTAGTTCTCAGAGATTTATTGAGCGCTGATCAGCATTCGGCCGGGCCAGGGAAGAAGTCTGCAGGATTGATGAGAAAAGCTGAGTTGAAATTCTAGCCGACCAGTGGAACACGCTACATGCTTTCCCTGTCTCAAGTGCTGGACTGAATGTAATCTAATGCAGGAGAATCATTAATCTTCAAAGCACCTTTCTATTTAACACAAAGATTTTTTTGGTTTCAGCGGGCCGTCATCTGTTCTCTCCCAGTTTAAATCAAAGTTGTTATAGAGCTTATTATTGGAGGGCTTAAGTTTTCTCTTGGAATTCTAGTCAACACTGCTGTCCTTGACACACAGGAGATACATGCTGTTTGGATTAATCTGTGTAGGGAGACTAATAAAAGGTGGAGAAGGTTTGGCTGTAAGTATATTGGTAGATGAATTATTTAAAACCATTTCTTGCAAGTCTATTAACCTTCACATGCTTTTGTGTCCGTCCACAACAGATTTCTTCATAGTTATCTATTTGCATAATTCTGTATTTCTGACGAGCTGATTTTGAACTACCACAATTGTAATTGCCACCATTTCCCCTTCAGTCTGGGAATGGTGTTGCTACAATGACATTTTTATTTTTGCTGACAAGATCACAATCATTTTCACAATTGTTGGACCATACAACCTGACTTTAGGCATTTTCAAATACTGTAAAACAGACATTCTGCCCAAGATAAATATTTGAAGTTACCATTATTCACCAGATGTTTAGTGAATTGCCCTTTTGTTGATCAGTGAAGTATAAACGGATGGGATGGGGATGTGTAATTGCATTATACAGTACAGATGTTTTAGCCCAATAGAAATAGCCTGTTGACCTATCAAGGTTTTATTTTTGCATTTTTGGCTCCAGACTTTTTTTACAGCATTAACAGTACATCCAGGAACTTCTACTTTACGTTTCCTTAATTTTGTGAAAAATGTTCAATATGAAAAAGAAGTTATGGAGTTGGAGATATGGAGCACAGTGACTGCAACTCACAGCATCTTCTCTTTATTTTTGCTTTTATGTGTCTCCTGCCTCAGAGTCAGAAAGCGATGTTTCACCTGAGAAGCGAGCAAGAGTGAGTGATGTGCCGGAGGGTGAGGAGGGGGAGGAGTCTTCATCGTCGTCTTTGTCCGCATCACCATCATCCTCGTCTCGCAGCGGCTCCAAACAGCGGAGCCGCAAACGTTGCCATCGCTGCCAAACCAAACTGGAGCTGGTTCAGCAAGAGCTTGGTTCCTGTCGCTGTGGTACGATGATACAACTCTACACGCACAAACATACACAAGAACATATAATTTAACCCACAACCAGATGTATGCCAGTAACTGTACACGCACAGGCCCACTCACACATACAAGGCCATACACATTCAGTAGTGGTAGCTATTAGTTAAGACCTTTGTCCTGTATGTACATGACGAAATAAATTACTTTATCATTATTTAATACAATGGAAGTTTCTTTTGTATTGTTTAACACATTTTTTATGGTCTCCTAAGTACATAAAATCATGTTGGTTATCTTAATTTTACATCTAGTGCAGTGAAATGCATTTACTACCTGAGCATGTGTTTGTGTGTTGACGGAAATGTCGATGACCAGAGTGCCTTTGCTAGCCTTGGGGGACCATTATAGAAAGCTTGAATGTTTCACATTGCACATAAAACATAAGCCAATTACCACAAACACTAATGCAGTTTAAAGCAATACTTGCCTAGCTAATTAACTTGTTTGCATACAAATTAAAGTACTTAAAAAGCCACAGCTCTTCATTGCTTAAAGACCATCTGCTTAAACCCACGCAATAATTTCTAAATTGGAAATCGACTTGCTTTTTTTTCCACCAAGCGCTGCTTAATACACGGGCCATCCATCCTTAATAGTCCAATGCTTACTATGAAAACACGCTTTACACAAACTGAAGGGGAAATGGTGGCAATTACAGTGATTTCTGACTTCTGCTGTAATTGCAGATTACTTTGCTAATGGTTCTGCAGAAGGCTTTACAGTGTAAGCCAAGAAGGCCTGATAATTAGTTAAAAGCACAAATGCTTTTCAGATAGTAAATGGTGGACAAAATAGAGTTCCGGTGGATGATCTGATCCATTGTTGTCACACTAAATACACACCTAATACCCTGATTTCTCAAAGCCATGTGAACACCTTACCCCGGTTAAAACAACCGGTTCTCATAACCCGGTTAACAGAGGTAGAGAACTCCTTCAGTAACCGGGCTATGATCGGTTTAGGTGTCTGCATATGCTTCAACTGCCCCTCCCCATTCTGCTTGAGTGGCTTTTGATCCGGAAATAATCAGTCAGCGTTGCGACTAGTTGTTGTTGCTATGACACCATACAGCAATGCCCAAATTGACGGGCCTTGCCAGCATGCTGTTGTGTGCATGTTGTGCAGCGGCAGGTACTTATTAACATAATTAGCCAATAATAATGTTTTAATAATAATAATAATTTACTACAATAACTGGTTATATTTAAGATTTAGTTTAGGTGTGTGTGTGTGTGTGTGTGTGTGTGTGTGTGTGTTTCAATTGTACCTTGGGTAGAATACATTTTAAGACTGCTTGGATTCAATGCAAGAAAAACTTTGAAAACTTGAAACTTACTGAACACACATGGATTTTACTATGTTACAAAAAATCATTCCAAAATCACAAAAAAAATTTCAGCTCATTGCTTGTTTTAAAACTCTGCGTGATTCACAGTTCAGTTACAAAAACTTGGTGGAAAAGTGAAAAGCCATATGAGGCTTCTAATTGGGGAATAACAAAATCATATCCCAAATATAATAGTTTTAAAAGAGTCCACCCCCCAGTTTTGTGCAGTGACTAGCAGCCCATCCGTTTTTAAAAGCTTACACATATTAAACCACTTTCTCCCATTCACTCCATTTGCACTGTAATCACAGAAGTTTTAATTGTGTAGCAACCAGCTGTCAAACTGGGCTTTTAATCATCGCTCATTGAATGCCAACAGGGTTATTATGTGTATTAATGAATGAATTGAAGACGACGAGAGCTAACGAGCTTCTCTGAGCTTAACGAGCCTCCTACAGTGGCAGGGCCTTTTGTTGAGAGCGCTACAGTAGAGACAGAGAGTCAATGAGAGAGATGAGGGTTGTCTGCGTTTGTTGAATGGAGTCAAAGGAGGAAGCTATCAAATAGAATGTCTTCTCTGGTAACTAGACCTTTTACAAAGGCATGGTTGCAAAGCAACAAATATGATCTGCTCTTGGTCGTTTAAAAAGACTTGTATATTTAAAGAGATCTTTTATCCACCTGTATTGGCATCTGTAGTGTTCAAACATTTTCAAGTAATTAGCATCTAGAGATGCATGATTATTCTACTGTGCATGTGTTTTACTATGTTTGTTTGTATTGTGTATCCTGTATTTTTATTCAGGTTGTTATAATATGTGTATATTTGCTGATCTTGGAAAATTAACCACTCTCCCTCTCATGCACCCATACCCCTCGCCCACTCTCCAGGTTATGTCTTCTGCATGCTCCATCGGCTCCCAGAGCAACATGAGTGTCTGTTTGACCACCTGGGCCGTGGTCGCCAGGAGGCTGTCCTTAAGATGGTCAAGCTGGACCGCAAGGTGGGCCGCTCATGCCAGCGCATCGGAGAAGAGTGCTCCTGAGCGGCCGTTCCCTCCAAAGAATCGCAGCCTTCAGACGGTGTCTTAGCACCAACAGGGATCCGATTTTTTTTGTTTAGTTTTCTTCTCATTTTTTTTTTTTTCAAGATTGTTTGCAGGTTTTTTGGATACACACCTCCATCCTTTTTCTTTTAAATTATGCTTGCTCTTTTAAATCCCACTGTTACCCATGTCCTGTTGTTTTCAGCATATGTTGACTTGATCATATCCCTGCTGCTAAGATGCCTTTTGGAAAATCAACACCCGGAAATGACAGAACAATAAAGAGCAAAGGAAATATACAATTTCTTCACTTTTTTGCAAGCTCCTGACTACACACGTGTGAGCAGAGTAAGAACGAATAAAAGAATGACGAGAAGAAATACAATGCTTTATACAAATGTTTATCCCGGAAGCCAGTCTAAGACTATACCCTTTACCTCAAAAAAGAAAGACAAGGAGGAGAAAAGGATGCTTATCCTTTGTGTACACTTCTGCTTTGGCGTTGTTTATAGACTGTGCTCTTTACCTCAAAATCAGACAGAGCTGCTTTGTACTCTGCGCCAAGCATGGACTTTGTGAAGCAAAACGAGCAAGCCAGCCTCAGTTTAAGTCAGTGTCTAACCCCCCTGGCTGTCCAATACCCCTAATCCTTTGGAGACACCTGTTAATCAACCACCTCAGGTTATCAGGATATCAAAATACAATATTCACCACTCCCCTCACCAACTTGCATCCTTCTTTTGTTCCTATACAGGACCCCTTTTTACTCTTATGTTTGTTTTAAGATTGAGGAGGCCGTTGTGGACGATGACACTGGGGTGGTCCTGTAAGTCCAAAATCACAACTTGCAGTGTGAGCTGGACGCAAACACATTATGCTGGTGAGAGCGAGCTTCTTGGCCCTGGATCGCACGCAGATCTGTCTTTTACATTGGGAGGTGATTGATCGAGATTTAATTTGTCACAGATTTTCTCTGTCTTCCTCTCTTCTTCCCCTTATTCCCTCTCCACACATCTGTTTTTAGCAACATGTGGCTTATGTGTGCTAGATGTGTCCAAACTTCAGGAAGACGACATTTACAGGGCATGACGTACATCAAAGTGTGTGTATGATTTATGACTGGACCTGAAATGTCTGTAAAAGTCTATAGATTTGTGGGCAATGCAAATAAACATACTCTCTCTTACACCTTTATGTATGTGCTCAGCTGTTCACCTTGACCACAAGCAGGCAACATCAACCGTTGAGTTTGGACTGAAGCTGAGATGGCAGAGTGTCACTCAGTTTCCTGCTTAAGGTGAATGATGGTTGTTATAGTTCAGGTTTCTTATAATGTTTTAGACCTTCATTTCAAATCTCCACATCTTGAAGGTACTTTGATAAAAGACTATTCTTTTGTTTTTAGTACTTAGTACTACGTCCTTATTTCCTTTAATGCCCCATGCTTTCATTTCCAGCTTGCACAATGAGCTCATGCATTCTCCTTCTATCCTCCTGCCTTTCACTTTCCTTTTCTCATCTTTCCCCTTATTGATTGCTCTATTTTTCCTTATTTCAACCTCTTTTCTCCCCTCCCTCCTTTCTTTCTGTAGAGGAGGGAGGTGGTGGCTGGGGTGAGCAGAGTGCTGCAAGTTAAAATCAGCAAATAATTACTTTCCTGGTATGTTTTCCTGGTGGACTATAGAAGGAATGAACATAAAATGCATAATGAATGAATATTCTGTATCTTAAGAAAAACCTTATTTAACCCCTTTTTGCTTCTGTAGAGCTGCTTTTTTTTGGTTATAATGTGGTTATAAAATGGGAAGGTAAACGTGGAAAATTCTATATTTTTTGTTTCCATTGCTTTACTTTATGTTCCCCGTTCCAACATTTTCTTTTACTGAGAAAGAATAAACTGGATAAGAATAAGTGTGAACATCTCTAGTGTGCTTATTGACATGATGGATGAAAACATGAGTCCACTCTGGTTTGATTTCGCAGTTACACTCTGCAAGAGGAAATTTAGGGGTGGAATGAGCTTATATACAGTACCTATCCAAGCCTTCTTGCACCATGATGCTGGCTCTCTGGCATGTCGAAACATGCTAATTTTTTACAGTGCTGTAAACATCTGTTTACTGCTCACAGAGGGCTGCCTTAAAACTCTCATTCTCTCACACTCTCATTTACTTAACAAATCTGTTTATCAGCCTTGTGGACTGGCTGCACTAATTAATTTTAAGAAAAAAGAAAACTTGTGTAGCCATGATCAAATAGCATCTTCAAGCGTCGAGAGTTGGCCGGCCGCCAACCTGAGCGTAATCTCTCACCCTCCTCCTCACCCAAACTGAGCCAGAACTAAGGAAGTTAGCACCCACATGTGAAGTAGTTGTATTAGAAGTTTCTCCTTTATCAAGGTGGTTGAAACTTTGAACAACCCTGCTGGGTTCACAGACAGAATTTAGATCTCTTAAAACCTGCCCTGTGTGTCCTTGTGTAATTCTCATATTACATCCTTTGTTGATTTCTTTTTTCGTCAAAGTTTCTCAGCCTTGTTGTGGGACCCCATATTGGGTCATTTGACATGCAGACATTATCAGGAGATATCCAAGCTGATGAACTGTTTTACATAAAGCTTGTTTTACATTTTTTGAATAACAAATAGACCTGGAAAAATATAATTTCTATATGATCCATTCAGGGCTCCCTCTATGCTCTTGTTTGTACACAAGCATGCCATATGTTGAAATACAACTACTGTAAATGCTGAAATCTTTTTTTTTGACACTGACTAATGAAGAGTAAATATGTCTAATCTTTTAAGTCCCCCTCTGGCTTTTTGGAGCCCTCTCTTTGTTTTGGTTGTCAGTGCCTGCGCTCCAATGCTTTTATGTTGTCTTGATTATATCCTGACTCACAGGATGAAGCACAGTGCCATGGTTGGGTGGCAACAAGGAGCATGAGATCTGTATTTGATGGAGCTGCCTAGTGTTAGACAGGGATTTGGGGAATAAGATGTCATGGCTGGTGGTAAGTAATCTCCTTACAGCTCAACAAACAAGGAAGCCTGCCATTCTTACTGCCTTGATTGGCCAACATCAGTTTTATACACCATCATTGTATTGTATTTCATCTTCATGTCTCGATTGTTGAAACTATTATTCTGTACTGTACAAGAGTGGCATTTTAGTTCCTACTTTAAAGACCAGGCACCACTATAATCCTCCATTAGAGAAAGAATGATCTCAGATATATGCAATGGAAGGAAACAATGTCCATAGTAATCAGTCTCAGTTTCACAATCTCATGTGTCATGGTCTCTTTTCCAAGCAGCGCTGGTGTAACCCAGTGTAATGGTAAAGCCACTTATTAGTCTTATTAAATCTGTTGAGCACTTGTCACTATGAAAGCATGTCTGTAATTACATCGGATGCATTACATCCACTTAAGACAGATGTTCTTTCCACATTTATTATGCAAATAAATGGCATACCAGGACAACAGACTTCAAATCTTCACAACACAGCATATGTACTTGAGTAAAAAAGATTTTAATACAGTAATACTATGCTTCAAATGTGTTAAAAATATGAATTTACCAATGAATATACAGTATAAGTAAAAGGCTGTCGCTTTGGTTATACTACAATGAATTTATTCAAGAAGACTGAATATTATTTCATATTGTGAAAGTTACACAGCAGCTGCAGAGAAAAAATAATTATAAGGTCTAAATTCTTACTTAAATTGTACCAAAACCAACAATCTATGGTGGGGATCCAGGTTAATCTAAACATGTTTGCTGTTATATTAGTTTACTTTTACAGGGTTGCGTCCAGGTACATTCTGCAGCTGCTTTTAGTTTTGATGCACCCACTGTACACCTGCCCAGCGCGACAAAATGGCAGAAAGGCTGGTGAATACTGTGGTGTAGCATTTAGCAACTAAAGTGACAAAAAGGTTCCTTAGGAAATGAAAGAGGGTGAATATTGGACTTTAAGTTTCCAGAAGCACGACTCCAAAATGAATGATGAAGTTGCTCCATTTCTGTTTCTGTTGTGGAGTTAGCAACTGTTTCTAAGTTCACCATATCACCTTAGATGTCGATGTGTTCACAGCTTGTTTCTGCTACACCCAAGTGGATACAAAGTTATGTCAGCTTTATACGCATTTTAAACTGTGGTAACTTTCTGTTTTGTTATAGCTCCCCTAAAACACAACATGCAAAAATGTCATCAAGCAGTGGGTCCACTATGTACATCTCCTCCAAATCAATATATATATAGTTCTCAGGGGTGATCCAGAGATTTTTTTTAAATTATTTGTCTGTGTCTGCAGAATATTCTGTGAAAAACTCAGCATTTGTGACTTGCCCTCTTTACTGCTGTTAAAACTAAGCTAAAACTAAGTGTCTTGTGGGGAAAAAATAATCAAACTTTCATTAATAATCACTTTCAAATGCATTCATCATCATGCATTCCTACCAATGTTACCTATATGTAATTAGCATGCATCATAAGTTGAGATGCATTCCTTAAAGCTTTAGTGCATACCTTTCTGATATTAATAAACGTCCGGTTCATTCTAGCCATTGCCAAATGAGTTGGTGTAAAGGTAAGTCTATCATCTCCACACAACTCTCTCTGGATTTCTCAGTATGGCTATGTTCAGGGCCAGTTGTTCAAAGGTAAACTGATCGGATTGGATCAATTCATGAAAATGAGTTGTTCAAAATCATTGTTCAAGTCAGAAATCAGATTAGATCACAGAATCCAATCCTAGTTTTTAATCTGGATCAAACCTTCAGTTTGTGTTGTTCAAAACTTTTTTGGATAACTTTGAGCCAAAAAAACAGGATTATCCTGATCCCAATAGGTGGTACGATTTCAAGGTGGATTCCAGGAAGAAAATGTAGTAAAACTTTAAATTGGTCAAATAATACATTTGTATTATTTAGTGTATATACTTTTATTTCTATTTTGCACTTGGCTTGTGTAATCGTTGTAACAGTGATAAAGTAGATAAAGTAGACATTGGCTACCAATTAAGCTATTCAGTATAGTAAATGATCTTGTCTCCATGAAATAATCTCCCAAACAGATTTCAATAACAAACAAAAATAATATATTCCATTTTTCTGTCATTCATAACTGTATGTTAATGTCAAAGAAACAATAATCAGAGATGAGCCTATCAAAAAGCATTTCTAACATTTGCATCCCTTACTATACATCCAGGCAGTCCCTCATTCTGACAACGCCAGAGGTTGGTCTGGCTCTTCAACAGGCTCAGGTGCATACGTACAGTTCGTCAGTGGTGTATTGCGGCAGTGGTTTTGCACGCTCAACATAGACCCTTTGACGGTATCCTCTTCCACCAAAACGCTGGTAGCGATGGACAATACCTGCCATGTCATTGGCTCACTCTAAGTCCTCTGAGAAAGGCTGAATATAAGATGGCTGTCAAATATCTATCCACCAATTAGCTGATGGCTTGTGTTCAATTAAATGAATCATGGCCAAGGCCTATAAATACTATGTTCACTACAAAAGATGAGGTGTAACCATGGACTCAAAAGGACCCAATTTTACTGTTGCAGAAACCCATGCACTGCTGGAGAGTGTTAAGTGCCATTATGCCTCAATAGTAGGAAGCTCTGTTGCGGGTGGAATGGTGACTAACAAAACTAAGAAAGATATTTGGGTTGAAATCACCATAAATGTGAATGCAATGGGGTCTGGCCAGAAGAGGACCTTGGAGCAAGTGAAATTTAGAAATTTTGGAAGAATCTGAGGGTCAGAGCAACACAGGACCAAGCTAAAAACACAGGCAACAAACCCTTTAAGAAAGGTGAATACACAGATGTGGTTCTGGACATTATTGGAGGTGAGAACTCTAAAGTTCTGCACGGAATTCAAGGTGTTGTAGGGGATGGTGAGCCTACTATTGTAAAGTGAGCCGGTTGCTCCTAATTTAGAGGAATTGAAGATTGAAGAACAACCTGGATCCTGACTGGTAGAGCCAGCAGTCACAGGTGCTCAGAAAAGAGGCTTGAAGCTTCCTTTGCTGAATAGTAATGATGATGCCTATGAATAGCTTCTTAAATGAGAAACTGAAAGTGCAGAAGCACAGATACTCCTGGTAGAGGAACAAATCAAGCTGACCAAACTGCAGCAAACCAAAGCGAAACTTCAGATCCACCTCCTAAAAGCTGGACTTGGAAATGCCTGGCCTCGCCTCCTCGGATGAAAAAGAACCCTGAACATTTTTTATTTTGTTAACTATTGGACATTAAGCTTTTTTTTAAAGACGTTTTTAAAATATCCACAATGTATTTGTTAATGCATATTAGTTTTTTATTTGTTGTGGCTCAGATGAGGGGTCATAAAAGAAATTATGAATGGAAGTGGATGTTTATGTAATTTTTGTGTTTTGTCTCTTAATAAGAAACAGTTACAGTGACGCCATGGTTGGCTCTTCTACCTGTTCTTAACATAGCTGGTAGCCCACATTGTGATATGTGGTCCCATTTAGAGCACTGGTAATCTGGATTTGGTCATCTTGAAAACTGTGTATCTGGATCAGGGTGATCCAGTCCAATGTTGCTTTGAAAAACCGGCACGAAAGTAATACGGATTACTTGATCCTGAATAGCAAAAAAATAAATGTCTTGAATAACTTGTCCCAGAAGATTGTTTCTTCCAGGGAGTTTTCAGATCAGACGCTTGAGTGGAGATAATTACCACTTCTGAATAGTCCATAATGTTTTTGGAATCCTCCGTGTCACCCTTAGCTGCTAGCAACTGCATTGAGGAGGGGTGCGGGCGCGATCGCATAGGGCTTGTATCTTGTGGACGTGTCATTGTTGTCAATACTTAGAATTCGTCATTGGGGCGACAGAAACGAGGCACAATAGCTTATTCTTTGAGTTTAACTCTATACTGAGACACATTAGGCATAATTCCCTCTCATACCATAGCTATTGACTCCAGCACCATTTATTAACATCCCAACCGTCTTTACCTACCACAAACTGACACCGTGCTGCAGGAGCCTCAAACTAACACAGTGCTGCTGACATTTGGTCAGATTTAAGAAGAAATTAGCAGCGACAGTGGAAGATCCAATCCCAGTGTAGCCAATACTGTCAGCTGGACAATTTTTTTCTTCTCCATGTGACCTTTAAGGAAGGAAGCTGACTGCGCACTTCTCTTCAATTACTGGAAGACTTCAACAGAGTGAGGTAAACCAGTGGAAAGGGTGACACGTTACAATGAGAGGCCTGTAAAATATTAAAGGACAGGGTTGTAGGTTTCAAATAGCAAAATGACAAACTCAGCTTCACAAAGCTATATTATTCATCTAAAACCTTACCTGCTGTGTGTAAAATTGTAACGCTTTAAATTTGTGTTAAAAATAAATGTTCCGTATAGAGCTGATTAATATCCTTTTTTGCCTGATTAGATGCCCTGCTTTACACATTATGTGATGTTTCAAAGTTCTGAAGGCTAAATAATCCCCACACTCAAAAACATATTCAAAATCACTCCCACTAGAGCAATTTAATTGAACCCTTAATAAAAATAGGTAGAAAACTATATGCTGGTTGCAGATATATTGAAGGCTTTCAGTTCAACCTTTAATGTTTTCTTTGCAACATTTCATGCTGTTCAATCTTGCACATACAGTATTGATTTCACATTAGACCACTCTGAGGTAATGCCAAAGGGTAAACAGCACATTGTCAAGTTTAATTACTTGCCCAAAGCAATCACCAACATGAGCATTATTTTGCTTTGTGTGTTTGCATTGCATTTTATAATTTTGCACCACCTTCTCTATGTCTATTTCTCATTTCACAACCAGGCCACAGCATACTATCTTCGTATTTTGCCCAAAAAAAAAAAAAAAATCATCATTTGCTGTGTGCCACTGTACAGTAAAGCCTCCATTATTTGGCTGCCTGGGTGGCCGCCTCTAGATATTTTCCCGTTTCTTAGTTCTCTAAGCAAAACTGGGCAGCTCATATGGATCTTCCCCCTTTCTGTTTCTCTTCCACCGTCTTTGTCTTCCGAACCTTTATCTCTCAACTGTCTTGCCTTATAGCTTTCCCCTCTTTTTCAGTCATTGGTGTAATGTTCTGCTCTGGTATGCTTGGTCTGGTTCCAAGGCCAAGAGGTGAAAAAAGTTGAAACCAGTTTGACTTTGACAGCTGCAGCAAAACATGCTGCCCACCTTGTGCTTCAGTGGATTTAAAAGACCGCATTGGATTTTGTTTGTTTGTTCATGGCAAAATATCCCCTTTTTCAACTGTCTGACATCTGATTAGAAGTATGGTAACTGTAATGCTTCTCTGTTTTTAGTTTTTAGTGCTATTTGACACTTCCAGTCAATATTGCATGTGTATTAAGGGTTTCAATGCAATTGAAAATACAACATTACAGGAGCACAATTTTATACACAAAAATCTGTTTACTCCACTTTAAGAAAAACTACTGAGTGGCTCGTAGAAACATTTGTATGATGCTATTTGTTGCTTTTGAGCTTTTTAATATCTGAGAAAATAACCCTGATGTCATCAGCATTACCTCTTGATTTGGATCCACAGAAACCCTGCGTTACAAACTTGTGTACAAGTGTAAGGACTAATACAATTAGGATTACAGGCATTATCAATTAGAAGACATCCATAAGTTGTTAAATTTAGTGTAGTCTATAGCCACGATGTTCAACTACCGGGATTGCTCTCGTTCTGCCTAAAATTCAGCCTGATGTCACTCTTTTTGGATGTCTGTTTTCGGATGTCCCTTTCCTTTGGCCGTCTTTGTGTTGTGATTTTACACTCAGGGTGATTTATGAGGAGTATGGTTAACTGCTCCTCAGATCTCTGCAAGGTAAATCGAGACAGCTAGCTAGACTGACTTCAAGGTGAACACACTTTACTGTAGGGCTCTGACGGGTAGGACACAACCATCATGCTGTTTGTCAGAGTCCACACACTCAACCTCGAGAGAGTGATGAGACAAACAGAGCAACCGCCTTGTCAAAAGAACATCACCAAGTTACTGGGAATACTGGCTGTGTGCAACCCACAGACCACATATCCTTGGGAATAACTTTAGAAAATACAAGTATAAATGTCAATGAATTTTGGAGCTATTTATACTACAACTGGTTTTATCTAACTCTGCTTTGGCTCATATTCCTACAGGCGAATGGAATTTATTTTTAATGAGGATATGTGTACATGTGTTAGATGTTGACATTTGGTGCTGGGTTGTAAACGTCATGCCTGGCAGCAGTGTATTTTTCTTAGTTTGAAGCAACCAAAATATGTATTATTTGTTTGCAACGTCTTATAAGACATTATAATGCATCATGAATAATTAATTATTTAAATTCTTGAGCTATATTTTGCATGTAATATAATATGTATAGTACATTATGTGTCATAGAAAATGTTACCAACTGTTGTTACCAGCTATTAGCTTTAGTAGACACATACACCAACATATTCTGTGGAAAATTACATTCTTAGAGATTTAACTTATAAATATGTACTTTTTTTAATGAAGATGGAAACTACAATTTGATTTTATTCTATCAAAGACATTTTTTTTATTTAATTTGTTGTTGCCACTAAAGAGTTTACTCTTCATTGTGTGTGAGCTTCCATCTGTGATTCACGTGCAAATCACAAGCCGCCGGCGCAGTGGTAAACAGTGGACCTAGTAATAATTTCTCACCATTGCTTTTTTAATATAATTCAAAGGAAAAATTAGCTGTGCACATTATCCAAGGTTGCCTAATGTCCTCCATATTTGCATCAGTTCACTGTGTGATAAGAAAGAGATTTTGGTATATATTTCTCATAGGTGTATTTTCCACTCAGTCTTATCATGCCTGCTTTCTGTTTGTCCATTCCAAACCTGCAGCCATTCTCACATGGATGCTGCTTTTACCCAGCTGAGTCACAATGCTCCACTGTTAGCACCTGAGCAGAGCAGCTGGGGATGCCGCTCCTTTAGAACAGCTGCTGATGGAACATGTTATTAGTCACTTTCCCGGCCTAATGCTGCATACAACCACATTGCCATTGATGATAGATACCAATTTTTTAGGGCTGCAAAATATTAAGTCCAATCAGACCCAGTCAGAGACATTTTGGCCAACGGGATGCAGATAAGGGAACAAAGCAGAAAAGATCTGATGTTGATGCATGAATTTGCAGTCACATTGAAATGTTTTTGTTTTGTTGTTTTCAATGAACTGAGCACAGCTGGTGTGTTTTGTAACAGTGGCTGCAAAATACCTGCAGCATATGTCCTAAATTACCCTGTTATGATGGGGCTAAACCAAAAAATATCATTCTTTTTTGGGACTGTGCTGGTGAACCATTCCCATACATGTCAAGGACATCAATATCCAGAATTCAATGTTCCATCAAGGCAATAACTTTCTTTCTTTCTTTCTTTCTTTAAAATAAAATATTAATTCTAAGAGAACAGTGACAATTATTTCTCCACTGACATTATTTTGGTGTCAAGTCACAAGCGTCAAAGCTGTGTATTTGTGTCATGTGATCTATCTAATTTTACGTCCTCTGTATATAGAATAAGCTAAAGAGCCAAATGAAAAATGTAGCCTATATGAACACACACACACACACACACACACACACACACACACACACACACACACACGGCTACATCACGTCAAGAGTAATTTAGTATCAGTGCCATTTAAAAGAATTCCATTTTCCACCACCTCACCTTTGCACACACGCACGAACGCACCGGTTTAGCAAAGCCAAGGAAACCACATACATGGTTTATTAGTCATAGGACAGCTCTACAATCCATTTCCTTCCCTTTCTCTCCCAAGTGGGAAAGCAATCCAAGCAGAGGCCTGTCTCCTGAAATGGGATAACCGAGATAACCCAGGATAAACCCCATGGAGGATGTGTGCGTGTGTGTTTTCACATACAGTATATGTGAGTATATCTCTCAGTCTATCTGCTCTTTGTGTGTATGTGTATGTCTATGGTAAATTTCAGCCTGGGTGGACTTTTTCATTGGACAGGTTTTGGGTTGGTTATTTTATTGTGTAAGCTGTTAAATGTTAAATAGCCTTTAAACTACACCTCACAGAGTTTAAACTCACTTATACACATGCATGCATACAGACACAAACATACATCTTCATATACACCCTTTTCTCTGTCCCATCAACATTCTGCCCTCCTGCACATCCAGGGAAATTTGACCAGTAATTATCAAACATGTTCCATGATTTTCTCAAATTTATTTTCTTCTCTCTCTCTCTCTCTCTGCCCTATCCCTCTGTCTCTTTTCCTTTATTGGAACTTTTATATTCACCATTATCTCTCTCTCACACTGCTCTCCTTATCTGCTGCTGATCTTGCAACTTTATCGGACCAAGAGACATATGTACACATCTGCATGTATATTTGTACCATCATGTCCACTTAAGGGCATTTAAATGTGAAAACAAAACACGTTTTGGCTTTTCATCTTCCTGAAAAAGATGTTGGATTTATTAGTAATAAAGCTGTAACAAACGTGGCTAACATACTGCTTGTCCGTGATGTCACAAAGCTGTCTTCCTGTAGCCCCTCATCACTCAGTGATTTTTTTTTCCACTAAAGCAGATCAAAACAGCTGTTGTCATTGACATAATGTTTTTCCTGCTATCAGCTGCAAGTACTCAATAATGATTGAGAGTCATAAATAATACCACCCCAGTAATCACACCTTGCTGAGAATGTAACATTTATGATCCTTGATCATCGCCAGAGCATAATAATGTGCTTTGGCAATATGCCTTTGGCAATCGCTTTCACTGCAGATTACACTCCAGGCTATTTTGAAAATCTGATGTGGATTGCCCAAATATAATGATTGGGTTCCTTATGTATAAACCTGCAATAACAGATTTTTAGCCACTTGGGAGAATCATTAACAAGTTATGAACACAACATTAACAAGTTGATATTGTTAGCAATCGGTTGCTTAGTTACATAACCAGCAGTTACAGCTGGTTATGTAAATACTACAGCAACTTAATTCATTTGTAGTCTTGTTTCTGAGATGAATGTATGTCCAATATGGATGCTACTTCAGCTCTATTTTTGGTCTACCGACTCCTGAGGGAAATATAGTAAGGAGCTCCGTAAAACTGTATAATAATACTTTAGTTAGATAAAGGTCAGATCATTCTCTTCACAATCCTTTGACGCAATCTATTTTTAGTCAAGACAGTACAAAAACATACTTTCACAGTTTAAGTGTTAGTGACCGGTATATTTGAGTTGGCCTGTTGACGTCATGACACTTCAACATAGAAAAGAGTCAATGCATTCTCACTAACGGGTTTGTAGAATATTGTACGAAAAGTTATGCCCCCTTAGACATCTCTGTGCTACAGAGCGGCAGTTGCTAGCTGTTTAAGCCGCTACAGAGCTTTGTGGCGAGGCTACAGACCTCCATCACAACTTGTCATATAAGATGCAGTTAGTAGATGTGTTTAGCCGCTACAGAGCTCTGCAACACTGACTACAGTGCTCCGCATGGTGCTTCTTCAGGTCAGTGGTAGTTGGCGGTTCAGTTACCTGAAAATTGGTGACTGTGTGCGCCATGTACAGAGAACCGCAAGCTGCCGGTCATTTTGGCGGAGATTACGGTTACAGAGTTGCCAACTTTTCCAAAAACCTTGGGAGTGAGATTTGGTGGGGCCGACCCATATTTCGCCGCGTACAAAGCAATTTCTTTGGCTCTTTCAGCATCACTATCCTTCAGGGTTTAAATTGGGATTTGTTATATGTGGGGGGGATGGGGGGCTCTCCCTAGGGGGGTCTGGGGGTATGCCCCCCCAGGAAAAAAATTTGAAAAATAAACCATTAAATTGCACTTTCTGGAGAGTTTTGTGCAAAAAAATGGAGAAATCAAATCTTACATGATATGTGCAAAACTGTAGGGTTAAGAACCTTTGTATTGTCGTATTAGGGCATTCAGAATTTACATTATTTACATTATTACCTTCTTATGATATAAGAACTGACCCAGACAATGTGCCAAACATAATGAGCCACATGAAGAGACAGTAGCATATGTCAGCAACAGCTGAGAAGATTTGGGTCTGGGGTGAACAGGTCCAGGGGTCCCTGGTGTAGGGACCAGGGACCCAAAGTTAAATTAATGTTGAGGGATCAGCTGAGACCACTGAAATTCTAAAGAATGAGAACTACTGATTTGCAGAAATTCTAATCCTTTAACCTTTGTGCCAAGGCTCAGTAATGTTTGGCCCTCATCATCTGTGCCCCCCCACTTACTGTATTTACTTTTTTGGGAAAATAAAGACAATTTGTTCATTTTATAAAACATTTAATGATTTATTTACAGTTACATTTAGAGATGCACCAAGGTTAGAGGAGTACAATAGTGGCCCAACATTGCAGTATCGTATAGTATAGCTCAGATGTGTTTCATCAGATTTCTGCTCATGTTTACAACTTTGTACACATTGTAAATATAACTCCTCCCATCTCTGTTGTCCGAGATTTGGAGAGTTGTAATATAGTCTGCTGTGGATGTTAATGCGCCGTTGATATGGTGGATCTCACTCAGACCGTCTGACAGAGTTTAGAGGAGGCTGTACGCTGATCTTCATTGGAGGACTACACAGATGCAACGCGTCACTGTCCACAGCAGAGCGAGTCCACTAAAATAAACTGAAGTTGCTACGCTACCAGCCGCGCTGCTCACCTCTATTGTTACAGAGAAAGTGGTCACCAAGCGACGCGACGGACGGGTCTGTGATACTCAGAGCTCAGACCTGAAGCCCGGGAAATGCACCTGGGATGGCTCGTGAAAATAATGTTCTCAGTTTGCGACAATTCGAAACTTCCAAGACAGGGAGCGCTCTTGAACCCCCCCCCCCAGTCTCTGAAAGCACAAGTCGATCATAAGTGGCTCAACAGCTAGATCTATAGATAAACTCATCTTTCAGAAATTTGTCCCACCGCGTTGACACTTCAGCGTGAGAAATCGGGGGTGTATGGAAAGCCAAACAGTCCAAATACACGTGATTTCTCACACGTAAACAACACGTAAACAACACGTAAACAACGCGCAAACAACGTGCAAACAACGCGTAAACAACACGTAAACAACGCGTAAATTTTTCACACGTTAACAACACGTAAAATACACGTAAACAACGCGTAAATTACGCGTAAACAACGCGTAAACAACACGTAGACAACGCGTAGACAACGTGTTGTTTACGTGTTAATTTCACGTGAATTTGAGCCATTTGGTCACTTCTCCATTTTGAATGGGTGAGCGTCCTAAGTTCCCATTGGCTGCTGAGCAGTAGGGTTAAACCATTTCTGTAAGCCTGGGGAGGGGGTCGCCTGCCAACATTCAACATGCAAAGGATCCTCTCACTTCTTTTCTTTCTCATTTCTTCTTTTTTGATTTAGCTTTTTAAAAAAATATATTAATTTAACTCAATGAATTTACTATTCAACTATAAACTATTTTCCTCAAGATAACATTACCACCTTTTGCTACACTGCACTGCCTTTTAGGGGACCTTCCAGCTTTAACACCATCCATTAAACACTCCAATCCTAGCAGATTGTTGTAGGGGGATGTTTACGTTGTGCCAAATGATTTTTCAGTTGCATTCCAAGGGAGGCACAATTGATTGTTGCATTTTTTTCTTCTTTCTTGCACATATTGTACTGTGGTTCCTAGTTATTTGGCTGTTGTATGTTTTTTTCTGTACAAGCTTTTATTGTACTGTTTCTAGTCATTGCCATTATCTTTATTGTGACTACTACTGCCACTGTTTATCACACCCCCAACCAGCACCATCAAACACCACCTAAAAGCCTGGGTCTGGCCCAGGTTTCTCCCTAAATGGAGTTTTTCCTCACCACTATTGCACTAAATGATTGCTCTTGGCGTAATTACTGGAGTTGTTGGGTCCTTGTAAATTGTAGAGTGTGGTCTAGACCTGCTCTATCTGTATAGTGTGCTGAGATAACTCTTATGATTTTATACTATAAATAAAATTGAATTGAATTTATATATTTGCAATTGGCTAGTCTCAACTAACTATGAGAAATAAATCATTTGTTAAAAGTATAGTGTAGATAGATAGTTAGAAAGACTTTATTAAAGGGTAACTACTTTTGTCTTTTTTTACCTGGACCCTATTTTTCTATGTTTTTGTGTGTAACCCTAAACAAAAACATATAAATTAGTATTTTACGGCTCAAAAGCACAACCCTGAGCCCGCAGAGGGTGCCGCTGCTGTGGAAGACATCCTGCCTTGTCCCGGTCCCCAAGAAGTCGACTCCATCTGGCCTTAAGGACTACCGCCAGGCTGAACTGGAAGATCAACAGCACTGCTGTTTACAAGAAGGGATGAGCAAACTATTTCCTGACGAAGCTGAGATCCTTCAGTGTGTGCAGCAGGATGTTGGAGATCTTCTACCAGTCTGTTGTGGCCAGCGCTCTGTTCTCCTCCGTCTTCTGGGGCATCAGCATCGGAGCCGGCGACACAAACAGACTTAACAAACTGATCAGGAAGGCTGGCTCCGTGATTGGCTGCAAACAGGACACGTTTGAAGCTGTGGTGGAGAGGAGGTCACTGAAGAAACTGTTATGTATCATGGATAACCCCGACCACCCTCTCCACCCCACACTGGTCCAACAGAGGAGCAGCTCCACCCTCTCCTCCCCACACTGGTCCAACAGAGGAGCAGCTCCACCCTCTCCTCCCCACACTGGTCCAACAGAGGAGCAACTCCACCCTCTCCACCCCACACTGGTCCAACAGAGGAGCAGCTTCTCTAAGAGGCTCCGACAGCTTTGATGTTGCACGGACCGCTACAAGAAATCATTCATACCACAGGCAATAAAACTCTTTAACATGTCATCACTGGGTGATAGATCAGACTTTTGGACACCACACTTCTGCACTAAGTGCAACCTGCACAATTGCTTTATTTACATTTTAGCATATTATTTAAGCAGTTGCACATTTCTTCCCATCCTGTATATATTCAAATATTTGTTCTTTTATTTTATTCCTATTATTATTTCATGTATATGTATTAACGTAATTTCCCATTTTTATTTGGATCAATAAATATCTATCTATCTAACCCATCAATGTTCCTTTACATTGTAGGAAGAAAACTTCAATGAAGAAGTAGTAGCTCAGTTTAAATACCAATGCAGCAAAAATAAATGTACTGTGCGGCCTTTTAGATAATACTCCAGAGCCTCAGAGCCTCAGGATACCTACATTATACTTCATCAGATTAACTCACACACAATTTTTTAAAAAACGGCTTGACTGAACAGGTGTAAGTCTGTTGCAGGCAACTTAACCATGGTGTTGTGGTCCTTTTTGTGTACACAACCCTTGTCCACCGGACATCCCAAAGACAAGGGCTGAATCTCATTTCTCTATCTTACCCCTTCCCCTTACCCCTTCCCCTTGGTTTTGCGCGTTCACGCGTGACCTAGTGGTGTCCCATTTCTTATTACGACCAAGGGGTAGGGGATAGATCGAGGGGTGTATACCCCTTGAAACGAAGTGTGGACGCGACCTCACTTGTAAACACACATTATCATTATTGCATTTGTACTGTATCATTGTAATCATTTGTAATTAATTCCTGTTCATGCACTTGTATATTGTTGTTGGTTTTGATATGGGACACTGATGAAATGTGAGGCCAAAAGGCATCAGACTGGTCTGGAATATCAGAACAGCTGTAGTTAATTTGTTTGTTTGTGGTCTTGTGTGTATTTTTGTTAGTTTTACACATATGAGTGCCTTTTTATGTGTGTGACATGTTAGGTATGGTTCTAATAGTTGATAATGGTTCTGTAACATCATTTTATGTAATGTTTTTGCCTGTTATGTTTAATTTATCGGCAATAATGACAGATCTTTGTTAACAAAATGTTTTTGACATTCAAAAGGTGATAACTAAAACAGATATACAACACACCATGTATACAGAGTGTATATGTATGTATACATGATACATGTGTATGCACATGTATTGCATCTTGGAAGTTTGTGATCAATACTGTATGGTGATGTAACCAAGTGGTGTCCCATTTCATAGGGGTATGTTTTCACCCCTAGCACTTACCCCTTGGTTTCAAGGGCCAAGGGGTAGGGGTAAGGGGTAGGGGTAAGATAGAGAAATGGGATTCAGCCTAGATCCAGACTTGACTAAGGACCTGTGTGTGTGTGTGTGTGTGTTAAGATTAGCGGCCCTATGTAGACATGCAGGTCCATCTAATCCATCCTTTTTGCAGCAAAATAGTTTGTAAGTAAAATAGTAAGCTAAATAGTTGTAGAAAAAAAAGCTATTATTTCTCAAAGTATATACACACTAACCAATTGCAAATATATAAAGAAAGCTTGTACAGAAAAAATATACAACAGCTAAATAACCAGGAACTACTGTATGTGCAAGAAATAAAAAATGCTACACTCAAAAAAAAGGCAGCAGTGGAGCAAAAGGCGGTAATGTTATCTTGATGAAAATTGTTTATAATTGAATAGTAAATTCATTGAGTTAAATTAATTTTTTTTTTAAAAGGTAAATCAAAAAAGAAGAAATGAGAAAGAAAAGAAGTGAGAGGATCCTTTGCATGTTGAATGTTGGCAGGCGACCCCCTCCCCAGGCTTACAGAAATGGTTTAACCCTACTGCTCAGCAGCCAATGGGAGCTTAGGACGCTCACCCATTCAAAATGGAGAAGTGACCAAATGGCTCAAATTCACGTGAAATTAACACGTAAACAACACGTTGTCTACGCGTTGTCTACGTGTTGTCTACGTGTTGTTTACGCGTCGTTTACGCGTAATTTACGTGTTGTTTACGTGTATTTTACGTGTGAAAAATCGACGCGTTGTTTACGTGTATTTTGCGCGTTGTTTGCACGTTGTTTGCGCGTTGTTTACGTGTTGTTTACGTGTTGTTTACGTGTGAGAAATCACGTGTATTTGGACTGTTTGGCTTTCCATAGGGGTGTGGCGTGTGAGCGTGTGAAACCAGTCAAATGCGTGTGTCTCACGGCCAATGCGTGAGAGTTGGCAGCCCTGCGGTTAAGTTGGCATGAAGTGAGCGTCATGCGGCAACAAAAGTTACATTTTGGGCACCGAAAGAGTAATTAAGTTAAAAAAAATATTGTGGTTTGTGTTTTACAATTTTTCTCGGTTGCTTTGGTACATCTCTAAGATCAGAATTGAAGTTCTCAAAACTACCTTTTCAATCTTCACATCATTGTGTCACTTCTGTCAAAAAAGTTGTTTGTCATTTCTCATCTCATTTTAGACACTCTACAAGGATCTCATCCCTGAACAAGAGAAGGGTTAGATTGGAGATGACCTGCCAAAGTACGTCATAGTTTGGGACAGTCTCAGTTTGCATCACTCCAACATCATCAGGCCATGGTTTGTTATGCGTTTTACAAGTAACTGACGCAAGCTAGCTGTTACTTTACTTAAGATATTGAGCAGTAGTTTATGGTTTAATTTGACATGTCGGTGGTCCATACTTTCTCAGTAACAGAGCAGTCAGTGCACAAGGTAGGCTAACAAATAATCTTGCTTCAGACCATTTATTACCGTGTAGCGTGCGATTAATAGTCTTTAGCTAGGTATTTAGCAAAGTGTACCTAGCATAGTTTCATTTGAGAACGCATATTTTGGCGTTTGCTATGCATAATAAACCCACGACCATCTTTAGGATTGTCATTCATTAGAAAAATGGCTCTTGAAAATGACTCATGATAATGTAAAGTCTGAAGAACTCTGAAGAATTTTAGTGTTACCGCTACAGCTAAGTTAGCTACATCTGAATGTGACAAAAGCTACATGACCAAAGTAACCGGTGCATTGATTGTATTTATGTCAGGATGCAAAGGCATGGACGACATCTGCCCGTGAAATGGAAAATGTTTTGTAGTATACAAAATTCTCTCCCTTAACTATATTTGAGTTGTATTCAATTAAATGGTAAAATAATGTTTAAGATTCAGAAATGTAGTCTTGTGTAAGGTGTATCATGTTGCTTTTATTCCTGTAGGTGAGATATAAATATAAAATGTCATTATGAATGATATAAAGCAAACATTATTTTTTAATTGTGTGCAATATTGCAACTCATTCTATTATGCTTTTATATTAGATTAGATTTATCAAATAGTTGATAAATAATGCATCCTTTTTTTCGGTATAAGATTCTTTGTTTGGATATTTTGTCTCTTTCTACAATGATAATTTTTATTCGTATTTCATAAAGGAATTATGCTTATGGACACCAAAATATCTAGCAGCTGCACTGATCTTTAGAACTATTTATGATTCAAAAGCTCCTTAGAGGAAAAACATGTGCCCTGGTGCATGAGCCAGAGCCAGAAAGAAAATCATTTGATCCACACATGAAACCGGTCCTATTCTCCTCAACATCCGCCCATTTGTTTTTCTTCTTCATGAGCTCTGGCATTGGTTTAATTATTTCATGGTCCTGTTTTTTTTATTTTTTATTCAATTGTTCTGTCACACACAAAATTCACAAGCGTGCCCCCACAGATAGGTCTAATCATTAACTAAATTGTAAACGTCAATTGTTTGTAATTGCCTTGGCAATATTGTTTGTGAACTTTCATACAAACAAAGCTTATTACATTAAATGTAAATAAAGGGAGCAGGAGTAGAGGGGTGTGTACCTGCGGTACTACAAGGAAAAGCTTTGCTCGTCTGTCAGGAAGCCCTGACAACACAATCTCTCGGACCCTTCTCACTTCCCAGATTCCATTACCCAAGCAGTGATAAAATTTCCCAATGACACCCAGCACCAGCACATCTGCAAACGGCGTAGACAGAAACATAAATTGAATGTACCAGCGTTGTATAGTGTCTAATTGCTAATTGATGTAATATCACATTACAGGGAGCGGGTGCTAACAATTTGGAGAGGCCTGTGGTGATTGAGTAAGGAGGAAGTGGGAAAGCAAATGTATTTATCCGGAGTGATCCATGATATTGGGCAACTCAATCCAGGTTGGGTTTCACAGAGGAGACAGTTTGTGTGTGTTTGTGTGTGTGTGTGTGTGTGTGTGTGTGTGTGCGTGCGAGCATGTGTATAGGTGTGTGAAAAAGAGACCCCCCCCCCATCAAAAACAATAACTACAAAAAAACAAAAAACTAAACCATAAAACCATAAACTGCAATCCAATAAATGACTTTAATTTAAGTAACTTGGAGCTGAAAATATGGAGCCTGTGTGCAAAGAAAATCCTCATGAAACCAAGCAGTGTTTACAGGATGTATGTATTCAAATTAAACTAGACACATTCAAAGTCTCATACACCTTTAACGATCCTGGGAAAGTTACTTAGCACACCTTGCTTGCTACACGTCTATACATTGCATTCAAATAAATTGGCAGGTGTTAAGTCACACCACAGCCTTCTGCAGTTGAACACTGCAGCACTACCTTTCTAGTCTTTGCTCACAGGAGAGACAGCTGCCATAGGTACCCAATTCTTACAATAACTTACAGTATAAGTCGTTTCAAAGTCATAAGTATTGTATGTTGGAAACTGTTTATACTATCAGCAATATGGAGAAACAATGTCTTTTACATACTCCTAATTTGTTTTTCCCATTGTGGTGCCAATATTTGCTGACTGAATTATGTTCACAGGCAACATTTTTTCTCGTGACAATTGCGCTATAAACCTAGGACATATCAACAACGTTAAGACATATTAACAACGTTAAGACAAACTCTGCTTGCGTATATGTTTTTGCCATACCTCTTCACAGAGCACCTAAACAACATTAAAAATGTTGGCAATAGCATTTGGCCTACATCAAATAATCGGATAAGGAATTATTCATTCAAACTTCAGCAACTCTGTTTTCCACTTTGTAGTTGTTTTGATGTGACACACTTTGTAAAGCTTATTCAATGGACAGGTGCTGTACCGATAAAACAATAAACCACTGTCTGAGGCGCCACACTGGGAAACTAATACCCCGTTCCCACTGGCCAAAGAACAAACTAACATCTGTTTTTGTCTGTTGTGAAAAAAATGTAAATCAGCTAGACTTCTGGATACATTAAGGTTCGGGAGACTGATGACTTACACAGAAGTGCTTAACTCTCCATCGAGGAGAATTAGGAAAACAGAAAAGTTTAACCACAATATGTTATTGTGAGGTGCCGTCCCAACTCTGAGGGTCTGAGAACGTCCAAGAGGTATATAGCTCTCACTCACGCTGTTAAGTTTGGGTCATACAAAGATATTGATGGTGCCATAACAATGATGCTCACCTAAATCTAGTTTAGTCTATCTCTCCCAGGAATAGGCAAAGGTAAGTGTGAGACCCCTTTACCCTGTTTCTACCGACACCCAGAACACATCACTCCCTTATTATGCAGCTGCCTAGACTCCCTCAATCTCTAGAGACACCCTACTGTATATTCATACATGAACACAGGACAGGTTTGATTATTAAAGTATGGCTGAATAGATATTTTCTTCCCCTGACCTGTGCCTTAGAAATGACCTGATATAAGTGTTCTAAGTGTTCCCCTTTGTCTTATCCTACCCCAACATGGTGTTTCGGGAAATTCCACCACAGTCTGCAATGTGAAAGGTTACAATTGGCATGCAATCATGGGACGTGATAGGAACAGGTCACATGGGTGGATACGCTAATTTTCGATGCTGTGACGCGCTTCGGCTCTGTAACTTCTGTCATGGCTCTATCAGTAACTTCTGTCTTCTTGGCCACAAATTCCACCCGTTTCTTCCCGAGCAGTGCTTAAACATCAAATTAGTTGACAGTTTCAAAGAGACTGAAAAAGTGACAGACATTAAAAAGAAAAAAATTCATTGGTCTCCATGTTGCTTTCTACTGTTAGCTAACCCTATGTTGTAAGAGTAGCATATCTCTTCTGGAGAATATTGATAATTGCATAGTCTTTTGCAACTAGGAATGTTGTCATTTTCACCTCCTGAATTTTGGGGTTTAATATCTTCAGAAATATAACTCCTAGAGCCATACGATTTGGTAGGGGCACAGACATAACCAAATGATGACCAAAAATGGCACAAGCAGGTCATATTTTTCATTACAGTATTGAAAGTGCAAAATGGGTGGTTTTGGGGCCCCAGGCAGTCCCCCAAAGTACCTGTCATGTGGAATGTCATTAGTTTGGCAAGTATTTGGTAAACCAAAGGATCGCACAAACTGAAACTTTTACCTGATGGTGGTGCTAGATGAAAAGTTAGGGGGTCAAAGTTTTGACAAAATATCCTCTGGAAGCCATTAATGAGTTTTTAAGATGTGGTGCCACTCTCAAGTAGATATTGAGATATTTTATTGAAAAAAGAAAAAATTAGAGGAACACCAAAGTCAGTAGGATTCTTTTCTCTGGGGACCATATTGTAGCAGGAATGATTCTTAACAGTCTTACTGGTCTTAACAGTCATAACTCAAGCAGAACGACTGTATCTGCATCTGTAATGTTAACTTACCACGCTCCAGTCCTTTCCGTCACTGGGGTGAAGTTAGTTTAATGTTTGCCACTTGTCGGTTTTGTAAATGTTACCGTTGATAGCTCTGTGTCAATGCTCCAACATACCCTAAACATGATAAATCAAAGCATTGACACAGAGCTTCTGAAGGTAACATCCGGAAAACCTGTCAAATGTTAAACTAATATTCACCCTGCTCTTCTCGTGATATGTCCTGTAGGGAGCTAAGCTAACTAAATTAGCCTCCACTCAACCTTGGTTAAACAGCTTGTAAAACACATGGAAATACCTGTGACTTAGATAAATTTCTTTTAGAACAAGCCGTTAAATCACAACGTTTTGGTCCTGAAAGTACCGTATCCAGGCTAGCTAAATTCAGAGTATAAGAGTGAGAATGGGATGTTAATTTACCCTAACAACTAGGATCTTAGGATTTAAATGCATCTTTATTTGAATTCATACATCATCTCCTAACAATTTTTTTACCATATGGTGATGCATTACAATTGTTTTTTTTACACAATATTACTTTTCTCCTCTAATGTTTTGTAACTGTGCAGTTAAACACATCAAGCAGTAAGCTAATTATGTATTGCTTTTGCCACGATACATATTCCATAACAACTATCCAATAGGAAATATTTTATCATGTAGACACCTGTGGCTCTTTACAATGCTTATTTAAACACTTTCTGCTATGTGCTAATTACTAATGATTAGATGACATTATATAGCAGCTGAAAAGCTGTAAAGCAATATATCACTTTGGTGATATATTAAAGTGTTAATATTTTATTAAATAGGGTTCAGCGTTATCACCGGTGTTTCATTCTTAGTAATTGGGTACATTTATTTCGAGCGATTATTTTTATTTTTTTGATGGATCTACTTAATTATACAGTAGGTAATGAAAGTGTCATTGAAATACATGTGATGTTCGCCTATAGAAATATTAAGGTTTGTTAATAAAGTTAATGTTGTTTACGAGGATACAAGTATTGAAATGCTTGCATAAATGAATAATAATTAACTTTTACAACATTTATTTTGTCAGCAATAATATGTTCTTGGAATAAGACTCATTTATGTTTAGGCATTTGTTTATACAGATGTTTCTTTTTGCATTTGTGTACATACAAAATATTCCATATACAATTAAAAACTTGATATAAAAACCATACAAATTTGTAACAGAGATGAATACTAAATATAGTAAAATTGTGTAAAAAAAACACAACAAATAAATAATTCATTGTTGACTAGGATGTGGGGAGTCACCAAATGTTCAAGTGGTGGCCACTAATTGTCCCACAAATTTGTGGTGGCATATATGGTCTCTGTGGTTACGATGAATCTGTTAGTGGAACATGTATGTCATACTTTCATGCAGTTAAAGAGAACTACGCAGTTGGAAATGTTTTGCCCTTCTTTAAAATATCTTGTTTTTAAACACAGACATGCTTCCTGCCTTGACCAGAACAAATCCAGCCTTTGTGGAGGATGTACGCTTCCCATGATGTATTCACATCAGAATCAGTATGGGGCTTATTACCAAGTAAGTTTGCCTTGGTGTTTGGTGCATACAGTACAATAAACATAGGAGAGAGGTAATGCTAAAATAAGCAATGCAACAGTCAAGAACATAAATATAGAATAGAAATATGACCAAAAAAAGAATATATTATATGAACAAAGTACTACTAAAGATATTAATATACTGTACAGGTCAGAGAGAGAAAGAGAGACTATTAGACAAAAACTTATTCAAAGCAACACCAGCTCCCACTGGATTTTTCTCTGCTCTCCAGTCCTAATTGGAGAAGGAGATGTCACACTGTGATTGCTATTGGAAATTAAGACTCTCAGTCGATTCTCATCACTCTCCCATAGCTGATCAACGCCTGAATGGAAAGGTCTCATCTGATGCGTGTGTGTTCATTGTAGTGCTCAATTTACAAATGCTAGCCACAAACTCCTGGGTGGTTTGAGATGGATTGTATTCATGTCGTCTCTGTACCCTATCTCTTACATCCAGCCAGTTATCATTTCTGTTTAAGACCTGTTTGTTTGTTTCACATAATTGCTTGAAGATCGACACTTTTTTCACCCTAGTGTTATGATCTCCCATAGGACTGATCATGCTTTTAAAGGAAGTCAAAACAAGTGCTTTCAATGCTGTGGAAAAACAAGTCATTAGCATGCTAATCATATGGCACACACTAAACAGTTATTTTTCATTAGTCAGAGGTCACAAAGTAAAGGTAAGATACAGGCCAGATAAAAAGCAATTTATTTTGAATGTTGAGGAAGGGGCTTTAATAGACTAAAAATGAATAACATGAATCAATGTAGGGACGCTGTGACTCTAGGGATGGCAATGTTGTTTGGTCAGTTGGTCCACCACTTTGGACCATATCTCAGCAACTATTTAATGGATTGCCCTAACTGTTTATACAGACATTCATAGTTACCAAAGGATGAATATACTGTCTTTGGGCATCACCTGACCTTTCTTCTAATGCCACCTGCAGGCCAAAGTTTTCTCTTATCAAGTAAAATATCTCAACATCTACTGGATGGAGTAGCACACATATCATTCATGGTTCCCAAATGATGTATCCTAATTACTTTAGTGATCCCCTGACCTTTTATCTAGTGCCACCATAAAGTTGACATTTGTGGCAATGACCATAATGCCTCAACAACTCCTAGATGGGCTGCTATGTCATTTTGGTACAAACATTGATAACCCCATCATCAGAATGTTTTGTAGTTATTTTGGTGATGTTTTAACTATATTTTACAGACACAATGAATCATACTGTATTTGGTGATCCTCTGACACCTCTGTAGCACCATCATCAGGTAAAGATTCCAATGTGTCCAATATTTGTTTTATGACTACATACATACACAGAAACCTAATCAGATTACCACCAGCCTCACCTGCAATCTGTGTTTAGCGCTAATTAGCATGGTAAACATGTTGGCTTAGCATTACCATTGTCATTGTGAGCATGTGACATGCTGACATTAGCCATTAGCTCAAAGCCACACTGTGCCTTAGTAAAGCTCACAGCTGCTGGCATAGCTGTAGACCCTTGGTCCAGTGTTGAGGAGTAAAACATTACTGAACCTAGTTCTGCTGTTCTGACCATGAAACTAACTTGCCCAACACTGTGTGTTGCTATCAAACACATTATTCAGTAACACATTAAATGTAGTGGATGAAAACCCCTATTGTGTGATAAAAAAGAGGAAGGGGAAAGTTCTGGCATTACAGCAGTCCAGTTTCTGTTCCCGGGCAAGATTAAAAAAAAACTAATTTCGGAGCTGCAGTCTGCAGAAGTATGACAACCCATGGGTTATAATGTCAACTGGACGTGGTGAGATTAAAGTCAGTGCCTCTAACCTGCCTCACAACTATATGCATGGTCTAATTTGCTTAATCAATACCCAGGATTATGAGATGGGAAACAAAACTTTACATAACCAAGCTGAGAGGGTAGATTTGGGAGTTAATTTGGTCCAGGGCAGGCATAAAATGAAAACTGTTCTTCTCAGTTTCTCTCCCCATACAGTGTAAATTGTAGACAGGCCCAATATTTGAATTCCTATTATTTTCTAAAAAAAAGGAGCTGTTTCAAGCAAGACATTCATGCCTAGCAGACACCCGGGGCAAGCTGCCAGCTCCAGCTCAGCCTTTCTGTGAGATAAGCCGTCTTTCTGTGAGGTAATTGACTATGTGGATGACTATTGCAAGGATGCCATTGACTTGACTACCATCAATAGAGGCATTTTGCGGAAAGTATGTCTCCACTAGTAACCACACACACATGTATTCACACACAGAGGGGGTGATGGCGACTGCACATCTAAGAGATGGGAATGCAGAGACCTAGACAGACTCTTTGTTGCAAATCATTATTTATTAACGCTTGAGTCACACACACAACACTAGATGTAGAAGCAGTTGTGCTGCTTTGGGGGAATGAAGGCTTTTCATGCTGTGAACTGAGATGATACAGATAGTATTTAATCTGTGAGGTCAAAAGAAGAGGACCAGCACAACTGTCTGCTGATGATTTTCTGTGTGCATTCTGCTTTGTGGACACTTTACCCTTTAGCTAGCTTATCTCAGAATCTGTTGGCTGGCTGGTCAGGCTTTGTGCGGATTGCACCGTTGCACTGGGTTATAGATGGAAGAATGCAGAGCTAATCAGAATAATCAGTCTCTCTCTCTATTTATTTCTCATGGTCTGCTCGTTACTATGCAGGACGCAAAGAGCGGACCCTCAACATGCCACAGAACCAGGATTATTCTATCAGGGGTCAAGCTCTCCAATGCTGCTAACAGGCCTGTATGGGGAGCAGCAGAAAGGACCCATAATTGAAAGAGAGTGGAGAGTGTCGACTGCTTGTTTGTTGTCAGGGAACATGGCAGGGTAAGAGGGCATCAGAGAGAAGGCTGGGGTGAGGGCATGGGCAGGGAGACAACAGATTGTTTTGGTAGCCCAGACTTCTCTGCTGTCAGTGTGGAGAGAAAAAGCAGAAAAGCAATTTGAGGAGCTGAAGCTTACGTTTCTCTACTGATATCTTTTTACAGACAAAAACAGATATGTGGGAGAGCCCTTGTAGAGATCCGCCATGCTGCACTCAACAATGTTTCACTCATAAGTTGCCCTACTCCACTGCAAAGATGATCTGATTGGATAGCTTCAATTTACTCTTTTTTTCTGCCATTAGATGAGTTGGGAATGAACTGTTGCCACAAGTAAATGGAGGAGTTTCCCGAGATCTTGTTCACGAGTAAGGGTAAAAGTTTATGTGTAGATGAATAAAAATAGCTGTTGTTGCATTGTTTCTTCAAAATACTTTACTAAAAGCAGCTTGTCTATACGCTGTGCATTACACATTATGATCACATGCCCATTTGTAACTAAGTGGGAATCATTTTCCCAACATTTAACTGTGAAGCTGGTAGCTATATGTATTCTAACATCAATAACATCAGTGATGGGAATAATGGCGGTACTAACGGCGTTACTTTTTTCAGTAACGAGTAATCTAATTGATTACTCTTCCCATCCTATTAACGCCGTTACCGTTACTGCCGAAAAAAATGGAGAAAAGTGGATTAAATCATAAACATCAAAAACATAGAATACAAAGACAAGATGAGATGGGCTTAAGGCTATTTAATTATAATTCTTTAAAATCTTGCTGTAGATCAGCTCTATAGATTTTTATAGATAAGTTTTCTTACTATTAATGATCTGGATAGACTCACAAAAGTTTCGAAATTCACTTCTGAAGTGAGTAAAAGCTGGTCGCAATTTAGCAACCAGCTTCATATCCATAAAGCTAATTTTGCTTTATGGATATGAAATTTCCCTTGTAGAATTAGTAAATTAACAATCCTGTGTAATTTTTTGTTTTTGTGATTGTAGTTAAGAATAACATCTTTTGCTTCTAATTTAATTTGGTGATTCTTTTGAATATTTAAATAATTTTAAATTTTTTCCCAGAATGCCACAGAGAACCGACACTCCCAGAATAGACGTATAATAGTTTCTTCTTCAATTTTACAACAAGCGAGTCAGTCAACGAGAGACAGGTTTGGCGTTATGACGTTTTTCCTGCTAAAGATTTCCTATCGTGGTCAGAAAACACAGGCACTATGAGTCTAGAGTGGCTACTCGCTCCGAAGCTAATTACTGTCACAGCTCACTTCTCCCTCGCTCTATCACACACACACACACACTCACACACAGGCTTGACTCACACACCAGCGCAAAACAATACACATCAGGCCACTTACGCTATTTGCACTACAAAGAGTGTATGTATTTATTTATTTTTGCTATAGTGCTTAACAAGCATTATTTTTTTTTTTCTAGTTGTGGCCTGTTGAGGGGCAATAAATATCAAAAGTTCCAAAACATCTATTGTTATTTGTATTGATCCACTAGACATACTATCTACATACATGGCATTTGATTGGAGGCCATTTCATTATAATGTTCAGATTTATCATAAATAATTGAACATGCACATGTGTTTTAAGTTCCATCAAATAGGGGGGAGGTGGGGTCCCTTTTGAGCATTTAAAAATTTACTTGAAAGTAATGCATTAGTTACTTTTTAAAGTAACTAGTTACTTTTATGATTTGTAACTGAGTATCTAATTTAGTTACCTTTTTTGAGGAAGTAACTAGTAACTGTAACTAATTAATTTTTTTAAAGTAACTTGTCCAACACTGCATAACATACATTGCAAAGCAATATGTAGAAAACGTCACATAGGCAACACGGTTGTTTTGCCAAAGTTAAATTGCATGTTTCTGTTATAAACTTGGAGCCAAACGTGCAGGTTCTGTCATATGTCTGTCACTGTGGTTGTTGCTGAGAAAGTTAACAGGCGTGACCTGTAGTAGCCAACTTTAAGCTGTATCTATCTTTCAAAAGCATCTTGAATATTTGCCCTTGTTTTATCACGTCTCTGGTCATGCATCTGTTTAGAAAGATGCCAAGGTTTTTTTTTAGGTCAGTTAGGATCTATCTCTGTGGATCCAGATCCTTTAGTTGCTGCTTTCATGGCTGCAGCATGCCGTGTTTGCGTTTTATATCTGGCAACCGGATGTGTTCAAATGGGCAGTGGACAACAACACACAGGCCAAAACAAAAACAGACATTTTGGAATAGAAATCTTTAAACATATTGGCTTTAGCATTGTTTTCAGACAAGAAAGTATTTCTGCTTAGCATGTTTCCTTAATATCTGATGACATATCACGGTCATTTTAAGATTTAATACAGTAAATATACAGTATTAAATATTTTTCTTTAATCCTCTTCACTTAGTCTATTTCTTACCAAGCGGATTTGAACAACAAATCATTTTACAAGTTCAGTCTGTGCTGTGACAATACTGTGAAACAAAATTGTATGTTCTTATCATAATATGTGTACAATGTGTGAGTGAGAGAGTAAGTGTGTAGCTGCTGCTGCAAGGTGAGTTAATGTGAGTTAAAACGTGCCAATCTGAATATATCAGTATATATATATATATCTATATACATACATATACATATGTGTATATATATACAGTAGCTGTTCTGTGAATACAGGATACATATCAAAGAAAGGAAATTACTTCCTCTTTAACTGTGCGATGAGGGTTCTCTTTTTAAATATATTTTATATATTTTTTCTCCTTTATAGAGACCCCTATTCCACCAAACAAGTGCAGACACACACATAAACACACATAAGCTCAATCCATAAACAAGCTTCTTATCATTGGATTTATAGGCCAGCTGGACGCACAACTGACTAATAAGAAAAAGAAAATCAAAGAAGTTAGTCCTTGAACAACAGCAAATACAGAGTTGTGAATGAATAACATATTTGATCCTACAGTTGTGAGCTTGGAGCAATTTGAGCTGGCAAATTACCTCTTTCTAATAAAAACTTGCATTTAGAAGGAGTCAAGGAGAGAGTAAGGAGAGAGTGTGGGGGGGCAGGGAGAAACACTGGGCTTATACCACTGTTGCAGTAATGATAATGTTTGCCTGTGGCCAAACACAGAGAGAGCGAGAAAGAGGATAATAGCACAGAGAATTATTAGACAGATCCTTGCAGTCTGTGTTTGAGTCGATTCTTTAGCCTTATTACACACCGCGGGGGTGGGGGGAGAATAGAGAAGAAAGGAGAGACATTTAAACAAGTAATTCTGCATTACACACATTAAAGTGTGACAGTAATTACTTATACCACTCAAATTGAGGCATTAAGACCGCAAAACACAAGCTATGCAGGCACTTTCTTCCTTTTGCAAACTCACCTGATTGTTTTCTCCTTTCCCCTTCCTTCCTCCTTTTTCCCTAACACAGTCTTTTTCCTCTTCCCTCTCCTCTCACCAAATCTCTCTGTTTCTTTCCTCTCTTCTTTATCAGGGCGGTGGCGGCTGCCTGGATAATGAGGATCAGTGTTGTTTTAAACATGAAATGGTGAGGGGGTCCGGCGGGCCGGAATCAATAGAAGCCATTACCTCTCCTCTCTAATGATGCAGCCACCACCCTCCCTCTCCTCTCTGTGCACATCACCCCTTGTCTCAGCCCATTTCTAGCCTCTATCCGTTATCGGATGGGAGGAGGTTATGAATTATCGAATCCCAAGGGCAATGTGCCTCGCCGCCAATTACCCAGTGAAAAATGACCCTTTCTCAGACGTAAGTGTGTGTGTGTGTCTGCGTGCAAATGTGTGTGTGTGTTTATTGGGTGGGTGGAGAGGTTGACACGGACCAGCTGGTGTCACATGCTCGTGGACAGCTATGCATCCTCTGGGTGTCTGTTCTACACAAAAAACACAAGAGTTGCATGCACACCTTCTGGAGTAAGGCTGTACACTGGGACTGATGAGGATCCTTGTTTACTTTGTTTTTTTGGAAATAATTCATCAGCTTAAATGGACTACAGGATTTCTGTTTCACACTAGGGGAAGCATTTTTGCTGTTGATGATCAGTTTTGCATAATGAACCATAACTTCAAAAGACAACAGATATTATACCAACCAAAGACCATATTTTTTGGTTTGGCTTATTAGCCATCTGTCAATGGTCCACTTTCCTATGATAATGTATTTTGCTGCTAAACTTTGCAGTTTTGTTCTCTCAGTCAAAAGAAAGAAAATGCCAATGAGAGATGGCTGCCAGTTTGTCAAATTGCCCTCAAGGAAGATGATGTATTGGAAGAGGAAATTGAGCAAAATATGATACCACTCTCCTGCAAATTATGTTCACAATGTCAAATTATGCAGTAGTAATTTTAATTCAATGCCAACATTAAGTGCCAGTGACGTAACTAATGTGCCATTGGTTTAGCTCAGAGTAGTAGTAAGGGTGTGGATATAGGGTCAGTTGCTACCTCCATTACCTTAACCATTCTTTAGATACAGATATTGTTGAAACAATAAATCAATGATACAACATCCTTGTCAGTTTACACACAAAATACAGAAAATGAGGAATATACATATGCGTTAGCTAAAATAACAGCAGTCATTATACCGTAAACTTCCAAGTGACTGAGACAGAAACACAATAAATGAGATGATGACCGGTGGTCAATGATGGTCCCCCTCTGTTGCCCCTCATGTCAGTCTAACTGATGTGTTATCCTGGGAGGTCTAACCTCCGTTCTAGATGCAATAGTGGCTGTTCTGGGTGTTGCTCATGTTCATGCATGTATGGTAAGCTTTTTCCCCCTTGAGACCCTGCAGGTTGTAGTATGCCATGTAGGTCAATCAGCCCTGTTTGGAAGGTCTTGTGTCCCTTGTGCAATGGGAACTTGGGTGAGTACCCAAGTTAAACACATCTTCTAACCTTAACAACCTACTAATAATAATAATAATAAAACATTTTATTTAAAGGCGCCTTTTTTGGCGCTATACTTGTTGCTGGCTTGACAACGTCTGGTTATGGTGTGGCAGACATTTATACAGCTTGCACTGTATAGCGTGGTTGAATTATCCTGAAAAAATAGGAGCAAATTTCCTTTAGAGACAATTCTAGTTGCTCCACATGTGTTCATAGAACTAAGATAACAATGCATAATCTTCGTTCTATGTATTTAGAAACTAAAACACTGTCAGCTATTGGAGTCCCTTCTTCTTTCGATTGTCAGATGTCAGTCTTTAATCTCTACAAGGGATTCCAAATCCTCTCAGCCCTCTGCATCGGCCACTATCCTTCCTCGTCTGTGTATTGACGTGTTGAGTTGTCAAGTTGAGATTCCTGTTATCACATCTCTGTTTAACAGAGTTATATTGCTGTTCTTTTCCCCAGTGTTTTTCACACACACACACACACACACACACACACACACACACACACACACACACACACACACACACACACACACACATAATGAAGTTATCGACAGTCTCAAGTGTATCTTTTCTGTCCATTTAACTGTTTCTATGTGGGGAAGTGCTTGGTGCTGATATACAGCACTTTGTGCTATGATTGAATTACACTGATGGGAACATCAATTACTGAGCATACCAGATTCTTTTTTTGACCAAGCACCTCACATCACATTACAGTCTGCAGTGTAAAGGAGATGGGCTGCCAAAATAAGAGTCTGGGCTGGATTTACAGTACATTTAGAGACACCAACAAGGATGCTATTTATCTTGAGGTGTTAACGGTAGTACTTTTGTTCAAATAGCTCTTCTATATTTTAGTTTATTTCATTCAATCGCATAAATACACTATTGCTTACATAACATAAATGGCAAAAAAAACAAAGTGTCACCGTACTTCATGCAGTGTCATCTTAACTCGTTTATAATCAGTACTGATCAAAAAGGTGTAAGTTGTAGTGTTTTCCTTATTAGACCCTTTTTATATTCCATTGTATTCTTATTTTGTTCTTAGGTCACTCAGGATATTATTTCAATTTCAATTTCAATTTCAATTTATTTATAGTATCAATTCACAACAAGAGTTATCTCAAGACACTTTACAGATAGAGCAGCTCTAGACCACACTCCAGAATTTACAAGGACCCAACAGTTTCCTCCAGAGCAAGCAACAGTGCGACAATTATCAATCTTATATATTAAACAAACAAAAAAGAATGGCTTATAGCAATGATTAACATGTTTATGTCAAGCCACTAGACTGAGTCTGTTGTTTTGTCATTCAGAAACAATAATATAATACCTCTTAGAGTTTAATAATAATTCCATATATATTTAAAACTAGTTTGCAGTATACATTTCCGAGCTCATCATGGAGGCTAAAGAAATACAATAACAAGGACTTCTTCATAATATCTATAAAGCACAGTACAGTTAAGTGTTTTATTGTTAGCCAGCAGTATAACAATATGACACTGTAATTTGCAGGCTGTAATAACACTTGAGTTATCACCTTTGGCAGTAAAGCTATATTTCATTGGCTGGTGGTTACCTATAAATGCCCTCACCTAATGCATCTCCAGTTTATTTAGGGAAATTACAGCTCTGTATTAAAACTTTGGTATTCTGCAACTAAACCGATTAATTTTCTCGTGAAAATGCTTTTTACACGTTCCATGACAATATGTTGAATTTCCACGCTGGGTTGGAAAGTTTTGTTTTGTGTTCCCTTCTGCATCCACTGCAAATATTGCTTCTCTCTGCAGCCTTCTGCAATTCTTTGCAAAAAGATGGTTTCTTGTAGTGGGATGTGGTGTGTGTGTGTGTGTGTGTGTGTGTGTGTGTGTGTGGCTGCCACCCAAGGTTGTTCTTACAACATGTTGTCTTTTCAGATTCATTGCCTTAAGCAGCAATGATGTGCTCCCTGCAATACATGCCAAGATTGCTGGCTGTAGCCCAATATCAGGGCAAAGGAAAGGAAGGAGACAGATACTTGAGCCAGATCCCATGATTTTGTTTACTCTGACTAAAAGATTCATTTGGTTTGAGAGAGCTAAGTAATTACTGAGTGTCTTGATTCTGTTTAGGAATGTCAGATGAAAACACTGAATATTTACTGCTCACTGTTCAGATCGGAGTGTACAAATGTTACTGGCACAGAGCAATCTGCGGAAATTTTAGTCGTCAAATTAACAAGTCACAAAGCATCGGTCACACAATTCTTAAATCTGATGTTGAAAAATGTATGAAAAATAAAAACTAGATAGAATAATGTTTTTCTAACTGCTATAAGATTAGAATAGTTTGGCTACATAGTACTCATGGTCCCTCTGCCACAGGTGGTCTTGTGGGATATGGTGTTTATGTGCTGAGATCATGCAGTAAAATGGATTACAAGACATTATCCTGAAATATTAGAATCCACCCCCTCAGTATTTCAAGCAGATAAAGCATTTACAAAACAGATATTCATCTGACATAAATCCTCAAGGTTAAAATGTGGATTTATTTCTTTGTTATGCAGAACTATTTGAGTAAGGACAACAATAGTTACATGGCGAGGCCTCCTATCTAGCACACATAAAGGCCGTTGAAGCATGGTGCAATGATAGCGAGATTAATGTGGCAAAGACAAACGAGTTACTCTTTTGCAAACAAGACACAAAAACAGAACCAGTTTACTTAATGGCCCAGCTCTTGAAACTGTGGGAACATTTAAGTACCTGGGTATCGTTCTTGACAACCATCTGAGTTTTTCAGATAATACAAACTTTATTTTTTATTTTTTAATTCTCACAACAACTCAGTCTCCTCAGAACACTGAGCTGCAAACTTAAGAAGAAGCTTAACAGGATAGTGTCAATGTCTAGTAAAATAGTGGGGAATCCCCCATAACATCTGACCCAAATATACACTGAAAGAATGAGAAAGAAAGCTAGGAAAATCACTGCAGACAGTACACACTATCTTTCCAGCCAGTTTGAGCTTCTGAAGTCTGGGAGGCGCTTCAGAGTGCCTCTGGCAAAAGTGTTTTTAAAAGATCCTTTATTCCAAATGCCATCAGTATCCCTAACCAAATTAAGTGACAATCAAACTGAGCTGCTATTTTAATGAATTCAAGCATATTTATTCTTTTTTATCCTGATATTTTTTATTTCATCTTTTTATACTTTACTTACTATGTCTTGTAGGTCTGGTGAGCCAAAGAACAATTTCCACCCTGGTGGACAATAAAGATTTATTCTATCATATTCTATTCTATCATAAATGATTTGGAAAAATGGAAATTGGACAGTGTATTATCTCTCTGTCTTCAAGGTCTCATATAAAATTAAAGACTTACATGCACTTGCCTCTAATTTAATGACTATACCTCTTCCACTTCTTCTTATCACCCACTCTTCTTGGTTCCAGTGTAAGGCGTTTAGTTCTTAACCAACTGGGACAAATAAATACATAAATAAATAGGCCCATATAAAGTCATTGCTATTATCACTTAATGATCAAGTATGTTTAGTTAATACTAAAATCTTTATGAAACATCTATCGGCTGCATTGTAAAACATGAATTAAAAAAAACACAGAAATTGAAAATTCATCTTTTTCAGTGACAGATTGCTCTGCTCTGCAGGCTGCTTGATATTTAAAGTTCACTCAGCTGCACTAGACACTGCTTCGTGATAAACCAACTGCTCTGGACAAGACGCTTTCACACACACACACACACACACACACACACACACACACACACACACACACACACACACACTACTAAACTAACTAACTAAACTAAATGGTGGCGATGAGCTGAAACCCGCCCCCTTGTGGCCACGTGGGGAAGTAAGTCTAGAAAACACAAGGGGGGTCGTTGATGTGAGTATAGACTCCTATTATGTGTGTGTGTGTGTGTGTGTGTGAGAGAGAGAGAGAGAGAGAGAGAGAGAGAATGTGTAAGGCTGGTTCAGTCTATTTTTTTCTGTCATAAATAATTGGTCCACGGGGAGGGGTGATGGTGTTAAGGGCTCCTCCATTAGGCAGAAAACTTTCGGAGCGCCTTTCAGTTCTAATTGGCAACAACGATTTGTGGCACCGCAGCTGGCAAAATCCACCAAAGACACGACAACAGAGAAAAACACCAAAAACACCACTGGCCCCTCGGCTCCTTGAAGGCATCCTGTGGCACCCGAAAGGGTTGAACATTTCAGAATGAATGGGAGACCGGGAGTGGAGAAAAGAGAGAGGAGAGCAATGTTGTTCTTTTGACAACCTGTTCAGTGTGGAGCTGTGAGGCTTGAGCGCATCTATGTGGAAGCCTCTGTCCTCCCTCCCCACCACCCATCCCTCCCTCTCCCTTCACAGACAGGGGCGGTCGTTCTCAGTCTGCGCACATATTCAACTTGGCCAGCATCACTTGGAGTCCACAGACACAGCGCTGATTGAACGAGCGGAGGGAGGGGAGCTCATTTTCAGAGCGCATGATTGTGTTAGAAGGGCTTCACTAGACTATCACCGGTCAGAGACAGAGAGAGAAAGAAACGCACAGTAAAGCCATTTCACACATTTAAAAGTAAAAAAATCCACAAAAGAGGAGACCGGGTTTAGGATTCTTTTGCACATAGCCTTGCTTGAGTTTTTCCAAAGGGAAAGTGGTTTTATGTTGTTTTTTCATCTTTGACAAGAGGGACTCCGATCCGAACAGCGATTCCCGCTTCTGTCCGTGCATAAAATAAAAGTTCAACACGCCAAGGAGATCATTTGAGAGGTCTGGGAGCTCAGAAAACTCTCCATTACGCTCCCCGGGAATTGTAAAGCTCACACCGGACGCCCACTGGAGGAGGATATATAACTTTTCAACACATTCTGTGGAGAGACACGGAGACGGGTTGGTCTAGGAGAGCGGAGGAATCCTCATCGCTGAACCGGGAGGAGTGAGCGCAGCACTGGCAGACTGACCCAAAGGACTGCACCTCGGAAACAAGGTAGACGCACGGCACGGATTACATCCCTGCACGGAGACTGTTTTACTTCTGTCACGGTTATGCTTTATCTTTTGACTTTGCTTCATGTCTGTTGGATTTTTTAAAGAAAGAAATGTGTATTTGTTAAAGCAGGAATAATGCTATAGTCTATTTAATGTTACTCTGTTTTCCATCAAAGCTGACCATCTTTTTTCTATTAATATGCCTTCACCAGTGACATTCAAATTCGGGGTCTTCACACCCTCCTTAATTTCCATAATATTTTTTTTTTTTAGGCAGTCAATAATGAGACTTGCTTACTGACATGTAGCCTAGTACTAGACCCCATGTTAGTATAAGGAAGTCTCTTTCAGCGGATCCGGACGTTAATGCAGGTTATTGACTGCCA
Organism: Etheostoma perlongum; assembly: GCA_026937815.1. NCBI lineage: Eukaryota > Metazoa > Chordata > Actinopteri > Perciformes > Percidae > Etheostoma > Etheostoma perlongum. The sequence goes on along the minus strand of CM049371.1, from coordinate 8,251,418 downwards.
TGCATCGTTTGGGAGAAACTTTGATCACGGCGCGCTGTGTAATGCAACTTGTCAATGCAGCCGATTCAGAGCCATTATACAAATGTGAGGGCCAGACGTCGGAGGAAATGTTCGGTCAGGAGAGTCACAGATAAATAACACCGACATGAGATTTAAAGACAGTGCTACAAATACCAGGATAAATAAAAAAGGTGTTTTTTTAGGAGTGGCAACCTATCACCCTCTCGCTGCGTGATAAACCTATATTGATCTGAAGCAAAAGCAATGTGGGTGTTTGGGGTCGATGTGCATGACCCCACTTGTTGTAGCTTAAAGTCTATCTATCCTCCAGAACCACTGCAGTCTGATCCTAAGTTTTCTCCCGTTCTGACGACACCTGCTCCCCATCCACCCCCGCCCCACCAGGGAGGATGAAGTTTAGTCCCGTTTAACAGAATCCTGTCAATCTCCAATTTTCTATCACACGCAGACTTGCTTGTATACTTTGTATAATCCGCGATTTGTGATTGAATTACCCGTCCTTTAAATCGAATGAAAAGATGTAGGCTGTGCGGCGGGGAGCTAAATCGCTCTGTGATATTATTGTCATGGCTTAAGGGCTTGGAGGAGACAATAGTTGAACATGAAAAGAACAACTGAAATTAGCTCTTTTTTTCCTTTTTGATAACAAGCACTCATCTGTCGCCTCTTGTTTGTCACATACATCTGCAGGCTGTTCCCCTCTGTGCCTCTGTTTTAACCTCTCTCTCTCTCTCTGTTTCTTAGGTTATGACGGAAGTGAGTTGAACATGGAGCTTTTCTGGATTTTGTTATTTTCTAGTGTCTATTCTCTTGCCTGGGGCCAAGGAGTTTACGGTAAGAATGCGGTGTTTATCAATGTCTTCTTATTACCACACCAATGCACACTTTATTAGTGCAGGCTGGCTGAGCTCCATTGCAGCAGCGATGTTAATTTGTCCAATTATTAGCCCATAACCTAAAAAATGAAGGGTTCTCTGCGCCTCATATTGTCCGTGTTTCAATACGATGTGCTAACAGGAGGCAGTGTAATAACTGCCATTTAAACTACTGCGAGAATAACTTCAGGCAGATCGACAGCAAATTAACTTGAAAGGGAGATATTGCTTCTTAGAAGTCGCAAGAGGCAGCTGGGAAAACATCCAGCTGTGTAGTGGAGGGGAAACCCACCTACTGTAAATCCAATTTAATTCAATTTTTAGGCTGATGTAAATCCTTATGGCAAAAATCCACATAAAGCCCACATGTTAGTGCTTTATGCCACAAAGTATGCTCAAACTTTAAATTATTGGTTATGCTTTATGGTTATTACTCAATGGAGGTAATAGTTGGGCCAATATTTAACTTCCTGCTTCCCCCCATACCCACTGCACTCACACACGCACAGACAACAGGTTTCAAGTGGCAGAGCTCTCGGAGACGTGCTTGCCTTTGTCAGGTTAAACAGGACGGTCACACTGTGCCTTTGAGGATAAAGTGGAGATTTGTTCCCTCTTAAGACTTTCTCGCTGTACTACAGAGGCTCGGTTTCTTCAGCTACAGGCCAGATATGCATCCTCCCGTCCCTTCGGGCAAGGCAAGCACACAAACTGATCTGTCAGCTTTGATGCTTTGATTTTGATGTTTGAAGACATGTGGCAGCCACTGAAAACAAGGTCTGTTTAGTCGCATGGAGTGCTGTTGTCACAAGCAATCCCACAGCATGCCGTCTGTCATTTGCTGAAGCATGTAGGCCCATTTTGAAGTCCTCGCTAACTAATCAGGTTCATATCAGTGTAATACTTCATACTGCAGGTGACGTGTCAGTTTTAGTGCAAATTAAAACTACTTACAAGCATTTCTGAGATCTTTTCTCTGCATGTATTTTGTTTTGACCATCAGTTGAAGCACAGCTTTCTTAACATATAATGAAGAATGTTCTTTATCAAAATCTCTTGTGTTTTTTTGACTCACGGCCGCAGACAAAACAGTATCTACGTTGTGAAAGTGCTGGATGGGATCTCAAGAAGTTTTTTTTTTCCCACTATGTTTTCTTTTTTATAGAGGAAATGACAAACCTTTCAATGAAAAATAATGTAGCATGAGTTTTAGTGACATTATTTAGGATCAGTGTTTTACCTGGTTGTTGATGAAGCCAGGATTTAACATAGCTCTGTTATGTTACATTTCAGTTTGAAAATCCAAAACTTCTGAGTTACTTTCAGTGCCAGCAATCATTTTGTACGAGTTTGTGTTTATTTTTATGTTTTCTCCACATGTCCGAGACTTTTCTGAGTTTGGCATCTCACATCTCCTGTCTGCCCTTGTGCATTTTTGTCCTCATTTTGTTTTTGTTTATAACAGTAGGACCCAGTTTGGGATTTGTCTTATGTGCAACAGCAGTCTTTCAGTCGTTGCTGAGGGACAAAAAGTCCCAAAGCTTTGTGGGAATCATACTGGCCAGCCTTCACAGGCCCCAGCTTCCCAGGTGGCTTGTGTGGTGGTGGTGCTCAGCTGTGCGTACCTAGACAACAACTGTTGCATGTATAGATACATCATCATCATTAAAAAGAGTCATTCAGACAGAACTAATCATTTCACAATTTGCACAATTGCAAAGAAGAACACGAGTAGGGATGATTGGGAAGAGAGCCAACGAGTCTGGCTTGCTCCCTCGCTGTGTATGCAGATATGCATAAAATGGTTTCCCTCACTTTGGAATTGTTTAGCACTTTCTCCAGCAGATGGATGCGACTCGCTGTCCGTCGGGAACCGAACGGTGTAAGCGTGCCTGATTGATGTCAGCGCTTTGGATGGCTGTGAGGTTCATTTACTGTAGCCTTCTCTGGGGTGTGTTTGGATGAGTGTGTTTTTGTCAGCTCATGCCTTTGAGTCTGTTGCGTGCAGGTGTTTGTGCTCGTGAATGTGAGTTTACGTGGCAAATGTGTGTGTGTGTGTGTGTGTGTGTATAAGCCCACAAACCTGTGAGTCTGTGTGTGTAAGTGTGAATGTTTGAGTGGGATGTGGTTGTGCGGCAGACACACCTTTCTTGCCACTGCAACAGTTTGCTGACTCAGCAGGGACTTGTGGATCAGTCACTGTTTCTCTTGCAGCAGTGTATAGATTGTCCGTCAAATAGGAATTACATAGACAGGTGCACTAAGGAAACACAATGCTTTATTTCAAAGGAAAAAGAAAATGTGGCACACCGTATATTTCTTTCACGTTGAGCCTTGTTACAGTACGTTTATGAAGATCATTTTAAAGTAGTTTTTAGTCTTCTCCTCTTTCCTACAGTTTCTTTGGGATAAGCTTAAAGTTTATTTAATCTGCATATACTGTAATCCTAGGCATTACAAGCATGATGTCATTCACATGCACCAACTTTCAACATACTTAGGGATTAGTGGAGGTTCAGAAAATGTCAACACAGTCTGGCAGAATGTGTCTCCTCATCTGAAGTACTAAACAGTTATGACATCAATACAGACAAATTGTACCAGAAAAGTGTCTCTCCATCTTTGTGGTGCTGCGTCACATCACACTCTGCGAGGCAACAGTTCACAGGGACACCAACTTATTGATAGCTCGACAAAGTCACACCAAAGCATCAGATGGTGCTGTAGATGAAATCCAAATTGCATTAGCCTGCAATATGATGCATCATCATGTGCTTGTTAACGGGAAATTTAATGAGCTTAAATCAATGATTTAGCTTAACAGTGTTTTTTTAAAGAATCGAGCGAGGCCCTTGCAGCAGTGGGAGAGTTGGGGCCTTGCCACTAGCCATGGAACAAAGCACAACAACAGATGCAGAAAGTGAAAAAGTTGAATATGCCTACATTACGCACACATTTAACATCACTTTGAAGATGTTGCCCAAGGAAGAATGAAGGGCTTGGAACACATTGCTAGTTTTTTTATTTGCTGTCTGTCTGTCTGTCTGTCTGTGTGTGTGTGTGTGTGTGTGTAACATTTGAGCATCATCTTGAGCTTTACTTGTTGCAGTACATTAGCTTGCCATGGCACATTGGTTGAAAGCCGGTGACCTAGAAATAGATCATTCCAGGTTTAACTGGCCTGGCCACTGGCTCCCGTGTGACTTTAACTCTTCCTTAATCCATATCAGCACTTTTTGTTTGGGACTCTTTCATGTCTCCTGCTGCTGTGTTTATTTTGGATGCTGAATATTGCCCTTTTCTAATAAGCATCCATAATTTATTGATGGCTCTGAGGCAATGGAGGAGGGGAGCAGAGACGGTGATAGAAAGAGACTGGAGCTAGAGATGAAGATACTCTTTTACCTCCCACAGTCTGACACCTACTATCCTCCTCCTACTCTTTACCTCTTTATTAGCTCAATTTCCGATCACTGTACACGCACGTACGCATGCACGCATGCACGCATGCACGCACGCACAAACTTCGACTAACGAAAAATGAAGTAAAGAAAAAAAAAATTGCACCCGGAACCACTTAACCAGAACTGGGCATTATTTTTCTATGCGAACGTATGCAGCTTCTTCTGCAATGTGTTGGACCCATGATGTATTCAGAGGTGTCAAGTAACAAAGTAATAATACTTTGTTACCGTACTTCAGTAGAAATTTTGGGTATCTATATTTTACTGGAGTAATTATTTTACAGCAGACCTTTTACTTCTACTTCTTACATTTTTACGCAATTATCTGTAATTTCTACTCCTTACATTTTACTCCTATTTTTTACTCCTATAATTTACTCCTATTTCAGTTTGTCTTTTTGTCTTTTTTTATTCTGGCTTGTCATTGTTCAAAAAATCAAAACAAAAAAATCTATCCAGATAAATCACGGCATTCGGATAGAATGCATTTGATTGTGGTTGGATGAGAAGTATAAACATACCATTCCGACACCCTATTGGTTTGTCCATCACACCTGCGCATGACACACATCACGTCACACTCTAGCAAGGAAATAGCAGACATATGTAGCCGAGTACGAAGATGTCCGTGGCAGAGACTCAAGAGAACTCGAGCGAAATGTCCCAACCAAGCACCAGCGAGGAAGTTGGTAGCCAGGAAGACCAGCCACCCTTCTACATCCCTGGCCGTACAACACTAGAGAACTTTTTGTACCTTAAAATAATGTTTCCAAAATCATTTCAATGGTTCATCAACTCGTAACAGGATGAATGGCACTTCTGCATTTGCTTTGCGGCTCTCTACCGGCTATAACCGCACTATGCAAGTTTGCCAGATTGGGTAACGGACCTGTAGTTTGAATGAGACATATTGGGACAATTCTGCTTCCGCTTTAGGGGGACCAAAGTGGGAAAAGTGTTGCTTTAAAGGACTATAATTTGAATCGCCACTACAATACTATAAACGCAGAGAAATGCAACTTGACTCGAGCAGGCCCGGACATCTGAAGCTTTGCTAGTTAAGCTGCAATTGCCAAAAGCAGTAAGCCATTTTCTGAACAGGAGTTTATTAAAGTGTGTATTGTGGACTCTGCTGCGCAAATATGGCCAGAGAAACAAAGAGACATTTGAGAACGTGCCTTCTGACATAAAATAATATTGAGCAAAATTGAGTTTAGTCTATTGGTCCAGCCCTCCACAGTCCTTGTTTCTCATGTGTCCCTTTGGGAAATTAATTTCCCACCCCTTCTGTAGGACAACGTATGTAGGAGACTGGTTAAATGAATTCACATACATCTTATTAGATCATATGGGCTACTAGGGTAGCTAGCTGCTAGTCTGGGCTGTGAACAGTAGGGTCTAACCCATTTATGGAGTCAAAACACGTGATTTAGCCTTGATCTGCATTATGAGTGTTGTTTATGTTTGTGTAGAAAAGAACTTACAATGTATGGTACTTTCACTTTCAATTGATTGTTTGAAAACGTTTCATGGGAGGGTGTGAACTAAAATTGCTCATTATGCCTTTCTAAATGTCATGTGTGACATGTGTTATTGTTGTTATTACATGTGTATACATGTGTATACAGTATATATATATAAAAACAAAATAGTTTTGGATTTATGATCCCTTGTCCTATTTCCACTACATGACAGAGATACCCCCGTCCCGTTTTACAGTTGTTGTTTTTTAAATATATAAAAGTAACTTTTACTTAAAGTACAATATTTCAGTTTTCCACCACTGATAGATAGATAGATTTTGCTGTTTATGTTCGAAGGAAGCCTAATTGTGGTGGAAGTTAGGTTCAAAACCCCAAATCTAAACACACGGACACGGACGTTGTCTTTTGTGCTTTGCAAAGGGGATGAGTACTGAAATCATTCAGCAGTCTTCCAAAGTACTTTCCCCTTGCTCTTTTTACTGAAGTTGTATAAATGGGTGTAGACATAAAGTTGTTTTACATAAATGGGTGTAGACATAAAGTTGTTTTACATACATGGGTGTAGACATATCATATTCTTTGCTTCCCCATTGGTTGAGCTATGGCTGGGTGTATTAGGCAAGATGTTCACCAAAGTTGGATAGAGGAGCAATACAGTATGTTTCTACACACAGTCACAGTTGCAACCCCCACCCAAGGTTCTTATCTTATCTCTCTCAATCTTACTCTGCTAGCTTGACATTTCTGTGTTCTAAGTTGCCTCACCCCACATCTTTTTTTCCTTATAGGTTTCACATATTCACAGGATAACTATTTACAGTCCCTACAGTGGAGACTGTAAAACAATTAGGAGAACTATGCTTTGCACCAACCAGGTATGAGACAATGGTTTGGCAGAATTAGAGAGCTGTAGAATTGTGGTGTCTTTCGTGTTTGTAATATATTTCAGATTCCTCATCATTCACCACAATTACAAAAATTTAATTTTGATGTAAACCACTTAAGCTAGTAGACATGAATGCTCCCCCTCTTTGTCTCCCATCCCTCCTTCTTTTTTTGAATCTGTCTCCACTCATCTCTGTCACCCTCTGATTCCGGCTCTTCTGCTTTAAAGTTTTAGTGCACATGGTGCTTTAATTATCTTGTCTTGCTCCCATTTGTTTTCTCACGTTAACTAGGTCCATTGTGTAGCAGCGTAGACCTTGCTGCCCTGATATTAAAAAGGTCGTACATTGAGAACATTCACATAAATAATACAGTATGCAGACTCCTTTGTTTGATACTTATTCAGCTGTTTTTCTGCCCCTTGTAATGGCCTTGATCCTCTTCTCTCTCCTCTCCTCTCCTCTCCTCTTCTCAGTTTCCTATTTGTCTGCATGGGAATATTAAAGCCTCACACCATTCTATTAACCGACAGGTCAGCAGCAGAGCCATCGGCCTCTGGCCAAAGTGATATGTTGACTGTGGTTTACACTAGCCTCGCTACCTGGGGCTAAAGGATAAGACCCCTAAGACAATGTCTTGGGAGGTCAGATATAGGTCCCACCAGTTACACTCTAAGCTCAAGGTGGGCACAAAGCAGGTAGAGGTGGGCAGCCTGGCACATAGGGGCCCTGAGGTGTGATGTTAATATCACGGGCGTCAGTTTGAATTGTGATAGGGACAGGAAGTGCATTTTCAGACGTGCGGGGTACGCATTCATTTTTTTATTCTCTTTTGCGCAGGTCATATTTTGACGCTGTCCTGTGGCTTACTAATGTGAATTAATAAAAATGTATAAAGAAATGTGATGATGTCCGATGATGTTCTGCTTCATGTATCCATGTACCATGTTGACAATGTGGCACGATGTGACATCAGACTCAGAGAGAGGAGCTGTGAAAGTGAAGAAGCTTGTAGCCAGCGCAGCAGCAGAACGGCTGTGCCTGTGGCTACCCTGTGGGGATAGACATTTTTGTGGATTTGTTGGCATCTGTCTCTCAGGAATTATATGTGTTATGAACTTTTTTTTTTTTTTTTTAACTAAATTGAGCTTGAGGTTTTCAAAAAAAGTGGTGGGTACAAAATGACAAAATCTGATCTGGCACAGGTGCCCACCGTCCCCACCAAAATCAACGCCTATGAGTAATAGATCTCCTTAGAAAGCAAGCATGGCAAGTCTTGTGTAATAAATGTGTCGACACTGAAGTCTAAGCTATCTGCCTGCCTCTTACGTTTGTTGTAAGTGGCTCCTTCCACCCGACATGATGCATAAGATGTCTTTTTGTAAAGAACGGTTAATTTCCCTTCTTTGCTCAAACTTGTAATTTAGATAGTTTCACATTTTGAGAAATGTGCTTTTTTGCTTTCTTGCACAGTGTTAAATGAGAAGGTAGCATGTCTGTACAGTGAATATGTAGGGGCAGGTTAGTTTAGCATAAAGACAGGAAACATGGAAATGTCATTAAACTAATGACAAAAAAATAAATGTAATTCCCAAAATGTATATTTTCCTAAGGTTTTGCAATAAAAGCCATTGGATGACATGGTTAATAGTGACATTTATCATATTTTGTCTGTACAAAGCTGTGAAACAACTTGAATCCCTATCCCCTACATTAAGTGTGTATGAATAAATACAGATTGGCAGACTTGATTGACATGTGTAATCTATGTTTCCTGATGATATTTCCATTATTTTCCAAGTTAGGAGTAGTGATCAAAGGTACAAGTTTGACGAGGAGTGAAATGTTGAAAATCACTGCAGGCTCCAGCAATATGTGTCTGTACTGAAGTAGAGTAGGAAGTAGAATTATAATAATTCTTTGCTCACAGATCATCACATAACCCCCCTTTTCTATCAGTTCATTTAGATTTCTTTTTTTCCCTGTCTTTGTATTTCACTCTCGGATGATGATGTTCTTGTTCATGCAAATCACATCCACACACGAGAGCCCACGCAAAGTTTTCTCATGCACATACAGACACACATGTGCACAAACATCTCTCACTGCATTTACCTTTCTCTGAACTCATAGATTATTACCTCAATCTCACCCACTCTCATCCTTCTGTACTGTGATGTTAGTCAGTGTCACACAGAAGCACACACACAGAAGCACACACACAGAGGCACACACAGATACACAGACCAAAAAAACAGACCACACACTACATTGGATGAAAGTGGTCCAGAGCGTAACAGGACAACACACACACACACACACACACACACACACACACACACACACACACAGACCACACACTACTTTGGATGAAAGTCCGGAGCCTAACAGGGCGACGTGGGTGCCCTGTGAGTAGGAAAAAATCCAGTGAGACTTCACTTTCCTCCTATGTATTCCTGTCCCTCAGTCGGAAATTATTAAGCACTTCTTACTGGCTCAGCTTCATGAAGGAATATAGACATACAGTATGTGGGTCTGTGCTGGTGTCATGTACATGATTTATGAATGCATGTTAATATAATATAATATGCAGCATTTAAATATGTTAATATACTGTAGTCGAGGCTAAGCTGTCGGAGTGTTGATGTGTTTTTTTGTGTTTGCACAGGGCCTGATCTGAGTTGTGAGAATAAAGGAATAAGGCACATAGTATGTGGCTTGGTTTGCAAGCATGGACATGAGAGGGAGGAAACATTTGGCATCTAACTTATTCATAAAGGCGACAGGATGGTTGTGAACAGTGGTGAGAACATGGCTTACATCAGAGACCGTCTGCCTCCTGCACTTCTGTCACACTGTCACTCGCTTTCTTCACTGCCTTCTCTACTATTCTCCTGTTCTTTGTCTTCAGCACTTAATTCTTTCTTTGGCATCTTTCTTCTATATATGCATCTATGTCTTTAACATATTTTCAACACCGATATGTGTATGATGTTTTATTTGATTGCAGCATCTTTCAAATTATTCTGATGTAGATTCTGTTTTTGGAAATGTGGAAATGTGCAGTTGTACGTGTTGCTTTCTGTATTGCATTGGGTGGTTTCACAGATTTCACAAATAGTGGCTTTAAATATCCCTTCCACATATGTTTTAAGACATAGAAATACTCTGCTTGGAATGATAACTAGTGTCTGATGTGTTTTCTTGGCAAGAAAAGTTCAATTACCTTTTACCAAATTCTTAGATTACACCTACTCCTAATTGAGACAAATCCAGATCCATCCTCAATGTATGTGCGATGGAGGCTTCACGTTTCCACAGCACACTCTTATAAATTGCAAATTGGACCACGGTTGGCTTCCAAACTAGTTGTGATGTCACAAAGTCCTTCTTAAAAAGATTCAAGGTGAGCACAGAGAAACGTTCCACCTTTAACAGATACATTTTTAAAACACCCTTCTAGTATGAAACTCTGCAGCTGCATCATTTAGCACAGTTTATATGAAACATCCACGTAAAGTAACACCCGGCAAAACATTACTGAGTGAAGGTGGACTTTAAGTTTGACTGGTTTTTTCCATCAATTAAGCAAACATATGATCTAAATTGTGTCCAAAATAAACACTATTTCCTTTAACGCTGGTTAGAAAGTACTACAAGTGTTAATGTGATGATATTTTGATTATCTTTTGGCGCCAGCACCTTGTGCTGGTCTTACGAGTAGGCGTAAATCTCCTAAGGGAGCTTTAAAAGATTTGCAATATTGTTGACTCACACTGAGCAAATTGTATTTTTTCACCATGCTCAAAGTGCTATTCATACATGCAGCCGTTCTTGCCGCCTGTTGCACCATCAGCACAGACGTATATTGATTGATCTCACGTCATCGACAACCTGCACACCTGAAAACCTTATCATACAGATATGCGTTGACATAAAGAGGGCCAGGAAGCACACACTCTTCTAAAACCATACTTTTTCAGGCTGCTCCTCCCACACATTTTCTGCCTATCCCTGTGGTATGCACTAAAAACCCACAAACAACAACAAAACAACCCCAACTGCTGGAGTTGGTCATGTCCAACTAAACTTTCTGACAGCAGGGAGGGATCAGCACTGGAAATCTATCTTCTGCTCTTACACACGTCTGGCCTCAATAATTCAGCGATGTGTGCTGCTTGGAGATCTCACCCTCTCTCTCTCTCTTTCTCTCTCTCTAGTTCTTGTTCTCACTCTCAAATCTCCTCTCCCTCAGCAGCAAACTACTCTCCCTCTCCTCCTCCGCTGCTCATGATGGTTTCAGTTATACATTTCTTTAAATGTTTGAAATTTTAGCTTGCTGCTCTCACAGGTTCCCGTCTTTCTCCATGCATCTGGCTCAGAGACGATGGGGTTATAATCTGTTGCATATGTTAAAAAAGTCCTCATGTTGTCAGTGTAGCAATTTACCTGCCAACCGCATCCAAAACTCTTTCCTCCTCCCTCATTCTGTCTTTGCTCATCTACTAAACTTTTACCTGTCAAGAAAGATGTTCCTGTCATCTTCCTCTCTTCCCTTTTTCTCTCCTCTCTCTGATCTTCTTTTCCTTCCAAGCCATCCATGTAGCTACCCTTAACATGTCAAAATGGGATAAAATGTACCCATTCTCCACTTTGCATCCTTATTCCATCCTAATTCTCTCCCTTCACCCAAACCTTTTCAACAGCTACATGCCTTGAACTCTCCTTCCCTTTCTTTACACCCAGCACCTCTCTCATCCAAGCCCTGTCATCTTCTCGCTATCATCCTCCAATTCACTGGCAAGCATCCACCCACCCCTCCACTTACTGCATATATAGGACATGGCGCACACTGTCATTGAAAGCTGCAGACAGGCTTTTGGGAGGCAGGGTGGAGGGCTGACACTGGGGAGCAAGCACACAGCCCGGACTAGCAACTGCATCAGGAAATGAGGGCAGAGGGAAAGGTGCATCCTGATGAGGAAAGGTGGTTTGATTTATGATGAAGTGGGTGGCACAAACAGAAGACTGAAATGTAACAATTGTTTTCTTTGTGAATTAAATAGAACAAAAGCTCCTAATATTAGATAAAGAAAAGTGCAGTATTAAGGCTGGTTGGAATTTGACAATTACAGAAGAATGATGCTGATCTTTACATATAGCCAAGCTGAGTGTGGGTCACACCATTTGACTGATGTACAATTTTCTAAATGAAAGAAATAAATACATCTGCGAGTGTTTTCTCAACTGTGGTTAGAAAAGAAAAGGAGTTTACTAGACGTCTGCTCAAAATCTCTGCTTAAGCAGTTTGAGGCTATAGCCACTGATATACATAGTAACACACCTGTTGGTGGTGCATTGCATTGCAGGTATTGTAGGCAGCAGGTTTTGATGAGCAGTAAGAAGGCATGAAAATAAGTTTATTGTTCTCTTTATTCAAGTGGAGTGCTAAATTGGTGGAGTACTCTTTTAAAGGTGTTAAGTGTATGAGTGGTGTCCTTTGCAGTTGGACAATTGCAGCTAGTTGGTCCTATTTGTGAGTTATTTTCCAACCAAAAACAAACGTGTGTATAATACTTTACTCACTATATCATAATTTCTGTTTCTTCAAATCCACGGCTACTCAACTCTAACGTGTTTCGTTGAAGCCCCTTGGGCACATGTAATGTCTTTTCTAATCAAAATCTCATCAAATTGAGACGATCCAAATATTAATTTGTGGAAAGGTAAAAAGGAACTCACACTGTTGCAATATTGTGGGAACGAGCTCAGCGAGCTCAGCAGAAAACCCCCCAAAATGAAAGCTGCTATTTCCAGGTGCATGTATGAGAATAGTATTTATATTTCAATCACAATGATGCCCGTGGCTTAGCAAGTACACCTTATCCCACATAGAAAAGTGTTCTGATTCATCAACTGATATCATGGCCATACAGTAAGAATGCAGACATAAGCAGAAGTTGGTTTTCTAAGCAGCTGTGATGTACATATTTTTAAGTGAGGATTTGAAGTGATCTAGAAATAAATCTGACTTTTTGTAACTGAATTGATGTAATAACGGTGTCTCTCTGAAATTCATCTTTATTTCAACTGAAACACTTTTCCACTTCAGGCATTATAAAATGTAAGCGAAGCTGATGAATTCTAACTGAATTTGACATTCAATGAAATGACTTGGATCTAGCTTAGAAAAGAAGAGAAAAAGGACACGTGGCAGAGCGAAAAGGCTTGTATTAAAAAACAGAGAGACACAGTGAGAGTGACATTGAAAAGGGCAAGGCCAGATACAGAGCAGCTAAAAGAAGAAAGGCTTCCCTAGAGACAGAGAGCTAGACCAACATTGGGCTCAGAAAATGAGAAAGGAAAGGATTCATGAAAAAACATATGAAAATACTACTTTACCTTTCATTTCAATGCAACATATCAGAAAATGACTACTTTGTTATAATTAGGGGACTTCCATTGCCATGATGACAATAATAACATAGTTATTATTAATAACAATAAGTTTTGTGATAATCATGGTCATGTATTTTTTTCAAAAACAACATTGACTTTCAGTTGAAATCAAGAAAGAAAACCAGTGTTTATTGACATTTGAAAAGCTGCAACCAAGTTGTGGTATTTTCTGATTAAAAAGAGGACTGCAAAATGATTTATTACAGTCAATAATAGGCCACGGCGGCACTGGCCCGCCCACTTTACTTAAGTCCAGCCAAGTCTGATCAAAATACGTTTTGTTATGAAAAATATTGAAATGTGTGTAAAAAAAAAAAAAAAAAAGAAATAGTAACATAACTAGTTGTTTGTGTTTAATGTAAGGTGACCAGATTTCTCAGAAAAAATCCAGGGACATTTTCAACTCAGAAGCGTAAATACCTCCAAAACAGGTCATGTTTGTAAAACTTAAAATGGGGACACTGCCCCAGGGGCATCACTAGACCTAGAGCTGCACTGGGGCACAAGCCCCCCTAAGGGAGTCCGGGCATGCTGCACTGTAAGAAAGTGTTGTCTATTTTAAAGGGGCTTTAAACAATGTTGGGTGACGTTACTTCTTGTTGATGTTCAAAGTATTTTCAAACATGCTTTTATTAGTTCAAGGTTGGACTACTGTGATGTTCTCTATGTTGGTCGGAATCAGACGTCCATCTCACGCTCTGGTACATTAGCCTGGTTCTACCAGACTCTGGTATACTCTGGTATATTAGCCTGGTTCTACCAGACTTTGGTACATTAGCCTGGTTCTACCAGACTTTGGTACATTAGCCTGGTTCTACCAGACTCTGGAACATTAGCCTGGTTCTACCAGACTTTGGTACATTAGCCTGGTTCTACCAGACTCTGGAACATTAGCCTGGTTCTACCAGACTTTGGTACATTAGCCTGGTTCTACCAGACTCTGGTATATTAGCCTGGTTCTACCAGCCTTTGGTACATTAGCCTGGTTCTACCAGACTCTGGAACATTAGCCTGGTTCTACCAGACTTTGGTACATTAGCCTGGTTCTACCAGACTCTGGTATATTAGCCTGGTTCTACCAGACTTTGGTACATTAGCCTGGTTCTACCAGACCCTGTACATTTTGTTTGTACAGTGAGTCTGGCCACTCTTCATTGACAAGTGTTACCTTTCTTGCCTTGCCTTGAAGGAGGGTACTCTGTTGAAGTTTAAAACCATTGGATCTGCCATAACCAATCGCTACTGTTAGGTTGTGATGTCGGCTTAGCATTATTGATTGCTTGATTATTATATTATTATATATTATATTTGTGCTGTAGCCTGAACTATTTTTCACTTCAGAATTTTAACCATGCACACACAGGTGGAATTGTTTTTTCTTCATATTTTTGCATTAATGTCACAAGGTAGCAGTAGAAATATATTTTCATATAAGAAGTAGAGGGATTGTCTGGAATCTGACATATAATAACCATTATGGTGGGATACACTGGCTAAGCAATTTACAAAAATGTCTTTGCTGACATTTATAACAATTTATAAATATTATAAATTTATAAAACGTTTATAAATTTTTTAATATTAAGAATTGTTTAATAGTTTACATGAGAATACATTATAATTTTGGAGACCATGTAGAAATGTTGTTGCAATTTCAAAACCAGATTATTTGGGAACCGCTTGTTGTACTGATGCATGTGTGAAGTGAAGATATTTCACAGAGAGTAGCCTAATGGGTGTGCAGAGATTTATGCATAATGTAAATATGATAACATTTCATGTAGGTGACATTCTCATTAGGGGCTGAGCCCCCTAAAGGTCTGATCCTAGAATTACCCCTGCTGCTACTTAATACTTGTACTCCACTACACCTCAGAGGGAAATGTGCTGAACTAAATTTATCTGACAGCTTTTGCTTTATTGCTTTAGGCTTGTTTCTTTAGCAGCTCATTGAGTATCGGATACAATAAAAACTATTGAGGAAGTATTTTCCTTTGACATTGATCCAGTATTAAACGAGATCGCTGCACTCAGCAGCGGCGAAACAAGCTATAATATAAGTTAATAGAATTGTCCAGCTTGTATTTACGTTCATAAAAGTGCTCAGACTCATATTAATATTCTAAGTGTCTGACAACATTATGGAAAGGATTTTCTAAGGAGGTCGACCTTTCTGTTAAAGATTAAGATCCTTTTTTAAAACATAAAAGTCCGCGAAATTGCGTTCGCTAAACCCACCAGACTCCATGTAAATAATCACTAATTTTAGCATCGTAAAATATGGCATTCTAAAACATTTCTAAGCTCTGAGCAGCGCTTGCTCTGGCTGTCTTGAGCTTGAGTACTTTTTATTGTTTTCTTTCTTTCATTCCAATTTCGGGTCTTTCAGTAACAGTGAAAACCGGGGACAGATCCAGCCGGGGACAGGTCACCAAAACCGGGGACTGTCCTCGGAAACCGTGGATGTCTGGTCACCCTAGTTTAATGTGTCTTCTCTTTTGATTAAAACAAAACTGTTTAATCAGAGAATAAGGATCAAACAATTAGAAAGGCTTTGGAACGTAGGTGGTTACTATGGTAACAACAAACAGGGCTGCAGCCGTCAGCAGCTAACGTTAGCTAGCTGGCTTTTCACACAATGTACCATGGATGTGTTAAGCAATGCACTGTTAAAAGTTACCGCGAGAGCAATGGCTTCTCTTTAAAGTTGTATGGAAAGTTTTCTGGGATAGAATAGAGTGTAAATAAGGACGAGCTTTTCTGCAGCATGTGCAGACATTTCCCCAGCGGAGCTGACAGTCCATCAGTTTTCACAGCAGTAACATTAAGTAGGCTAAAACGTGTTTCATGCTTCTTGTAACCTAAAGTAAACTTAGTAAACCTAGTAAACTTCCTGTTTAGTAAGACATGGTTAACACTGAGGATGGCTTCTAGCTAACATGTGTTTGTGCTTTGCCCACATTAAATAAGAAGATAAGTTATCTGTGAGTGATGTAGTTTTTTAGTTTTCTTTGATCCTGTCACTGCCATGGACCCGATACACTGTTTAAGATTTGGCGCCTTGCTGGACACTTTTTATTATATCTTTCATAGTTCAAACAATGCTTGGCTGGACGTTTTCATTCTTGGATTTTCTTTGACTGCTGCTAGCGCATTTGCTGCTCATGATCTGACAGTAGTCCTGAGGAAACAATGCTGCATGAATGCACAAAGGATATGTTACATGTGTGATTTCTGGGGTAGGCTCGTCTATGTCCTGCAGTATATAAACTCTTTCTCTGCTGTTTGGTTCATGTTTAGTTGCTTTGTGAAATAAAATGGTTATTTTTATAACGTGCAGAGCCAATGCTTTTGGTTCTGCCGGTGCAAATATATTTTAGCCTCAAAGCTTTTAGACTGAGCTTTGTTGATTGAGCATGTTGTAGACAGTTATTGCTGTTGTAATGCAGTATATGTTGGAAGGTAAAACTGTTGCTGCTTTTTGTTGTTGTTCTTTTTGCTACTTCTACATCTTTTTGAAAATGGCCCTCTCACTTTTGTACTGGCCCGCCCAAAATACTATTTCTGCCTACGCCACTAATTTTCAGTCAATCAACTAATCAATGAATTGATCAAATCGTTTCAGTTCTTATTTCCGCCATAGGGTTAAAGCAAGGATTTGCTATCATTTAATTATTTTATTTATTTCCAGCATGAGCAGATTTGAACAGGCCATGGTTCATAAACAATACCAATTAAACCTTATCAAACAAGTAAACATACCACAACAGTGGAACTACAAAATATGTTCTGCTGTAGTAGTAGTAGTTTTTCCTGAACCACACCGCATCTGATTTGGAATGGCATTGGTCTGCCCAAACAACGTTCAAATGAAGTGCTTCAAACATGGCACACACAAACACACCGCTGTGGATCTGAAAGAGCTCACAGAGTTGGAGGCAGAGACTTCTGAGTCTTAGTTCTTGGTTGTGATAGGTGCTGGCTTCCTGCCGCTTTGGCTTTTATCGGAGTCTAGCCATCCCCATCTTGTCCCTTTGTGCATGGGGAGCGTCTCTCGTTTTTCTCCTCTTTCTTTCATTACCTTACTCTTTCTCACCTGACTCATCCCTCTTGTTTTCTTTCTCTTTTTTTGTTTTTCCTCATTGTGATTACTCACAACAGGCATTTTCCTCTGCTGTATTACTTTTAGTTTCATTCTATCTTTCTATTCAGAGTCTTCATCCCTTTCGACTTCATTCTTCATTCTTTCTTGTTTTTAATCTATTTTCCTCACCCTCTCTATTCTCGCCTGTAGCACCCTGCAATGCAAACACAACCTGTCCTGAGGGGAAGTGAATTATTGAAGCTTCTGCTGCCATTCCCTCTATGCAGAAGTGGGCCGCAGAGGAAGGAAGGAGGCAACGCAGAGAGGAATGAGGGTGGATGAAAGAAATGAAGAGAATAGATTTGTAAGGACACAGGCAGAAGGGCTTCAGGGTGC
Organism: Etheostoma perlongum; assembly: GCA_026937815.1. Taxonomy (NCBI): domain Eukaryota; kingdom Metazoa; phylum Chordata; class Actinopteri; order Perciformes; family Percidae; genus Etheostoma; species Etheostoma perlongum. Next base: position 8,233,751 of record CM049371.1, on the reverse strand, counting down.
AAAGCATCAGAGAAATATAGTTTTGTTTACACCGTCTCTATGGTATGTGGAACTGTGGGACCCAATAGTGAAATATGTAACCAACACATTATGGGACTGTTTTAGATATGAAACATTAGCAAATTGTGCTTCAGGGGAAACATAAAGCTTCTTATCATACAGGCCCAAATATATATATACAGTATATATGGAAAGTTTACTTGAAAAAGTGGGGTCAAGGACTAGATGTCATTAAACATTTAACAGTTTCTGTCTGACTACTGTTGCTGTCTGTCTTTTTTGTCTGTGCCCTTTCTCTCTCTCTGCCTCTCTGTTGCATTTACTCTAATTTTTTAATGCATGGCAATACGGTATTTTTTTCTACAGTGCATCAGACAGTAATCTTGAAAACTGAATTGGAAATGCCTTAAATATTTACGCAAGAAATAAATACACTTAGTTAATCTTATTTCAACTTTTCAGTCTAAAATGAAAATGCAATGTAAACCTCTAGTTATAACAGGGCGTTGTGCATCTTCCAGCCTTATGCAGCTGAATCAGGTGCTTCTCAGTTTGATAAAGGCAAACTTCAAAGCGAGAAGAATAGGCATGGAGCACGCTGATTTTTTTGCAGCCTTCATGTGTCTGTACCTGTGTCTTTAATTGGTTGAGGATTTTAAATCTGTTGGATAATGGAGGTTAGATGTAATGGTTGGTTGCCATAGCCAATGTCCCAAGTGCCACACCCAAACCTGTATAATCACATGAGAAAAACAAAATCACAGATATGAGTACAAAAAATGTTTATAAAGCCCTTGCTGTAACCATTTTTTCTGCTTGTTAAGCTTATCGCTTTGAGCACACGGTGAATTGAGAGTGACTCAGATCGGTGTATCAACTCCTCTCTTTTCTCATCTGGATTATGGTGGACATGGACATGTGTTAAGATAATTGAAAGGACGTTTAATAAAAGAGATATTAGACCATCAGTCAAGGCTGACCATTTGATTTTGACTGAAAGCTACACAGATACTTTATAATACGAGGCTACTTAGGCCCAGGGCTTATTCAAATAGCATGTGGACTGGATGTGTATGAACAGTGTATGCCCTATGTGTTGTAGCAACCATGGTATTGGGGCGGTATCGACATGAACAATTGGGTTGGGGTGCACCAGAGAGTGGAGGTTTGCTGTGCATGCAGCTCATAGATTTACAGTATTAGTTGCATCATTCACTTCGTTCTTCTCTCTGCGCAGCCTGGACTCTGAAAGTGCTTTCGTTGGAAATACACCGATGTGAGACAGAGAGGGATAAACCTATGCCTGTCCAAAGATAGTCCAGCTACAAACAGCTGGAAATTAGACAAATTAACAAATCTCTGGATGTGTGAGATATTCTATGGAAATAATGGACAACACAAAGGTAACCACATCATAGAAGTGTAAATATCGCACACAGCATCTCAACTGAACAGATCAGACTAGCAAAAAACTCTAACACTATTCTTCTATTTTTATTAGAAAAAACTATTCACATATGACAACATTGTTGTCATATGTGAAATTCAGAATTGGTTGGTACTAGATTTGAACTTCCAAAAACAGCGGCTGTTCAAATCCTGTTCAATGCGTCCTACCACAACAGATTCACAGGCACCAACATACATGAATATTATACAATATACTATGTTCAGTCGTATTATGTAAACATAAACTCATGATTTGGGGCAAGAAAAGATAAAACTCGGGGAGCACTCGGAGATCACAGACATCGCCCATCCACCACATAAGTGCAGCACAAACACCCTGTCTTGCAATGTTAACGGAAGTGAAAAATAATAAATATATTCAACCCGTGACTTGGATCCGCTCCAAAATGTAATGGGTTCTTATTTGGCACATGCTACACCCTTTTACCAAGTTTCATGAAAATTTAGCTAGTACCTTTTCCGTAATCCCGATGACAAAAAAAAAATGGACCATCTGAACTCAATAAATCACCTCCTAGGTGAATGTAATAATCTACAAAAAACTGAGAATGCAACATAGATTATAGCCATAATTATGTGTTCAAAAAGCAATTTGAGTAAAATTAAATTTGATAGAAATATAAGACATTACGGTAAAGGTTTACATAAAAACACAAATTTTTTTTTATTCTTCATGTTATGAGTTATTAAATAGCCTGACCAGTCTGAGAACACTTCACCCATAGGAGATATGAATGCTGTAATTGGTAACCGGGGGATTTCATGCGCTTTCATCTTCCTTTAAGATGCCCATTTCTCTAATTGCTGCTTTTTGTTTGGCAGTAAAGGCTTTGACTCTATGCCCAAGAAAATATGTTCTTTACTGGTGCCAAATTGAATTGAAAATTGTTGATGCAATATAAATGCGCTTCACCACGGTCTCGGCTTCCTGCCAGAGTGTTGATGAATGTGGTTTGGCTAGGTTTTAGAGCAGATAGTACCCGTTCAGATATTTGTGAGCATGACCGGGTTAACTTTTCGTTTTAGCTGTTGTCCTTGAGTGATTTTCAATGAAGTCCTTTAAAGCTAATACATATATGAGAATGATTTAAGGCATGGAGTAGGGTAGTATGTATGTACTCAGTAAATCTGTATTGGTCATCTTTTACATGTAAATTCTCTTCTCACATGTTAAATGTACCACTTTTAGTTGACCCTGCTGAAGTGTCCTAAACTTAATAACTAAACATAATTTCGGATTTTAAGCAAAAATCTCTTACAAAGATAAGTATTACATCATGCTCATCAAGCATCAGATGATTGCTACCATGCCAGTCATAGAGTAGTCAGGGTTTGTTTGTAGCTGCATAGAGTTTACATCTCATTGCCAGAGAGTGTTGGTGTATGTGTGCATGTACATGTGTGTTTATTTTTATCTCTTCTGCCTTCTGCCTACACTTATTGTCTACGTGTTTCTGCCTGTAATTAGAGTTATAATCAATGAGCAGACACCTTTCATCTCTGGTTAATATTTGATATCTGGTCCATATTAATAATTGAACTTGCTCACCACTTACTGTAGCTTCGTACTGTATACTTTATACTTTCCTTCTGTGTAATCTGTGTATCTTCGGTCGTTAAGAAATACACATGGGCATGAATATATGTTTTTCCCATCTACTCTCAAGGTGGGTGAATCATCTCCCAACCTGTCGCCTCATTACACATGCTGAGTGATCAATATGATTGTTAATTTGAGCTTAGCTGTGCATGGGAACAGACTTAATTACATTTTAGACAGTTACAAATCACACCTGGGATGTAAACAATAGGTCATAGGGCCCAGAGGGAAGAATGAAGAGGCAACATTCGTCCGTTCTTCACTTGTGTGGCTGTAGTTTGGGGCTTTACAAATTAATGAGGGAGCTCACACAACATACTTCCTTGCATCAGTAACAGCAGTTTGAAAAATAAAGAACAGAATATTAGCCGTTATAAAACCACCGACGATGAAGAGACATGAAGAAAAGTCACCCACCTATGAAACGCCAACTGTCGGTCACAGTAAATTGTCTTTGAGGGTGGATTTTCTTTTCAGTCTTCTCACACTGCTCAGAGCTGAACTGGGACAGATCTAAAGCCAACCACTGGGGAGGTGCAAAGATGTCTTTACACAGGAGAACTGATCACAGAGCAGTCATTATCAGAAGCTGCAGGAGGTGACAAGGTCAGGAGGAGATGTGCTATCATCCTGGCTCAGTGTTTTAAATACAGCTCTGCACACATAAAGGAAGGTTTTTAAAGGACTTGTTTTTCCCTTGGACACATTTTCTCAACATCTAATGATAAAAAAATTCAGTCAGTTATAATTCTGTTATATAGTAATGGTCATGAACCATTTTTTCTTTCACTTTTCAAGACCATTACACTTCACATCTTTTAAGGATATGATGTTTTTGTATTGGGTCTCACAGTAAAACCTCTTCAGGCACCAGTATAAGTTCTATCCTTTTACTGTAAAACCTTTTTTGACACTCTTACACTTTGTCGCTTCATACTTGAAAAAAGCCTGATTTAGCCAAAAAGTACACACATTAGCTTTCTTTATATTGTTTAAAAATAGTATGCTAAAACTGTGTAACCAACTGTGTAAGGGTTGAAAAAAAAAGATGCTTCACCTGTTATGAAGTATGCAGCAGACCAAGAGCTCCATTGTATTGTATTTTATTCAATTTTATTTCTCTTTCTGCCTCACACACATGCACAGACTTGCAAAGAGATGCTAATTATCTGTTCTTTTCTTTATTGGCACATGTGGCATTTGGCAGAAATGTTATCTGAAGGGTGGGGAGTAGATGGTACTGTAATCCTGCAGCTTTCTCAATGATCCTGATGAAGGACTATAAAGGGCAATGCCTGATTTTCTTTGACTCTGATGTGTGTGTGTGTGTGTGTGTGTGTATATTAAGTGGCCAGAAGTACCATACCTTACTTTGATTGCCTAAGGACTGGACATCCTCACAGATGGCTGTACTTCAGAAAATGACTTAGCCTGGGCATCGTTTCTGGTCCTCCAAAGGGGAGAAGATATTTTAAATTATGGGACGAGGTTTCAAATAATATTCAGGAAAAGGGAGGTGTGTATCTGTGAGTTAATTTGAAGTTAATTGCTTTCAGAATATAGGACGGTCAATAAAATGCTCTCACAAACGCATGCTTATGCGTATTACATTTTTAAGTATTAGACACACACACACACACACACACACACACACACACACACACACACACACACACACACACACACATCCACAGGACTCATTCCATAAACTGAATATTGAATTACCCTGTGATGCTCCAGCAGGACTATTTCATAGAAAGAAAATATAGAGTGAGGGTCCATCGCACATATTGACTGGAGCAGGACGAGAGCAGGCAGTGCTCTCTAGTCTGCCGTGGTTGTAATAGCCTCATTATTCATCGATGTGCTCTGCTTATTCACTCAGCAAAGCCAAAAGGAGTAAAACCAATACCTAATATACACACATGCATAAGCATACATACAGTACATCTAAATCTAATCTGTAGCATACAGAGCAACATGATCATACATTTGGAGTTGTGTTTGTGTCACCTGGCGAGTGTGAGTCCAAAATTAATTTTCTTTTAGCTCTATTTTAGGTCTCCACCAATGCCAACAGGAAATGTTTGACTCTTTAGCTGCCAAATGCTCCACTGTGTTCATAAGCTAGACCCTAATTGTGTCTGGTTGGTGTTAAGCAGTTAGTATACGTTGAGTTTTGAAAATAGTTGGCTGCTGAAAACAATGCTATAAGTAACCCAAAATAGTGAAGTTGCAGCCGGACAGCTAAACAATGAGTTGAAACTCACTATAAAGCTCTTTAAAGCAGAGGGCAGCCACAGATTTAAGTGATATTTCTCTGTAGGTTCATTAGAGCAACCCCTTTCACATTGTCACATTGTTTTTACATTGTACCAGCACCACATACAACAACCATGATCTAATTTTCATTATAGTTATCTAATTAGGGGTCCAAGCCTGAGGGGGCTGGGAACCACGTTTGCAAGGCAACGGGGTTCACAGATCCAGCGGAGCTGTGGAACCCTATTGGTTTTCTAAGGTTTGTTATTATTCTTCTCTGCCTAAAATTGATACTACAGCCTAAACCATACATGGTGGGGGGTTTCCGTTTACTGGACTGGTTCAGCTCCCTGCAGGGACCAGGACAAAATATATCAGCCTTCCACCGCTAGGTGGCGCTATATCCGAAAAACCGTGTTTGACCTTCTAACTTCCAAAACAAACATTGCACATTAAAAATACACATATCCACATATTCCCTGAATTGAGCTGAATCTTCTGATATAGGCCACGCTTATTTCTGCTAGAATTTTATGCGTGAAAAATTGCAATTTATCGTAAATCTACTTTTTTGAACTCCTCCTAGAATGTGCAACCGATCTGCGCGGAACTTGTTACCTAGCATCTCCAGGCCGACCTGACAAAAATGTGTCAAAATAGTTTGTATCGGATAAAAGAGGCGCAAATTACGCAGGAACAAATTTTCTTAGCTAGCTACAAAAACACGAACTTTGTTATATCTCGGCCAAAATGAAAGCTTTCAACCCAAGACTTTAGAATCTTCTTTGGCATGACCCTCTGATGCTCCAAAACAAATTAAAAAAAAATTACAAAAATTGGCAACTAAGGGGCGCTACAGCTACAAAAAGTTCTCATGAACTTCTCATCTTTTTCTCATCAAAGTTCTCTCATGAACGGCTCATCTGATTTTTACAAAATTTTGAGGGAACCATCTAGGGCCTCTCCTGAGGCAACACCTACAGTGGGGTACTGATTGGTCAAATTGGGCGTGGCCTATGGAACCCAGGTTTGGATTCACCTTCAAATTTACAGTGTTGATGTGCAACGGTCCATGGACCGCACATACCCAAATTTACACATATGTGCAACTAGGTGGTGCTATAATGACGGAAAACGTGTTTTTGTTAACTCCCACATTTCATATCCCACATTAATTTTCAATTCAATTTCAATTCAATTTTATTTATAGTATCAATTCATAACAAGAGTTATCTCAAGACACTTTACAAGGACCCAACAGTTCTAGTAGTTTCCTCCAGAGCAAGCAACAGTGCGACAGTGGCAAGGAAAAACTCCCCTTTGGGAAGAAACCTCGGACAGACCCAGGCTCTTGGTAGGCGGTGTCTGACGACGGTTGGGGATAGAATGAAGAGTGGCAATAACAGTCCCAAAAAAAAATATAAATAAAAATAATAGTAGTTTGTAGTAGTTCTTTGTAGTAGTTCATGGCATAGCAGGGCTCTGTGCAGCATTACAAGGCACAGCAAGACGTAGCTGGGCACCGCAGATCGTGGCAGGGAAGGGAGCGTGCAGCGGGACCATGGCGACAGCTGTAACCATGATTTTGGAGCCTCCCTGATCCGAGGAAACATGCTGGGGGAAAAAGAACAAAAGGACTCCGGGGAATGACTCCCCAGAGCTAGGTTAGTAATTAGTACATTAGACAATCTTACATCCACTTGTTCCTTGAATTGAGCTGAATCTTATGATAAAGGCCACGCCCATTTCCGCTAAGTAGTTTGCTTGCAATATCGCAGAATGCGCAAAACCTACTTTTTCTATCTTCTCCTAGGCCGTGCAACAGATCTGCACGAAACTTGGTAGGTAGCATCTACGGATGGACGGACCAAAACTTATTAAAAGAATTTTGCTACGTTAAACTACGCACATTTCACGACCAAACTAATTTTTGTAGCTAGCCACAGAACACACACTTTAGCATATTTTAGCCAAATTAATAGGTATCAGAACAAAACTTGATATTATTTCACAGCACAGTACCACATTTGGTGAAGATCGGGCATTAGAGGTGATATAATGAACGTAGATGCGTTTTGGCAAATAACTCAATGCATTTAAATGGGAAACTTGCAATTGCAATATATCTACCGTAGTAAATGCTATCATCACAAAACTTTTGTGATGACAGCATGTGATTATTGTCCGAAATGCCAATCTGAGGCTCTATGCCAGATTTGGTTATGATTGGCCTTTAGGAGGCGCTATAATTGAGGTAAAAGTGTTTTGGCCTTTTACTCAATGAATGGGAAAATCGCCATTGCAAATCACCACAGACTTTACAGTTTGCACTTTGTGAAATTTCTTGACATTTGCCTTGCCTCGGTCGTTCTTTGGGTTTTGCTTTTGCATGCTCCGGGAGACGTGGACTCCCGTCATAACTTGCAGTTCTAGTGTTTAATTAATTTAAATTTAAATTTAAATAAATAGTTTAACATATTGCAAAATACACTTATTAATTTGATTGTTAATGGGAAGACTGATACCCTATGTATACATGTCTGTATAAATATTAAGCTACAGCCTGCAGCCTAGCATAAATCTTAGCATAGCATAAATACAGGAAACAGAGGAAACAGCTAACCTATAACCTTGTTTTTGTATGGATTAAAAGCCTGGCTAATATCCTCATGTTTGCAGTCTTTATGCTAAGTCACACACACACACACACACACACACACACACACACACACACACACACACACACACACACACACACACATTCTAATAATATAGTAAATTGTTTGAGAATACTAGTACTGTATATGTAGACTTGAGTGTTGGCGAGAAGCCTTTGTTTGCTTGGAATTAGGGGGAATAATACAATCACGGTTCAGGGTAAAAGTAAGCCCAAGCTGTAATTAATCCATTTGTCAGTTAAGTGATCTCTCTGTGTGAAAGTCATAAGCCTCTTGTTTCTGTGACTTTCATATTCACTTTTTGTTAATTGCCATGGCAACGGAGGCCGCTGTTTCAGTGAGTGTTGGTGGTGACTAAAAGGAAGACTGAAACAGATGTGGCAAAAATAGTAAAGGGGAAGTAGGTATTGCAGTAAGCTGTGTTGCTTTTGAGGCTACTGATGGGCAGGGGATGGTGTCTTTGCCTCCTCTACACCAATTTTTCCAAGTAGATGTTAAACAGCTGTGCAAAATGTTGTCTGCAAAGAAGCCATGGCTCTTTTATTCTGAAAGAGATGACACCAAAACAAGACATTTGTGTTTTGTATCAATGAAAAAAGAAAACTTTTAAACTCCATTTTAAGTGCGCTAGAAATATCTTATCTCATAAGGCAATGTCAGCTATAGAATTGTTGTTTTGATCAAACCATGTATCTCCAGAATATGGAGGATATATTTATTAATAATTCAAATTGAAAGTCCAAGGAGAAAACAAAGCAAGATCAAATTAAAAAATATTATTATTTTACTACGCTACTAGGAAAAATCATGCCATAATTGAATTTTAAAAAGCAAAGGAAACTGAACAAGCAAAGTTGAAATGTAAAATGATTTATCTTTTGAATTTTACATTGTGATTTATCATTTGGCTTTCCCATTTCCATTTGGATTTAACATTTGGCTTTTCAATTTGGATTTAACATTTGAATTTTCAATTTGGATTTACTATTTGACTTTTCGATTTAACATTTGACTTTTCCCATTTTGATTTAACATTTGGCTTTTCCACTGACATGTGTTAAAAGTGGAGGTGTGGCCCTAATGCTGGTTGGAGGGTCTGAAACAAAAGGGGTGCAGAGGCACCTTCTGGGCAGCAGGGTAAGATGCCTGCTGTGAAACCCAGTTGGGGAGCATCTGGCTGCAGCTTTGCTACCAGACTGGCTTGGCCTCTAGTTTCACTTCAGATGATAGAAACTGATGATGTAGGCATGTAGTTACTGTAATTGGGCCTGTGTACTTTTTTTGTTCATTTAATTTCCGATTTTGAAACGATTTCCAAATTTGAAAAATGGGTCAATTTAAATCTTGTTAATATTGATACAATTAATTTATAAAATATACAATTATAAATATTAAAATTAAAATATTGTTACAAATTACATAGGCCCAATTAAAATAACTGCATGAAAACTTCACTGTTGTTACATGAAATGCCAATTGAGTTTAGCCTGCATCATCAGTTTCTATCATCTAAAGTGAAACAAGAGGCCAGCCAGCTTGGTAATGAAGCTGCAGCCAGATGCTCCTCAACTGGGTTTCACAGCAGTCAGCTTACCTTGCTGTCCATAAGGTGCCTCTGCACCCTTTTTGTTTCAGAACCTCCCACCAGCATTTGGGCCACAACCCCAATTTTCTGACAGTGTAAAAGCCAAATGTTAAATCGAAATGGGAAAAGCCAAATGATAAATCACAGTTTTTCAGTTTCCTTTTTTGTTTTTAAATTCAGTAATGGCATGATTTCTCCTTGTAGCGTAGTAAAATAATAATATTTTTAATTTGATCTTGCTTTGTTTTCTCTATGAAAACATGCCTTTTGGGCTCTTTTGCTGTTTAGCCACAGGAAGCTATAAAGTCCAGTTTATGAACACAGTCTAAGACTGTAGAACTAACACTTTGGCCTTTGCTGAGAGAAGACATCAGAAGGTAGCAAGAGGTTGCTTATCAGGAAACGTAAACAGGAGCTTTAAGAGTTCGAACAAGCAGCCAGAACAGCCTTCTTTTCTGTTCTGGTAAGGAAAATCTTGTTAGAGCATTACTCAGATTACTGGCTGAATTCAATAACTTTTGTGCAGGTCGCCTCTTTTTTCTGCTGCTATTCATGTCAAAAGAAATTGACTTGTCCCACGGCAAAAAGGGCTTGTATTATCACAGTCGGTAAACTTGCTCTTGAAGAAAACTAATGGTCTTGTCATTGTTGTCTTGACCTTATTCAGCATATAGACAGCCGGAACATAGCAACTCAGCTAATTAACACTCCAAAAATGGACTTAATCAGATGCCAAGTGTACTAATAAAAATGAATGTCATTGGGAAAAAGGCAGGCCCCTAAGAGGGATAGGGAGGGATTTGAAGGCACGTGCATATGTGTACGTGTATGTGTTTGTGTGAAAAGGATTGAACTCAAAATACAATGTTCTCAGCTACAGTTAGGTATAGAACATCTGTCTAGCTACAAATGAACTGAAGATGACACTGGTGTATCTGTAGAGAGCTACATGGTGTACTTTAAGCCACATGATCTCTGTTTGTAAGAACATTGATTCGGTTGGTGCTTCCTTGCACAAACAAACAGCAGGACACAAAAGTGTTACAAGACTTTAAAATGCATCGGAGGATTTCAACAGATTTCACAGGTTGTTATGCAGAATTAAATTTTGAAGGTATCTGGTTATGTCCGTTTAAAAAGCCTGCGGGATTGCGACTGGAGGGTTGGACCAAATGGAAACCTGACAGTACATCCATCATTCCTAGTAGACCAGAAAATAAAGGACAATAAAGGATTCATCTATTCTTATTCTTACCATTTGCAGTTGTGAAACTGTAATATAGTATTTCATGTATTGTGACACATGGCACATTTTCCTTTTGTGTGCAATATATGTACATTCCAATCTTCTTGTTGCATATTGATGCCAATAATCTTAATGAGTAGCCTATTAAAAGGAAATTATCATGCATAATTTGACAGAGTACAGCATATTACTACATGATGATAGATGGCTTTTTAGTCATTAGGAGTAATCACTTTGCATTTGAATTCTACCTTGACCAATTTAAATGGCTACAAAAGGCAGCCAGCTAAAAGACAAGGTTGGTGTAGCTCCAAGCAGTTCTCAGAAGTGCATTTTATCCAAGAAGTAATGACCATTCATTGAGAGACAATGACCTCAGTGATTGCTTTGTTTTCCAGATGAGTCGGGAGCTGATTATGGGAGAATGTGAAATAGAGACCCAGAGAAACTGTAACAGAGAGAGCGAGTGAGAGGATGTGGAGGTGTGATATCTCTATAGGCTATGGCTCAGTGGCTGTAAGGATTCATGGCAAACTAGAATATATTTGCTTGAGTAAGTAGAGTGTGGGTGCATGTGATCGCTTTCCCTCTCCCTTTGCATGTTAATATTTAATCATTTCATGGTGTGTTAAGCATGTGTTCTGAGTATATATGTGTTTAAAAGGTAAAGCAATGGCAATGGTGCCTTTAACAATAAAGAAAACAAAAAAACAGCCCACTCCAGTTTGTCCTGGATGAATGTAAAAGGCTGCTTCTCAGCTGGGGTGCAGTTCTTTGCTAAGCTTCCATTGTGTCCATGCAGGCAAGCAAGAATTAGGCATGTTAAAAGGTTTAGCATTGTGTGGGTCAAAATTATTGTGCCATTTGAATTAGAAATATCATTGTTATATTGGATATCTCACTGCTTCAGCAAAACTATTTGCTTTTTAATTGTCAACAGGACAACTTACAACACGTTGTACACAAATGTCAGTACTTTTATCTGATGCTATTTCAAAATGCATCTATATCTAACCAACAATTAAATTAAAACCTTCTGTCTTGCTCACTCCTTTTTCTCCTTTTTCTCCCTTTTCTCCATCTCCGCCTTATCTCATTACCTCTACTATCTTTCTCTCCTTCTGCATCCGCACACCTTCTTGTTTTGTTCATGTCCTTTTTCCTCTTTCATGATTCCCTCATGTCTCCTCTTACAGCATCGTACCCCCGCCTCCTTCCCACCCACTTTTGCTCCTACTCCTCTATTTCTTCCCCGTCCTTGCTTTTTGTACCTGTTGTATTCACTGCCAGCCGCTACTATAATAAATAAATAAATAATGCATATTTGTTGTCTTCAGCGGTCTTGCCTCATCCGGCATGTGCAGCGCATGAGAGTAAATCTTCTTCCTCCCTTGGCTTACACACAGCCTTGTCTACTGTCACGGGCAACACAAACACCTATTATTTACTATGAGATTTATTTATAAATTAAGTCATTTAACTTTTTGCATACATCCTTTTCCCAGGGAGGAGAGGAAGACAGGGCTGATTAATTGAAAAGAGGGTTGCCGTGCCTACAGCCAAATGCCTTCCTACGTGCGCACACACACACACTCACGCACACACACACACACACACACACACCTTTTAAGATATGTGTGCTCACTTACTCACACATGTATGCGTGCACAGGGCTATATTACTTGAGGGACACACACAGACACACAATTTGAACCTAGAAATATGTTCACCAGAAGGACAATGCCATTATTGCTTCAACCTTTTTCCAGAAGAGCAGACTTCCCTCACAGGGACTGGCCTTTCTGAATGTTTAATCTTAAATAGAACATCTTACATGCCACTTTGCTGAGACCATTTAGTGTCTGTGGGCCTATTAATGCTTGCATTTACACAATTAATGTGGTTGTGTTTTTATTGTATTTGTTGTATTTGTACTTAAATATATATGTACTGTATCCATGAATCTGTAAAGTAACATTTGTTGAATATTAATGTTTTTTACCTATGTACTAGTACGAATGTGATATATATGTCCTTGTAAAAAGAACACCATACTGTGTGTCACTTATGTTCAGGTTAAGCAGCAACCTCTGACATTTGAGGCATTAAAAATTCATATTCATCAAGTATTAACTGCCATTATTAACGGTTGACAGAACATTCCCAACTATTCCTCTTTCTATCAACTTCTAATCTGTGAAGATTTAACATATTTAAAGCTATAGTGCATAGTTCTAAGTAATGACAAAAAAACTGTTGGTGCATCCACACAAGCCTTCTGTGATCGCACAGGCCAGGTTGGAGCCATAGGAATAACACCCATGTTCATTCATCCCGGGCTACATGGGATGAGTAGGTTCTGTTTGAAAGAATAGGCACCAATTTTGCCACACTATATATCTAATCCTATGAACATCCATTCATCTAATGCACTTACTGACTGGGATGCCACTCTGCAACAATGGAGCTTTACAGAAGCAAATATAAAACGAAAGGAAGATGTCTTGCACAATCTTGGATTTAACTTTATATGGACTATTTAATTTAATTCCATTGCAAATTAATTGATCATAGCCGAAAAGTTAGAGAAATGGGAAGGTTGTTGGTTCAGTACCCGGTGGGGCTTGATTAGGTGGGCAAGTGGTCCCAAACCTTGGCTCTCTAGTAGAAAACCCAACAAGTCCTCCAAATTAAATGACAAGTTGCGTTGTTGTCCATGCTCTCTAGAGCGACATAGCAGTGTTTTCTGATTGGATGCCTCACCTATCTCCGCTTTCATGACTTCAGCTGTCCTATAAAATAAAGAAAACTCCAAGGTTGCATTGTAGTCTGGACCGACAGAAACGGAGACCTTTGGAAACGATGACGCAGTCACCAATGTCAGTTATTCTTATGGTCTAGGTAGGCTTACATTTTAAATTTTTACAACCTATTTAATTTAATTACAAACACAAAGGGCTTCACCTTGGAGTTCTAATAAAAACATGAATGAAATGCACGCAACAATGGGGAAATGAAACGCCACACACCGGCCACAACAATGGGATGGTTGTGGTTAGGAAAAAGTACCGGGAAAAAAACGTCACACGCAGGACATGCCGACAACACCGGGACAATTGGGGTTAGAAGAAAAATATTGCGGAAAGGAGCTGCAACATGCGGGACATGATCCCCGGTCTTTGGGTTGAAAGTCCTGTGTTGTTTAAGCCATCCACCACACCAACCAACCTCCCTGCACAAATGTTTGGCTTTTCAATACTACTCGCTACCGTAATCCTTCTGTGATCATGAAATAGGCTTCCCATTGAAAAACATTAATTCAAAATTTGTAATCAGCACATGAAAAAACGACATTTACGTGACTTGTACACACATAAATAGATTAAATAACGTGACCATTTCACAAACTGCCATGAGACTGGGCTGGCAATGCAGGTGCAGGCCAACCCACAATCACACACATGGCTTCTTAAAGGACACCATTCTTAAGTACATAAGTACACAAGTATACACACACACACACACACACACACACACACACACACACACACACACACACACACACACACACACACATTAACACAGACATACACACTCCCAGGTTGTCTGGATGGGCTCTGACGGAGTGCAGGTGAACACATCTTTCCTCCTTGAGGTTCCCTTTGGAATTTCATTACCTGTACTTGGTGCTTATTGATCCTGTTATATACACTAGGCCAAGCAGCTGCTAAATTATTCAGTCTGGTTAAATAGGGCTGTTCCATTATTCAGAAGCGTGGCACAGTGTAATTAATATTGTAGAGATATGTGACAGGACGGGTGGCATTTCACTCAGTGGCAGCACATCGTTTGCTCTCTTTGGCTTTCTTTACTCTCTCCATGTCTTTGTCTTTGTTGTTTCTGTCTTTATTCATGCTCGGTCTTTCTCACTTTCTCTTGTCCTTCTTTGTTGAAGAGTTTCTTCTTTTTTCTTTTTTCCCTGTATTTGCTCCTTCTCTTTCCTGAATTTCTAATTTACTTTTCTTTCTCTCTCATTTTTCTTTTTCAGCCTCACTTTTCCTCTCTGTCTCTTTATCTCAATCTTGTCCGCCTCCTCCAGTCTTCACAGCTTCAAATGGTTGTGTTCAAAAGTTGATTTTGAGACACAAATGGCATCTGGGGATTTTCTCAACGAGTTGTTGTGTGCGTGTGTGTGCAAGTGTTCACATTATGGAGTGTCTTGTCTTTTTTGTGACATATATTTCTCAGCTCCTTCCACAATAACCCATATTGTACTAATGTTAAGATGTGAGAAGATACTCAGTTTGGCAGAATATCCAGAATATCTTATCCCCTGCATTACTGTACATACAGGATATGAGAAAAGAAGGAGAAATGCTTTGTTGCTGCTGTATCTCATATTCATGATGGTGTCCTTGAGCATGATGTTGCTGTATGCAAGCATGCTTTTAAATAACTTATATAGTAACGGCCATTATAGAAATCCCCCATCTTACTTCTATCCTCAATCTGTCCGTCATTACTACTGCAGCAAAGTACTGCATTGTTAGTGCAGTTGCTAATGGGGCAATAAGTTCAATGACAGTTTATACAAAAGATGTTTTTGAACCATTGACTTCTGACTCATAACTGCAAGCCATTTGTGGAGCAGTTTATACTCTAACAGAGGAGATTAAATAAAAGTGAATGGTGCAACACAGCTGATAATCTATAATTGCTTTTTCCGTTTTGGACTTTCTAGCTCAAGATGGCTTGCTGGTCAAATTTGTAGCTCAAAGTTGAACTCAATAAAATAAAATTAGGGCTGATTTACAGGCAAATAAATTAGCTTATTGCGGTGATGTCATTGAAGTACATTGAGTTAGCCTGGTGCGATATTTCGTAAAGGTTATAGGTTGGCAAAGAGGGGGTATAATGGAGTAGTAGCCCATGAGTGTTTTGTCACCATACACACACATATACTGTCACTCACGGCTCCGAAATAAATCAGGGCTTGTCCTCCCCTTCTTCATGCAGCCAATTAGGAGCCATCTCCTCTTACTCATATCCACGCTCCTCCTCCACTCTTGTCAAAGTTATTTGACACAACAGGGGAGAGGAGACTTCAAAAGACTCTGTTGTCTTGTTTTTTTCTTCTCACTTTTCTCTTTCTAAAGCCCAGAGTGAAACTACAGAGGAACAGGGATGACAACACAGAGAGCTCAAAGGGCCTGACACTTTGTGTTTGTGCTAAAAAAGTGAACTGGAGGGATGGCTCATGCTGTTTGTGTGTTTGTATGTTTAGATTATGTATGCAAATGTACAGTACGTGACAGAGATGCACAAACACACACACACACACAAAAAAAACTCACGCATACAAATTACTAAATTCTGAATTCTTCCATATACGCTGATTTACACTCGTATTACAATTGTTACATCACAGACTGAAACTTGCTCTGTTATGTGTGATTAAATACAATAGTTTTGTGTTGGAAGTACCCAATTCCTCTCCCATGACCAATTTCACACTATTACATTTTATAAAATTATTCACACTTTTAAATTCATTACCACACTCTAAGTATCCAGAGTGGCAGTCAGTGTGTGATTTTGCTTCCCAAAGAAGAATTATCTGTCCCTCACTTCATATTTGAAGAGTCATTAAGAACATGATATCATGATTTCCTTAATTAATCTTTTAAGACAGCGTGGTTAAGCTAATTAAAGTTTTCATCCAACAATAACTGATCAGTTTGACTGACAGTTAGTGATGCTTGGGTAGGTGGTGGTCAGTGCAGGAAAAGAGCTCCATACTGTAGCTGAGGTTTGAGCCAGACATACTCTATTTGTATTTCCTTTTTGTCTGTTAATTTTTAATACTTTCTTTTTTACTTTTCACAATTTGTCCTTTCAATGCTTTTCTCAACCTCTCTCTTTCTCACTCCCTCTTTCTTCCTTTCTTCACCAATCTGTCATTGTCTTACTATTCACCCCCCTCAGGGGTTTTGACTCACTGTTCTTAGCTACAAGTTAATATTTAATCTGTTGTTAAATAACACATTGTCAATGAGGCACTGTCCTTCAAACACATTGAGTGTATCTGTTTTTTTGTGGCTTAAATAGCAAATTTGGGAAATATTGTCTCTCACCCTGGAAAAAGTGCCTCAGAAAAACATGTCAGCTGCCTTTTCAAGCCATCAGGAGCCTCCAGGCACAGTTTCCCTGCCCTGGCTGGGTTCATCAACCATATAAAAAGTACACTGGAACATTTGTACTGCTGCAATATTTGGTGCTTTGCTTCTTTTACTTCATGCACAATGGTCACAGTGTTCCTCCGAAGAGTAGGTTATGTTTGAAAGAGAAAGGTGGACATACAGATTTCCATTTTTACCTTGTGTTTCAAATGCCTGCCTGTCTAGTCTACGAGCCCCGTTTGGAGGTGATACCTCTCTCTTGCATCAAATTTTGGGGCTTACCGTTTATTCTTGTTAGCTACTTTAAGTCAGTATCGGATGCATCCTCAGTTAGAAGATAATCCATTGGAATCTTTATTTGCGCTCAGTGTTCTTTTCTCTGTGTGAGATTGCAGTTTGGCTGATATATATTACATCAAATATGTCATGGAGGACAGAGGCATTATAATTTATAAAGAGATCTAATAAGCCAACAGGAGACAGACAGACTGACATAAATGCCTTCCAAAAGTGTAAGACTTTTAGTACAGGTCTTTATTCAGTTCAGGACAGATTCTTTTCTCTGTTGCATAATCTTCACTCTTACTGAAGTCATTTTAGGGCAAGATTTTTGCAAGATTGCTTTTCAAGTTTAACACATCAAATAATTCTGAATATTCTGAACCGACGGATTGTTTTTATTTTACACTGCTTAAGTTCCTCTGGAAATGTACAGCCCATAATTTATGGAGACCTTGTTTAATTAATGATCACCCTCAAACTGTGTGAAATACAAGAGTGGATGAAATTATTATTAGGTTAAAAAGTTCACTTTCAAATGTTGTAAAAGCTGAACTTCAAGTTTGAGTTGAGAAGAGTGTTGCTGTTTACCTTTTTGTGGCTGATCATAGTTTGCTAGGTATTACAATCCAGCTAAGGCAGAGTGATGATTACATAGATATTTGCACTATTAGAATGCCTGTCACACTGTGAGACTCCTTTGCTCCCATGACAACCCAGTTTCCCCCAACCAGCATTGATGCCTACTACTACTACTACTAGTAATAATAATAACAATAATAAAACACTGTGGAGTTTGCATGTTTTCCCTGTGTCTTCGTCAACAGTCCAAATATAGTTTATGTGAACTGGAAATGATCTGCAAGTGTGACTATGACTGTAACTGTGTGTGTCTGTATGTGTTAGCCTTGTGATGGATGTACCCTGTTTCTATCCCAATGCATGCTGGGATTGGCTCCAGCCCCCAGCTGGAGCTCTAAACACAAAAAGTGGTTCAAAATACGGAGGAATGGATTTAACATTGCTTATGTAGTAAGATATTTTATATATTTTTTTCCTCAGCAAACATAACAACACTTTCTCCTCCAGGTTAACTTGTAGACCCCACTTTTTTATTGACCCATCTTTGGCCAGCTGTCAGGTTTAGGTTTGCTGCTCCAATTTCATTTGAGGGCTCATCCAGGGCAGCCCTATAGCTCCTAATCCATCATTGCTGATGATACCGTGTTTGCATGCATGCACACACGCAAGCATGCATGCACGTAAGTACATACATACACACAGACACACACACACACACATACACATTGTATTGTAAACGTTTTACTTTCAGCAATTCCATTTTTTCACTGAAAACTGAATTATTTAGTTTTCTGAAGTAGGTCTACATTACATACTGCATAAAACACAGTCAGAACTAGTGTAGTGTGTGCACCTGTATGTAAGTGTGTGTTCAGTAAAAATTCAAACCCATCTTCTCCTCTTACTCATCACCCAGAATACAAATTCCAAAGCACAGCTCTCATAAAATGATTTCCCTCTCTTGCAGTTATCTCAGCCCATCCTCACCTATAAAACGACCATATAGGTTGATTATGCAAGAAGCTCATAATGACCAAAATTACGTTTCTTGTTGGCTGCAACCTCTCATGGCTGTAGTAATTATCGCAGAGCAAAGAAGGAAGTGACGTGACAAAGCCAAACCATGTTTCTCGTAAGGAGGGAGATTGGGCTGGTGGATGGGTCAAAACAAATACAGGGCTTTAACTCAGGGGACCGAGGTTTCGTGTTCCATGTACAGTAAAACCAAAAGTCAACTGTCATTTTGAGATTTATTTCAAATAAAGTGAAGTTTTGAGTTTTACCTATGACTTTTACGGACCTCAGCCAGTGACACAATCCCTGATATTTTAGTAACCTTTTTTACTAACTATTTGTTGCCTAAACTTTACTTGTTGTGTGTCGCAACATCTACTATGGGTTTAAAACTGCGGCTGTTAAATAGAATGGTCACATGATGACGGTCACGTGATTAAACCACAACCCTGCGGCAGTAAATTAAATTGTCGTTTAGTTAGGTGGATTTGTTGCGTGGTTACCTTTCAAACCGCCCTCTCCTTCTCCTCCCTTCCCTCTCCAGCTGTCTGTTTCTCTCCTGACACAAACTCTGAACATTATGTAAAATAAGTGCTATGACATATGATATTTTAATAAGGGTTATGTTTGTTTGTTAATTATAAACCACTTGACCATGTGGTGATTTCCATAACAGTTATGCTTAGCAAATGATTTTTGAGCGTATTATCAAGCTGTTTTCAGCTGAGACAGACTTAGCTTCCACAAAACAGTTGTTAACATGCATTCCTTCTCCTCCTCCACACACTTTCAGAAAGCGTAATGAACACTTGTCTTTGCCAAATGCACCAGATGTTAGCCCCCTGTACCTCCTAACAATCTTCCACAGTTCTCTTATTGGCAGGGAGGGAAAACAGTGTTACATTGCACTCTTGCCATGTCTAAAACTGTCTTAACTCATTAATTTACCTTAAAAGTAGGATAAAAACAGCTAGCTCTGGTATGCAGTGCATGCACTTAGATGGCCTGCCTGCTCATGAATGAAAAACAAATTAAATTTAATTATCTCAAATTGTAGTTTACTTTTGAACTATCTAAGTTATTGATCAGGCAAACCTGTGTCCAGTTCAGATATTGTTTCTTTTTTGTATAGCATTTTGTGCACATATTACCAATCGGTATTACAGTACATCACCAATATCTGTGTTAACTTCTGAGATATTTACCCCCCTGCACAAGTATTAATTAAAGTAGTTGATTAAAATGACAGAAGAATTGTATGAAGCAACTGAATAACTACATACAATCCTTCTGTCTCTTTATCCATTGACAGATTTCTCTATCCATCTTGATGATGCCAGACCTTCTCTCCACACTGTTGTTGAGACCTTTATTCTGAGCAAGCACTTTAAATTCAATTCTGATAGCAGCTGAAAAAGTCCTGCGTGAAATAAAGTGACACACATTGAGGAAGTACTGTGTATCAATTAGTAAAATGGATCTAGTGGTTCTGTGTGGTTCTGTGTGATCTGATATCAATATCTGTGGACTGGTTGTTCTGACAGGCTCTCACTCTCTGTCTGCTCTTAATGCCTCATCCCGTTTATCTTTTCTTATTCTCCCTCTCTACATGACGTACACATCACAGTTGTTACTGTAGGACATTTCCATTGTACCTTTCTTCCTCTGTCTGCTTATAAGTTTCTACCTCTGACTCAGCATTTCTGTCTGTAACTCTGTCTGTCTGCCTGTCTTTCTCTGTTAGTTTCAATTTCCAATTATATAAATAATGTCTTTTCTTTTCACACCTTTAAGCTCCATTCTACTAGTAAGGATCCTCCAACCTCCTCTGGTCCATACACACACACATCCCCGTTACTTACCTCCAGCTCTTACTCTGACCTTTTATTCAAGCGTTTCTTCTCGCTTTCTTCATTATCGACATCCTTTCTTAGTACCTCCTTCCTTCCTACCACTTCACCTGGACTGACCGCTATGGGTTGTTGGCTGCTCTGCTGCAGTTTCCTTGGAGACGCACACACATACACGCACACACACACACACACACACACACACACACACACACACACAAACAAATTCTTTCTTTTGCTCAAATGCACTGCCACTGTGTGTCAAGTGTACCTCTTTTTATCTGGTTCTGACATGAGTGTGTTTGCATATGACTGTGCACGTGTGTGTGTGCCAGGGGCGTCATACTAATACTATAATTAGTAAAAAAATACTATTATACTAATAATAACTATACTAGATTATACTAATATAATAGTGAATAGCAGTGGAAATAGAAAGAATAGAATAGAATAAGGTCAGGTTGACATTCAGACAGGCAGATGACGTGGGGCACATGTGTGAAGATAAATATGGTGCAAAAGTGAGAGCGCATAGATGCGATGTGAGCACTTGTAGAATATGATTTGAGAAAAAAATCTGTACTCGTGTTTTTTTTGTTTTTTTTCACTTGAGTCACTTTTCCAGTACAACCACAACTCAGTGATTACAACCTCTCGAATCTGTCGCTGCAGCGTGCTCCCTTGCATCACACAGCGGCGAGTCTGCGCTCTCGACTTTTGCAACACTTCTTGCGGTACATTTGGTGCAAAACTAATTTGTACCTGTGGACTTAGTCTGGGGAGCTCCGAGCCAACAGGACGGCCAGGGACAGCAAGGTTTCTATTGCCTGATGAGGGACAACTCTGTCCGGCTTATTTATGTAGCATGAAAGCTAGCGTTAGCTAACTAGCAGCCAGCCCGCTTCTAAATACTGTTATACCTTTTAATTATCTCAACACTTTTTAACAGTCCAACTGAAACACTGGCGGTGAGCTCCAGGGTCCTGCAGCCGCAGACGGACCGCAGTCAGTGGGGCTCGGCCAGCGTGGAAACGTCGCTAGAAAGATCCTCTGCCGACCTTGACCTGATCTGATCTCCAGCGGGACACGGAGAGCTCCAGACCCGGTAGCTGCGGCACAGCCCCCCCTTGAGCTCACCGCCAGTGTTGGTGGAATAGCAAGCTAGCATTAGCGAACTAACCAACAAGCACACTTACAAATAAATACAATTTAATTTAAAAGGCAGGCGTTACACCCACTGATGGCGGTCCGTCCGCGGCTGCAGGACCTAGAGCTCACCGCCAGTGTTTCAGTTTGACTGTTAAAAGTGTTAGGATAACTAAAATGTATTTATAAGCAGGGTTAGTTCGCTAACGCTAGCTTGCTATTTTTTTGACACTGGAAAAGTGACTCAAGTAAAAAAAACAAAAAACAAAAGTACAGATTTTTTTTACAAGCTGTCAAGTCATATTTTACAAGTGCTCACATCGCATCTACGCGCTCTCACTTTTGCACCATATTTACCTTCATAGACATGACCTCGACACCACTCCGCCTTTCCTCCTATATACAGTGCTTTTTCCTCTGCTCACATTCCTCCTGTCATTTGAGTGTTTTCTTCTGCCTTGTGTCTTTCTGTTATCTCTCCTCTCCTCTCCATCAGATTATAATCACAAAAACTCTAGAGGTGAGAGATCATTATGCCTATCCTGCTCCAAAAAAGCTACATTGACTAGAATAACCATATGCTACAGCTAAGGTGGTTTGTGTGGCATATGCTGTCCAACCACAGAAAGAAACAACACACACACACACACACACAATAAAAGTCGCAAAACCTTTGCTGTAATTTCTAAGCCCCACCAGCTGTTACTGTCCTCTGTCTGTTTCTCTACGCTCTCTCTCTCTCTCACTCTCTCTCTCTCTCTCTCTCTCCCCCTTTTCGGTTGCTCTCATTGTATTTTGCAGTTCTAAAAGATTAGCAGATGCTTGTGTTGCTATGAGACACCCAGAGGTTGGTGGGAATAATGGTGTAGTCAGTGTGAAATGCAAATCTCAACCATCAGCCACACTTCGATTCTAAATGAAGGCGTGACTTGTTAATCTCTTGTGCTTTCGTCTCTTCTCTTGTTCCCCTCATGTCCTGTAAGGTTAATTTCTTTCTTGATGATATTAAACACAATGGAGAGTGTATGGCGTGTAACAACAGGACAGTAGGCATAAAGCAGGTAGATGCCCTGTCACAGTCAAGAGATGAGCTTAAACAGTAGATAGCACAGGTTCCTAGCTTGCCCCCCAGGGTGCCTCATTAAGCTCAGTCTCACCCTTAAAAATATTTGAGTGAGGATAACATCCCCAATAGGGGGCTTGTAGATAAAGGAGAGATGTGTATGTGTGTCTGTAAGAGAAGATATGATTTGCGACATTTAGCTTCCATTGTTGGTTCAACATTAGAGAAAAATGTTGCAAAGGTTTCAGAATAGATCAGAATAAAAGTCTTGCATCATTGTGTTTTTCAAAACACCCAAACTTTGCACTTAATTAGCAAAAGTAATCTGCCACCCCTGGGCACAAAGCTACTGTTGATTTTAGCAGTGCTAAGCTCCACTCAGAGAGGTATGTGTGTGTGTTGTATGTGTGTATGTGAGTGTGGATTTGTCTGTGTGTATGACTTTGTCTGAACATAACTCTAATCAAGATATCAATATGTGCTGTTGTAACTCTAACTGCATACTGATGTATTGTTCAGTTTCAGAACAGAGGTAATCGAGGATCTTGCTGCCTTTACTTAAGGCTGAATTACATTGACGACTCCCGTAGCCAGCAATATTATTTAACCCGTCAAATTATTTTAAGAAAATATACCTAAATATACACATTTAATCTAAACCAAATGCTACAATTTGGTCAACCTGAGTCAGTTTTGCCAGTATATGTTCAGATAGCATAACACTGTTATTACCACATCCTTAACACTGAGAATTGAATGGGAAAAAGCAGCATTTATTTATTTATTTTAGATTTATTCTCTGGGGCCTATAAATGTCTAAATTGCATGACAATCTATCCAATAGTATAGATATGTATAGGTTTTCACGATATATAGATAATAGAGATATTTTAGTTTTCTGGATAAAAATGGTGGACCGACCAACAGGCTGACAGACTGACAGACTTTGCATCCCTAGAGCCATGCCGTCAGAGACAGTCAAATAATTAAAGAAATATAAATTCAGATCGACTGATATCTGAAATACTGGTGAGTTGCATCCCTATGCAACACACATGAAGCTCATTAAGCTATGAAACAGAAGTGGGCAACAGCGTGAGCAATATTGCAGATGTTAACATCTGTCTAACCACTCTAACTGGAGGTTAACATTGTAGATGTCCAAGAATAACCATTCATCTTAGAAATGTAACACCACTCAATTGACACTGTATGAGAGTCAAGTCAGGTGAAGATTAGCAGATACAAAGACAGTATTTGGTTGGATATCAACACAACCTGTAAGTAATGCTCATAAAAACCAATACGTCAACTGTCTATATTGTCTTCTCTCCTCTGCTGTTCCGGGGCCTGTCAATTTCGACACACTGTCGGCCTATATTGGATACGACAGGCTTTGTGAACGCAGCGCTCACAAAGGCAATGCCAGGCACACATTTCTCTTTATTGTCTCCTCTTCTATGTCATTCCCTTCCTTCTCCCTCTCGCTCCTTGCTCTCCTTTCATCTCCCCCTCCGTCCGTCTCTGCCAAAGAGCTGAGCAGTTTTCATCTCTTTGTCGGAACTCTCCCTCTCTCTCCTCTCTTTTCTTATCTTTTCATCCAGGGAAAGCTCAAGTGTGGCAAGCACAATCCTATGGAGGAGACGAGTCATGTTTGACCATGCTCTACAAACCCGCTGATCACTTCCCATCACTCCACTTCTCGCAACAGATGCAGCCCTTATATTCACCTACCAGTGACTTGCTGTCTTCTTTTCTGTGGCATTCAGACCTGAGTGCTACAGTGCACATTTGTTCCCTAACAGAAAGAGGTTTGATTAATAAGTAGTGGATTTCCTGACTTAATTGTAATTTTTCTCTTTGCTGCTTTCACTTGATTTAATTACATTTTTGGAGATTTTTTTTAACCTTTTTGGTATTTCAAGATCTAAGACCAAATTACAAAGGGAGTGCAATAAAACATAGAACAGTATTGGACCTTACGATAGGATCAATTCAAGGGTATAATTCTTAGGGCTGCTATAAAAGTCGGAGAAACTTAAAATCTTACATGGACAAAGTGGTGATCTTTTGAATTTTCCTCTTTTCTCCCTTTCCTCTTGGATTGCTTGCTCTGTGCCTGCCAATAGTCTATATTGAACAATATTTCAAAGAGAAGTTTCACTGTCTTTGGATATGAAGCCTGCAGTGCTGCCAGGAAACTGCTGCTCTCACCCTTCCTCTCTTTTTCTTTTCCATTACAGTTTTTTGTTTCTGCACCTCTCTGCCCTTCTAATCTGCCCTCTGCTCTCCAATGATCCCCTCATCTGATACTTTTGTTGATCGCACAATCTCTTTCACCACTTACAGTGATTGTGGTGTAAAAAACACAGTCACTCACTGACAAACACAGGTACACACGAATGCTAGGTATCACGGCATGTATCACACACCCTCAAACACACCCTGACATGCCAATTTCATGATCCCCAACAGACCTCATTGGTGTGGATAAAATAAATGAAAGTTGGATCAAGGCTGTAGTTGTTGGCTTTGACTGTACGCAACCACTACTGTCTGCGAACAAATACGCTCTGTCACATCTATGGGCATCCACATAGGAAACCATGATCGATTTTAACATGAAGCAAATACAGAAAAACACAGATATACACTATCATAAAGGAGGTGAGACATTCTCACAAGCGCAGAGATGCATTAGTAGATAAATCATGCAACGAACACTGACAAGCAAAATACAAGTCAACCTTTAAGGGGAGAATGAACACATACTGAATTACTAGACATATGGAGGTTCATTATTTGATATACTGAATACGTTTCACTTGGAAAGAAGATTCTCCCTCATATACAGTATGTGTTCTATCACTGTTTTTCTGTCAATGTGTCTCCTCTGTATGCATTCTGCATTGAGCTCCCCTCAGGGAAGTGATGACTGTTGCTTGTGTGTTTGTGTGTGTAATTGATTCATATGCTATTGTTGGCTTATTGTCTCTTCCTCCACCGTGTCATTTAATCAATACCTCTCGGTGTGTCGTGTGATCAGGTGATATCTGTGTTTTTCACTGTCCTGACCAGGCTGCTTCCTGCCTCTTTCTATTATCACTTTTTGACAGACTAAAGAGCCCCTGTTTTCCTTTCCTTAAAGTATTTCAGGAGTTTTGATATCATAGCGATCTGGTGCCCCTACAATTTCAGAGTGTAATTCATTTATACTAGTCAACAAACATAAAGTTAGGGCGCAAATCGGTGTGCCACCGTTCCATTTCTGCGTCCATTCGCTACAAGATAGCCAGAGCCAGTTAGCTGCCTGGAGTCACCACAATCCCGTAAACAGCACATGTGGACACATGTGCATATACCATGTATTCATCTATTCACGTCATATTCACGTCACATTGAATGGGACTGTGGTGACTCAAGAGTTAATGTAGCCAGCTATGCTACTTTTTGTGTTTTAAAAACTTGTAGTTTGTAACTTTGACCTGGACATTTTACACATCCTGCAAAAACATACATTTAAATAATCAAATGAATTCGCTATATTGCCAAGCCCTACAGGTAAATACCACTCTCATGTCTGTATGGTAAATATGAAACTACAGTCTGCATCCGGTTTGGTTAACTTAGCACAATGATTGAAAACAGGGGAACAGTAAAAGTATTCAAATGAGCCTACATGCATCTCTAAAGCTCACTATTTAACACATAATCTCTGATATGTTTTGTCTGTTCAAAGACAAAGAGTTATGCGCCGTATTGATTCTGTGAATCTGCACTGATCGCCTGTCAACCTCACAGCGATGACAAGACTCCAAGAAGTCTCTTTATATACGGACTGATGTCTTACCTATTCCTTTGTAACAAAGAATAATACAATTGTACAGTGAACTAGCAGTTTGTTTGATCAAAACTCACCAAGTTGTAAATTCTTTTTCAGATCTTTTTTTCTGCCTTTCCAATACAAATTAAACAATAAATACATTTTGAGCATTTTTGTTCATGAAAATAATTCATAGATCATATCAGGACAACATATTATATAGTGGTTCACTCCAAATGGTATCTACGGTAGCTAACACAATTCAAATCAGCCTAAGTCAAAGCATTTTTGACTCACAAAATGTTCTTGTGTTTGAATTTACTGTTAAGTGACTGGACTTCAATACTAGAATGTGAATGTTAATGGAAATCAATAACATTAGAATTTCTTTCTTCCAGGTTATTTTTTTAACCTTTGAATCTGCCTGAAGGAAAACAGACAAAAGGGAAATTTTATTCAGATTTAGATGGCTCCAAAACAATCAAACATCAATCAAATTAGAAGACACAAGGCAGTGAAAAAGGAAGGCAGCTTTCTGGTCTTCATCCAGGCACAGTCTGGGTTTGGGCACCTGCCAATGAATTCAGTACCAATAAAATTCATATTTGTATGGAAGACACAACACTGACTAAAAGGTGGTTGTTTCTATTTAGTGGTGTGGGGAAACATTTGGGTGACTTTATTAAAATACACTGGAAAACACAGTGACTCATAAAAGCAGATGTTGAAAAATTAAACTCCTACAGTAAAACATATATCTATTTATTCTGTTATAGTGTGTTTAGGTAAGGGAGGCCGCAGATTACAGTTGATGAAAGCACTAAAGAGGTTTCTAAAGGTTAGGCCGTTCATTCGAAGCGGCCATTTAACAGGTCAAAAGTTAAATCAATGTCCCAAACGCATTTTGATATCTGGAGCTCCAATCGAAAATGAAAAGGATTGGGTCATGACATCAGTCAGTTTGATCTCTCTCCATCCTGTCTGTGGAGAAAAATCCTGATAAAAATGTGAGTCACTTGGGCTCTTGATCATAAGGCTGTATTTGTGTGTTTGTGTGTGTGTGTGTCTGTGTGACTAGTCTTTCTTTGGGTCAGATGAACACTTCCCCTTTATTGCAGTTAATCAATAAAGTTGGTGACTTTTCCCTCAGGTACCCACTCTCCACTACTCTTATCTCCTTCTCTCGCTTTCCATTTTCTTTCCTTTCTCCTTGTGATGGCAGGGGAAGGGCCAAAGCATCTAAATGGTCTCTTGTGAATGAAGTGAATTGAGACAGAGCTCATCGGCATGCATGAGCAGCTCCCATAAAGTAACTATGCATCAATCACGATCTGCGGGTCTTCGCGTTCGACAGGATTCATGACCTTCTGTGGGATTCCTCCAGCAAGATACACTAAAATGTATAGCATGTGTATAGCATGCACGCACACACGCACTCTCACACACACACACACACCTTCTCTTTCAACCACAACCACACACATGCTGCTCAGCACTCCGTCAAGCAGTCAGTGCGGTGTGACATCAGCTTTCCTGTCTTATCATTAGTTTTAGTGAGAGATGTCCTGTCCCCTCAACAAAAACAAACATGGCAGGCGGTGACGAATCAATTAATCAGACTAGGCATTTGCCGATAGTTATGTTTCACTTACAACTAATGTGCATTGAATGTCTCAGAAAGTTTCCAATAATGCACAGACAACACTTTCAATCAGCATCCCCCGGAACAGTTTTGATCGATGAATCATCAGAGTCAGATAGATTGCTGTCAAAACAGCAGCTTTTTATGACTGATGATCATCTTTAACACTAACTGAATTGATGCCCCTCTGAACACAACACTGTTTCATTGTTTGTGTTGACAATTGCCTCCCATGTTTTTCCTCTGCTACAGCCTTTGGCTTGATTTGGACAGTTGATTCCTGCACTATTTTGTTGCATTTTTTTGGATCTTGTGTTTTTGCTGATGATATATTACTTACGCTACAAACATGGATTAGTTGTTGAAGCATCATTTAAAATGATGTTAAAACTTGTGATTTTATTTCATGATCTTAATTTATTTGGATTTTCTGTATTCTGAACCCTCATATAGACCCTTCACAGAAGCCTACCAGCACATGGCTACCGGTTAAACAACATATGAAAATATTTTCCAGTGTAAGAAATGGTATGAGTTTGATTTTCACTTTGATTTAAAACGATCTGAAAGGTGCTCTGCCACACATATTTCATTACTTCGTGGTAATGTCTGAAGTTCTGTAGACTCTGTAACATTTTTTGTAGAAACAATGCCTTGGTTACCTAGTTTCAAGCCATTCTAGTATGGTATAGAAAGCCTGCAGGAAGACTCATCTTGATTTGTGCCAGTTCTCATTAATATTCAATGAGCAACGCTGCTTGACTCTGATTGGCTAACAGCTAGCCAATGACAGCCTGGCTATCAGCATCCTTTACCCAGCGCAACTGGGCGAGCTCATGAATAGTAATGAGCTCAGGCAACATGACATCAGACTGACCAGCTTTTGTAATTGGCCTGATTGGCTTATTTCTTTTCAGTGGCTAAAGCTGACAGAAGAGGTATCAGTTCATTTTCACATTCACAAAATAACACAAACACATATAGACCTAACATATTTAAAAAAATGCAAGTAAAAGCGGTTTTGTGTTAAAGGGCACCTTTAAAGTTATCATGCTACAGTTAATGATTTTACATTAGTCATGCCA
Source organism: Etheostoma perlongum (assembly GCA_026937815.1). Classification (NCBI taxonomy): domain Eukaryota; kingdom Metazoa; phylum Chordata; class Actinopteri; order Perciformes; family Percidae; genus Etheostoma; species Etheostoma perlongum. The sequence continues at coordinate 8,204,247 of CM049371.1, read as the reverse complement.
ATCTTGCTAGTGGATGTTGTGTATATATTAGTCCGGATCAATGATTGCTAGTGGATGTTGTGTATATATTAGTCCGGATCAATGAATGTACGTACATTGCTTACACATGTGTACAGGTACATTGATTACTTATGATTATGATTATTATAATCATTTGCTTCCGCGAATACTGTCAAAAGTTACAGTGATTAAATGACAGTTGGTTGACTCGGTATACTGTCCAGTTTGTTTTCCGATGCTGTGATCTCTGTTGGTATACTATCTGTGCTGGGTGTGAAACTAGAGGAGAGAGTGAGTCTGTGTAGTGTAACGGGTCGAGCCCACTTGTTTGCTTTTGACTGCAGTGCCCTGTTGAGGAGCCTCTCTGCCCTCTGGCCTAGCTGTCTCTCTTCTTTGGCTGACTATATTTACCTACTTCTTACTTTGTCTCGTGATTATTACCATCTCTTTCTATTATATATTTATTTAGATATGTATTTAATTCAAATGAGGTACCCCTTCCCATTGATCGCTTTTCAATTTCTTTATCAAACCCCAGGTTAATTTGGCTCTCTGTCCCTACTTCTTGTTCTTAGACTCATTCTTTCTGACTCTCCTTACCACTACTGTTTGTCTCTTTTTTAACTTAGCTTTCTTCTTCCTTCTTTGTTTTTTGTTTTCCCTGTTTTCTGTCACTTTCCTCCCTTCTTCTGTACTTCTCTGTTTTTCTGTCTCCATATGCCCTCGCTCGCTTCTCTCTCATCCTTGTCTGTCTCTTGCCTTTCGTCCTCATTTCTCATTTACATTTCCTTCCTCGTCCTCTTCTCTTTCTTGTTTCTTTCCTCATCCACCTCTATCTTGTCTTTCTTTCCTCGTACTCCTCTCTCTCTCTTGCCTTTCATTCCACCTCCTCCTCCTCTATCCTTTGCCTTTCCTGTCTTCTCCTCTCTCTCGGCCTCTCTTTCCCTAGTCGATCAGACAGTTGAAGCAGCCAAGCTGCCGGAGGCGAGAGCAGACAGAGGAGCTGCTCTGTCCGACCTCCCTCCCTCTCCGGAGAGGCAAACTAATGCCGACACGCCAATAAGCTGTGAGGAGACAATTAATCACCATTTATATCAGCTCTCCCTGTTTCTGGAACCAAGTTCTGTTACCCCATATAGTGATTTTAATAGTTTTATCCATTCATGGGTTACATTTTCATTGATTGATTGGTAGAGTTTTGCTCCAGCGAACTTGCTGTCTAAGGGTTACAGTTACTTTTGACTTAAAGATTGTTGGTCAAAAGTGAGTTTAACTCACACAATCTGGGAGAAGTGAATAGACATGAGATGTGATCTTCCATTCCACAGCAACTGCTATTAACGTGGCCTTTAACAAGGCACTTGACCCGCAACTGCTCCACTGGATCTGCTCAGTGCCCAACAGATGAAGATAGTAATTACACAAGGCAGTTCCTGTGCGTGGACATGTGTAACTGTATGAATCTGAAGCTGAGTCTTTGCTAAAAAGGAACTCAGACAACCCAATTTGGTTAATTAAATGTGATATATTTTCTTGATTGCCTAAACTAAACCAGTTGAAATATCCCATTCTATTTCTTAGAGCCCATTAACTTTATTCTGCATGATGTTTTCTTCACTTTATGTAACTGTCACACAAGTCCACAGCTGCAGAGACAGAGAGAGACACTGAGGTTAAGACAAAGGATAGAGAAGAGCAACAGAGCAAGAAGCAGAGAACTTAACAGAGAGTTGCTGCAAAAGTATTGTGGCATACTGTGTGTGTGTAACTACATGTGTGCAAGAACGTGCATGTTTTGTGGGTATGTGCGTATTTGCATGCATGCTAATATTTTGTTACTTTGGAGAAGAAATGGCTGTTGTATGCTAAAGAGGTCTTTGAAAGAATAATGAAAAGCTTGAAGGAGTGAATGATCGACTGCTCTGTTGATGAGCTCCTCAAACACAGCAGTGCGCAACATTAAGTCTCATATTCAAACTGGCATTCACACACATATTTCTACTCTGCCAACAGTGAAACTGACACGCACACACTACAATGCACACAAACAGAGTAAGGCGTATATGCAGTAGGCATGTGGGAGATTATGTGCCTTGCTTTTTCTTTTCTTTTCTTCTCCAAAACACCTACTTTCAGAATATTAAAACAAAAGAAATAATAGCTGAGGATAAATATTAAACAGATTGTTTGCCAGTTACAGCAAGGTGCAGATATGTAGTGGTATTTTCTTATCATCTTGAAAATGCTCACTTTTATACCAGAGGCTAATTTTTATATTATAATCTGACTTTGGAAGACATTATCGTAAGTGTGTGTATTTTAAATATGTTTTTTTGTGCATTTACCTACCCAGGTTAGGAGCAAAGCAAAAATGGAAAAGCACAGGTTTATAATAGCCACATGTTTGCAACCATGACTAAATCTGACCTAAAATAGTTTCTGTTTCTTGAAAGAGAAAAAAAAAATCCTTATCTAGTAAAGGGGCAATGTCGCTAAAATGTACAAATGTAAGTGGACAGGCACACTCGCTATGTACTAATACCTTAAGCTATTAACAGCTCCAGCGTGTTCCATATGAGAGAACGTGCAGCGACAGATTCAGAGAGCTTCATTTATTTTCAACTTGATTTCTGGCTCAAGATTGCGCTCTGAGTTGTAACGTCTGATCGAGTTGAGGTTTAAGGTGAACAGGCCGCCCACGTCCTTACTGTCTGTTCAATAATAAGAGTCGTAGAACACAGAGGAAATTTGTTTCCCCTGTGAATCAAGGCTAATCACATCATTTTGCTTCCCCCGTCCCCCATGCCTCTCTCTGGGGTTTCACACTCCTCTCTGGCCTTTTCCTCCTCACCCGCTGTTTCTCTCGCTTTGTGCCTGTCTCTCCCCTCCTCGCTCCTGTCTGCCTTAATCATATGGGAGGTGAAGCCATCTGAGGCTGCTTGCACGCTAGTCAGCCCTCTACATGGGCCAGCGCTGTGCAGACTCCGATATTGTAGTTGTCACCAACTGCAGAGATCTCCCATCATAAATCCATCATCCATTACTCCTGGAGTTGCCAACACAACCTTGTTTCTTCATTGTTATAAAGCAAACCTTAGTATGGAGCTATACACAATATGGCAGAGCTGGGAGCCTGGAGTCACACAACTTGACTCGAGTCTGACTCGGACTTGAGACTTGACTCGACGTGACTCAAGACTTGAGACTTGACCTTGACTTGAGACAAATGACTTGAAATGACATGTACCCGCAATGGGCCAGCCGTTGTTCAAGTTCATGATGACAACTGTCTTTTTAAACTGATTTAAATGTGAAAACTGTGGTATTGTAGATCTAAGAATTTTGTATGACTCAACTTGGCTTTCTTCATTCACACCACAATGACTTGAAACTCGCTTGCGACTTGAAGATCACTGGCCCTATTTTAATTATCTAAGCGCATGGCGTGAAGCAAATGGCGCAGGTGCGTTTAGGGCGTGTTCAAATCCACTTTTGCTAGTTCGACGACGGAAAAAAACGTCTGTGCAACAGGCGCATGGTTCAAAAGGATTGTACTCAGTGTCTTCATTAATTCATAAGTGTGTTTTGGGCGTAACATGCAATAAACCAATGAGAGTTCCATCTCCCATTCCCTTTAAAAGCCAGGCACGTGACCTTGGCTATTATAGGGCCCTAAGACTTGAGACTTGCTTGTGACTGGCACATGTGTGGCTTACTCCCACTTCTGCAATATGGTGATGTCATTTCAATATGATGGTTTGAGAATATTTTCCCTTAGTTTTTGGTTGTGACAAAACTTAAATATTGTCATATGCTCTACCTGAATCAAATGAACAACACATTTTACTACTCAATGACAACATCTTCTGCAGTCACTGACAAGCAGTCCCAAAATACTGTTGAATGTGGGCTGCCTTTGGGGAAAGTTGACAGTAGTACGAGAAATGTTGAAATAAAATGGTTAAAAACGGTGGTCCTAGATCACACTGTCACACAAGTCCACAGAGCAATGATTTGGAGCTTCAGCAATTACCATAAAGACAAGCCGCTTCAAAAGAACCAAAATCCCAGAAGACAACTGCTTCTACGACCCAAATTTATTAAGCAGTCAATCAGAATACCACATGAAATGATGCAGAATACAATGGCATATTAGCTTTATGCCACTGAAAAAACTGTGATGTGCGTTTAACATGTAAGATCTTTGTTATTGCATGCTATATTCTGTATAAGACAAAAGAACAGTCCCAGAGTGTGGTTTCAGCCTTCTGACCTTCTAATGGAGATCAAAGTTTCAATTTTCCAATAAATGCCTGCATCTCTCAACAAACACAGACACACGTAACACTCCAGCATTTTTGCAAAAGGTTTTTTTAATGCAGATGCAGGAGTAATTTGATATATATGTGATATTCATTTGATTAATCAATACCAGCACTAGTATTACACATATACCCACAAGTCAATGACCTTTTTTCTGCTGCAGAGATATTACATATTAGAGATATTACATATTACTAAATATGTAATGTGGTTTCTCTCCCTCTGTGTGTGTGTGTGTGTGTGTGTGTGTGTGTATGTATGACCACATGGCTATATGCCTATCTCTGCATGTGTGTGTGTGTGTGTGTGTCCATGCGTTCACTCACAGCTCCAGCCAACGCCCAGATCGTGCACTCAGGCGCAGCGTGTAACGTCAAGGATGATAACATCAGTGAGAGAATCTACACCATCAAAGAAGGAGACACCCTAGTGCTTCAGTGTATTGTTAAAGGACACCCACGGCCACAGGTAAGCTCCCAAACCACCTGCTGAGAAAGGTGTGTGTGCCAGAAGATTTGGTACTGGACTGTTTGTTGATGCTGATCATGTTATCCAGAGTGACTTTCACTAAGTGAGCAGGTTTTTGAAACTTGAATCTTGCTCAATGATGCTTGGATAATAGGTTACATGGATGAATTATTTTTTGTTGTTATTTTTTTGTAATTTTTGTTATTTTTCATGCTCACTTCCATCTTCAAAAAAATTCCAAATTTGCAGACCTGTCTAACTTAAATCTTGCTGGATTGGTAAAGTATGTCTCAGAAATTAAGCTGACATCTCTGTCTTCGTGAGTCCTGTTTTCCTGACACAGCACCTCCTAAAATCTGGCAAAACGTCACTTTATTTACATGGTGCACCTGTTGTCAGGCTGGCGTGTTTGGGCAAACCATGCCCTGCTTCGGTTTCACAGGTGGACATTGATAGCAGTTGGCTCCCACCTGAGTCTTCTTAGTTGCTAGTGACACTTTAAGTATATTTGTTTCAACATCCTATAAATTGATGAATAAGCGCAGCAGTAGCTCAGGATTTAAAGAATATGTTTGTGACTTAAAGGTCACAAGTTTAATTCCCCAGAACAGCTGGAAGGCTAAATGCTCTACCCCGCTGTAAAGGGTTACAATTCACTCACACTTTGCCTTTAGCAAAGCTAACTGTGCAGCTTCATCAGTGGATCTTTAACATGATATATGAAAATATAGTATAGGCGAAAGAAGGATTATATGTGTTTGGATAAATACACAATACAATATATGATAAATCACAGTATGAAATTATTTGCTGTCCACTGAATTTCCTTCTGTCTTTTTGAGCAACATTGAAAATAAGTGAAGATGACAAATGTAGACATACAACAGCTCAGACTGGGTTGCATATGATGTGTTTGGAGTGTAGCTGATTAGTTAGTTTAAAAAAAAACAGCCTTAATTTTTTCATAAAGACATATTCTATATATAAAAGTGTTTAGGCACGCACAAACATAACTGAATACATAAATATACTTCATGCAAACACACACACACACACATACGCACAGATGCTCACACGTTCATACCAAGCTGTAGCCAACAGTGGACACATCTGTTCTCCTAGGTTGAACTCCAGCACAACATTTTGGACCAGCGTCTCTGTGTGTGCATGTGCATGGGGTCACAGGCATGGGTGCGTGTGTGTGAACTCACAGAGATGTAAAATGAACCGAGGTGACTGCAGAGGGATTGTGTGTTTTGTGTGTAATTTGTGGGAGTGTGTGAGGTGAGAAAAGCAGTGTTCCTCTTGGGTGCATGTCCACTGGCATCACATCAACATGCATAAAACAGTGGCTATGTCTAGGCCTTGTTTTCTTCTGTTTGTGTGTGTGTGTGTGTGCGTGTTTGTGTTTGTGTGTAAGAGGCAGCTTGCTTGTTTGACTCTGCAGATGTAAACTAATAATTTATATGTAGGTGTAATATCTAATTACATTAGAAACTGTTGACTTAACCTGCCTAAGCAGTGCTATATGTGGCTATCATTTCTCTCTCATTTGATCCATCCATCTTTTTCTGGTTCTCTCTCTCTCTCACTCCCACACACGCACCACGCACACACACACACACACACACACACACACACACACACACACACACACACACACACACACACACATGCACACCACATTTACAAGCCGTATGCCCTCGAACAAATACAGATCACTTTTTAGTAAAAGTTTTGTTTTCACTGGCGTTGGAATAATAATGAGTGTAAAAATGTTCTCTGAAAAACATACCACACAAGTTAATTTCCCTGGAGCAGTTCAAAGATGTAGGAAACTACGTCAGTGATTGCTTCTTCTCTGGGTCTGAGGTGGTAGTGTATTTTGAATAATGATCACATTGGTCACATTGTCATAAGGTATGTGTATATAATATATAGTGTGCACACAAACAAGACTTACACTGCCTCTGGCAAAGAGACATTGGTGAGTGTGTGTGTGTGTGTATTTGTGTTTCTGTGAGAAAATGCGTATGTAGACACCCTAACAAACAAAGGCAAACAGTTATTAACTGAGGTTGAGACAGTATATCTTACTTGCAAATACTGTCAAAAGTTACAGTGATTAAATGTCAGTTGGTTGACTCGGTATACTGTCCAGTTTGTTTTCCGATGCTGTGATCTCTGTTGGTATACTATCTGTGCTGGGTGTGAAACTAGAGGAGAGAGTGAGTCTGTGTAGTGTAACGGGTCGAGCCCACTTGTTTGCATTTGACTGCAGTGCCCTGTTGAGGAGCCTCTCCGCCCTCTGGCCTAGCTGTCAGTCTCTCTTCTTTGGCTGACTATATTTACCTACTTCTTACTTTGTCTCGTGATTATTACCATCTCTTTCTATTATATATTTATTTAGATATGTATTTAATTCAAATGAGGTACCCCTTCCCATTGATCGCTTTTCAATTTCTTTATCAAACCCCAGGTTAATTTGGCTCTCTGTCCCTACTTCTTGTTCTTAGACTTAACAAACAAAGGCAAACAGTTATCAACTGAGGTTGAGACAGTATATCTTACATATGTATAAATGTGGCCTTATGAAGGTCTGAGGGCCGAAACGTCATGTCAATAAGAGGGCTTAAGTGATGCGCATTGTGTGAGATTGTTTGTTATTATTAAGTCAAGAGTGTGTGATCCTTTGCACATATCACCTAGACGTTATAGTTTGCACAAACCTTGTAGAAATTTTAAGCTGGGTGTATATAACACATAGATATGAATTCTTGACTCTCCTTGGGAATAGTATAGTAAACTAATAATCCAAGGTCCATTCACTAGTAGTTTTCTGATCTTTCAACCACATCTCAAGGTCTTTGTTAGCAAATGAAACTGGCTTAGGTGTGATCTGACATATCATGTCGTCAGATGGCAGCTGATCCAATTTTATTTGCTGATAAAGATTCATTATTCTGAACTGTGTCACTAATGTTGTGTTGATTTTGTCTTCTGTAAGGTAAGCAACCAACACTATAATGCAAACACAATTTATTGAACAGCAATTTACACATTTCACCATGACAACGCTCTAATAGCCTACAAAAAGTTATTTCTGATAATTCCCATTTCTCTTTAGGAATTTTACACTTTATATACATTCAAAACTATTACATAGCCCATGGTTTGATTTCTTGCATCCACAATGTATCAAATACAAAACCAAGCAATGGTTGAACACCCTGGAAGTTATATCTGCCAGTGAAACACAAACAATAACTGACCAGTGTCAGCACATATGTTCTATTCTGGAATGCAGCACACATTGACGCCAACATTTGTCAAGGAGAGGGCTGTCAAGTAGAAGGTGGCATATTTACACATACAGTATATAAGAGTGAGAAAAGGGAGACAAAGATCAGATAATGACAACAGGATAAAACAGTGTAGGACACTAAAAGGGAAATTGAATGATGACAGATTATGGTGGCGCTGGAGGAAGGAATAAAGGTTACAGTGATAAGGGAAATGAAAAAAATGGTGATGCTTATTGCGATAAAGAGGAGAGAACGATTCAAAGTCACGAAAATCATGTTTGCGTGTGTGTGTTTGTATGTCCATCTCAACTTGCACGGTGAAGGCATTACTACGTGCATGTAATGCAAGCATGTGTCGAAGAAAAAAAAAGTAGGGATTTAAAAAATGTACATCTTAGAAGCTGTTGCATGCTCACAATGAGGGTTTCACAACCCGACCTTTGACGCATGTCATCCCCTATCTGTCTTCCGCTTGTTGTCTCCCTCCACAGGGTGGTTAAATCTAAAGAGACACAGAATGTCCGAATCTGCTTAAAATGAGTAAACAAAAATCATCCACAATAACCAGAGAAGTCAGATAAGCATCTGTATTTCTAGCCTGCAAGCATAGAATAGAATAGAAGTAGACAGTAAGTGTGCTGATCTCTTTCCCAGTGTGTTCTGCTGGAGTAGCACACTGCAGCATTCTGCAGTTGGTCCCATTGGGCTTACAGAGTTTCCACTGCGCTCCATTGGCTGTATTGATAACATGATCCCTGTCATTCCAACTCTCCTTCCTCCATCCTTACAGCTTCCCATAACTTCTCTTCTTTACACACATGGACTGTTCTGTCATTGCACCAAGTTGTGGTTTCTGATCTATTTTTTGTTATTATATTATTCTGTTCATTTTGGCAAAATTGGATGTTGCATTCTTCTGCTTTACCAAATGCTTTGTATGTGCTAATTAGCTTCATGTTTTTGATGCAAGTGTAGTCAATCTGCAGTGTTGCAAAGCTTCTTGGTATTATTAAAGTTTTAGCCAATTAGCAGCAACCTCAGACAAATATGTTGTGTACATAAAAGCCGGCATTCCAAACACTATGTGGCATACGTAGGTCATACATAACGTAGGTCTGGCCTGCTGGTGACGTAATCTCTGCGGTAGTAGTTACCAGGGCAGTTGAGTGAGAGTGCTGTTTTCTTCAAAACATGCAACACATGCAGGTTTTCTCTGCACTGTTTGGAGTGGTTTAAAAAAAAACGATTAATGCAAAAACATTTATTCTTGTCTCCCACTTGTAAATATTTGTATCCAAAACAAATTCACCCATTATATATATATATATATATATATATATATATATATATATATATATATATATATATATATATATATACACATGTATATGTATCAATATATACACATGTATATGTATATATATATACATATACATGTGTAAACCAGGCCTGTTGGCTAGTATTTGTTATGGCTGCAGTAGGCTAATCAGGACCCTACCTACTAGTGGCAGGTTGTTCTTGTGCGTACTATAAAATAAAATCCTGATGGCGCCACTGGTAGCCAAAACATTTAGAAATTTCTCATTTTCTGGGGTGCTGGCGGATTCATCCATCCATCCATCTTCATCCGCTTATCCGGAATCGGGTCGCGGGGGCAGCAGCTCCAGTAGGGGACCCCAAACTTCCCTTTCCTGAGCTACATCAACCAGCTCCGACTGGGGGATCCCGAGGCGTTCCCAGGCCAGGTTGGAGATATAATCTCTCCACCTAGTCCTGGGTCTTCCCCGAGACCTCCTCCCAGATGGACACGCCTAGAACACCTCCCTAGGGAGGCGCCCAGGAGGCATCCTTACCAGATGCCCGAACCACCTCAACTGGCTCCTTTCGACGCAAAGGAGCAGCGGAGCTCCTCTTGGATGACTGAGCTTCTCACCCTATCTCTAAGGGAGACGCCAGCCACCCTCCTGAGGAAACCCATTTTGGCCGCTTGTACCCTGGATCTCGTTTTTTCGGTCATGACCCAGCCTTCATGACCATAGGTGAGGGTAGGAATGAAAATTGCCCGGTAGATCGAGAGCTTTGCCTTCTGGCTCAGCATCGCTGCCTTTTGCAGATGATGTGGTCCTGATGGTGTCATCGGTCTGTGACCTTCAGCACTCACTGGATCGGTTCGCAGCCGAGTGTGAAGCAGCTGGGATGAGGATCAGCACCTCTACATCTGAGGCCATGGTTCTCAGCAGGAAACCGATGGAGTGCCTTCTTCAGGTAGGGAGTGAGTCCTTACCCCAAGTGAAGGAGTTTAAGTACCTTGGGGTCTTGTTCGCGAGTGAGGGGACCATGGAGCGTGAGATTGGTGCTGGCGGATTCTCCTCAGAAAAAAATAAAAATAAACACAATGGTTTTTCAAGTTACCAAAGTGAACCATGTCTCCTTTTTCCCATCCTCAATGAGAAGTTTATTGGCCTGTAGGTGTTGGCAGACACACACAATGTTCCAGTTTTCTGGCTGCTTTGTTATTATTTATGGGTACACTCCAGTTTAGTTTGAATGTCCTTATAATGCTCTCTGTATTTACCCTTCAGAGAAACAATGCACTTACAAATTTGTGCCGACAACATTTTTAATACATTCATTAATTATCACACCCACTGCAGTCATCAAGACATTAGAGCTTAATATTTTATTAATCAGATAAATTGCTACATAGCAGTTCTGAATCTTTTATCTGTCTCCGGTTTCTAGCTTTGGGAGGGAGCTGCTCATGTCCCACATTTGATGGGTCTATTTAAGATCATAGGAATATGATGTATGAGTTATGATTGGAAGTGGATTTTTTTGGGGGATGTGAAGACATGAAGCCCATTTTGCTCGCAAAACTTTAATCCGCGCCCTGTCGGCCCAATAAATAGCTGCTTTACTGAGAATGAGTCTGATTGAGGATTTATCCAATCCTTTATCAAGACTGATTGTTTACCTTTGCCAGAGCTTGATTGGATGGAAAAGGGAGCTCTCACCCTGATCCATACAGAAGAGAAAAAAAATCAAATTATTTCTCTCTATGTCTGTCTTTCTCTGTCTATGTCTTTCTGACTATGTCTTTTTGTTGCCTTTCCACCTCATACTATCTCTTTCTCTTCCTCCCTCTCTTGGTCGTTCTCACTCTTCCTATCCCTCGCCGCAAATCTCATCACATGTCTTTGTTCTCTTTGCTCTTCCTTCACCCTTATATTACAGTATTCCTCTTCTCCAAACTGATCTGTTTTTCCTCGTTCCTGTCCACATCTAGAACTCCTAATTTCTTCATTCTTTGCCTCTTTTCTTTATTTCTTTTGGGCTTTCTCTCATCTCTATCTTCTCTTCTCCACAGACCAACTGCAACAAGCCATACATCAAGTGAGACACAGTTAGTTTACGTGACGGAGCAGCTTGGTTTGGGAAAAGTCAATTTTGTGTGCGTATCTTTCCAGAAAAAAACAAAGCAGCTGCTTTAAAAATATTTGTGTTTTATTCTCTTTTTTAGTGACAAATATTACTTAGTACAAGTTTTACAAGTTTAAACACAGTAGCAAGTATTTCCTTTTATTCTGTCATGTCAAGCACATTGATTTTTTTCTCTGAATACTTTAAGACTGGTTAGAGAAAAACAGAAAGAAAATAGAAAGTAACGCACATTAAAAAACCTTAGTGTTAGAGGTCGACTAGAAGGTGCTTTTAGCATTGTTCAAGTTAACTCAAGGGACAGCAGGGCTTTTAGTTAACAAAGCACTGTAGTCCCGCTCACAAAGCTGTTCTTGTTACGCACACAGACACACACACACACACACACACACACACACACACACACACACACACACACACACACACACACACAGCTTCTTCAAGAACACAATAGGAGAGTAAATGGTTTTTCTGAAAGTGATTCCTACCTCCTTATTATTTATTCATGGGTCTGCTGGTCATTGCAACCTTGAGACCAGCGTGTGTGTGTGCGTGTGTGTGTGTGTGCGTGTGTGTGTGTGTCTCTCTATAAGAGAGGAAAAGGTGGAGAGAGCCATACAGTAGAAGAGAAAAGTGGAGAGGCAGAGAAAAGAAAGAAGTGGGTGGTGGAGGGAGGGAGATGAGGGCTGCAGTCTGGAATATGGGTTTGGATTTCCGTCCTTGAGGGGTGAGTGGAAGTCGATCGATAGTGAGGCTGAAAGCAAGGCTGATCGGGTGGCAGCACGAGGCTGCACAGGCACTCAGTGGGAACACGACCTAGACACAAACAAGGTCACTGCCCGACCCCTAGCCGGATGGAGGGACAGAAAGAAGACGTAGAAGAGAGTGGAAGAAGTAGATCACAATTTGTAGAAGAAGGTGGGGGGTCTCTAGATAGCTGGAAAGCAGAGATTGATGGCAGCAAAGTGAAGAAGGAACAGTTCGGAGGATGAATATAGAAAGAGAGCATGATGAAGGAAATGAGAGTATAAGTTGGTGGAGTGAAACTAAAAGGACATGCATCTGTAGACATGGAAATTGTATACTCAGTAGTTCGGAAAGAGAAGGCAGGAACAGAGCCTGGAAACCTTTGATGATACAACTCCTTTCATAACCTGGAGAAGAAAATGCTTCAACCCACCTTAAATAAAACCACATGTTATTACACCCACAACCGTATGCTTGAGTAAAAATGTGTGTGTTTGAGAGAATGTGAATACGAACAGAATACACAAAACAAGCGAGAGACGTAGAAAGAAAAAAGTGGGAAACTAAATTAAAACAGGTTGGTGAATACCGGCGATAAACACCGCACTGCAGACATGCTATGAAGAAACAGACAGGGGGGCATGAGAATGAGCTGGCAAATACGGAAGAAACATATTCCAGGAATGTCATTCTGTTTTCAAGCTATACACAGGCACTTATAGTCATAGTAGAAAACGCTACATTTGTCAAAGACAGAGATAAGAACTGTTGCCACATTCTATACTGTGGCTTACTGTAATGTAGGTGGGATGTTTGCTGTGCCTCTGACATCATGAAGACAAGTTTGGATAAATTAAGTTGGGTAATCAACCTTTTCACTGCAATCACTTATCCAACACTTGATGTTGAAACTTTGAAGCCTTTTTGCCATGTCTGATATTGCGTTAGTTTACACTTCAGTTTAAACTAGAAACATGGCAACTACTTCAGATGGGTCTGTGAGAGTCTTTGCATCTGTGTCCTTGACTACTTGAGACGCTGAGAGAGAGAACAAAGACAAAATCAAATGTGATCTCGAAGACAAAAACCAAAACACTTACTGTAATATTGCAGATGCTGAATCTGGGGGTACAAATCTGTGCTGAACTCATCTAGACCAAGTCTGTATGGTGTCTGTTGTCGTGGCAACGCACTGTACTTTTTAGACAAGCGCCACTCTACGTCTTAAATAATAAAGAGGATGTCTAAATGTCTGGGTCTGTGCTCAAAAAGTTAAATGAAATGGCGAAAAAAAGTAGACCACATTGAATAGTAGCTAGACAAAAAGATAGATAGATAGATAGATAGATAGATAGATAGATAGATAGATAGATAGATAGATAGATCGATAGATAGATAGATAGATCGATAGATAGATAGATAGATAGATACTAAAAGAGATAGATATACTGTATCTATCAGGCCTTTCTTTACTTCCCCCTCCCTCCTTCCATTGCTCATCCACTCAGCAATGACATCATCTGTCCGACACACACACAGACGCACACACACAAAAAAGTAAGAGCTCAAATGTCTCTACCTCATGCCATACTTGTGCTAATTAGCCATTGCTCATTACAACAAACACATTCAACATGGTGGAGCGTGTAAGGTAGCGGCTGACACTGCTGCTGACGGCTGTAGACACACAGGATGTTCGGAGAGAGCAGCTTACGTCTGCTAAGTCTGTCCGCCACGGTTTGTTCCGCTTGGACTCAAGCAGTCTGATGGTCAATGAAATGCTGAGCAAACTCTTCAAATTTCTCTTAAAAAAGGGAATTATGTAACCAGTGTTTTGCACAAAGCTAGAAGGCTAATATGCTTAGAAAGCATGTGTCTTTCAAGAGCAAGCAATGGAAAACGTCTCGCGAGCTTCAGTGTCATATTATTTAGCATGGCGCACGTCTCCATCACCACAAGTTAAATAGTCGGTGTATATTTTTTTCAAAGATCATGACATTATCGTACAGTAAATGCTGATGAAACCACTGCTTCCTGTAATTTCATCGCAGCCCTGGTCTCATATTACACAGGCAGAAAGAGCGATAAAGGCATTTGTATTGTATGTCAAGGTTAGAGTGAGGGATGGTGTATTTAATATCAATGAGTCAGTTTTATTGAACTTTGTGTGATCTCTGCACCGAGGGGTGTTTTTATATTTTAAAGATTATTTTTGTTGGCATTTTAGGGCTTTGTTTGTGACAGGACAGCTTAGAAATGAAAGGGGAGAGAGAGGTGGAATGACATGCAGCAAAGGGCTGCATGTCAGAATCAAACCTACGGCCGCTGTGTCAAGGACGGAGCCTTTTTATATGGGTGCACTCTCACACCTTGACTCTGTAATTTCTATAAAAAAACTGACTGATGGCAACTGTTCACTGCTCACGTTTATTCATATACAGGCAACCTTAAATGACTTGTGTAAGAGTTTATTGATGTGAAATCAATTATGTTCATATTAACAATAATCCGGTAATGGGACTTCTTGCTTAAATTAGTTCTGTCAATTAACAAGGCTATTGATTACCCATTTTAACAAGCAGTTGCAAACAATACATGTTGATTACATAATGAAAATGCCATCTAACCGACATTATGAATACACACATTTATCTCATATTTTCACCTCATTTTTCATCCCAATTGGCTCTGTTAAAACGTACTGCATTCCCTCTCATTTTCTTCAATTTTGTCTTTCTTATTATTTCTTGTTGTATTTCCTGCTCCAATCTTTGTTGTGTTTTTGCTTTTCTCACTTTTTTCTCCAAAATATGTTTGTGTGCTTTGTTAAGCCTGTGTTATGTCCCTCTTCTCTCTTCCTTTCTTTGCCTTCTCTTCTTGCCTTTCATCTAAACTCATCTCTTCTTGTTCTCAATTGTATCATCTTCTTCTCTCCTCTTTTCCTTTACCCCCTTTCACTGCTAATGTTTTCTCTCCTACTCCTTTTATTCTCCCACATTTTTAATTTATTTCCAGAAAAAAAAGAAAACCCTCTGCCCTCTTTGACCTCTCCTCACACATCTCTCCTTTGCTCAATTACCTCCAAGCTTCCCAACACACAATGCCATGAATCAGCAAAGCAACGTCCATCCAGGCAGTGATGCTTGACATTATATTTATTATTACTCACTCTGGTCTCTTATCTTTTAAACTTTCAGTTATTAACCCTACATCTTTTCTCCCAGTAATAGTTATTTAGAATGGATATATCCATATGCAAGTTGATTTAGCTATCTGGCCTATGTCTTCCACACCTCACTTAAAGTCATTCAATTTAGACATTGTTTGTAAAGTAAAGCAGGAGCGATTCCTTCTCAGTGTTCATCGGTTCAAGATGCCATTTTCAAACTGCGCCATTCCTCTTTTTGTCATTTTGTCATTTCTGCCAGTTTTCTGTCTTCCTCTCCCACATTTTCCCTCAGACGTTGCATCCTGTGTGCTTACGCGCCTGTTTGTGTATGTCTGAGCGCCTCTGTGTGTGTGTGTGTGGTTCTGCATCTGTGCCAAGTAGTATTCCCCGATAACAGGATTACCATCTTAAGCCTATTCACGGTAAGTGAGCCAGTTGGATGGATAAAGCACTGTATCGTCGACTCAGCTGGCGTTACATCAAGAAAAGAGTTAGAAAAATTGTAGAAGGCAGGCTTAGCAAGCTTGTGGTGAGGTACTGAGAGGGAATATAAAGGATTCAAACTCTGTATAGAGGGATGAAAGCCTTGCAAGCTAAGCATTGCTTACAGTGATGTCGAACAAGGAAGGATTTAACTTTTCACTGCAGTATTTTCCTCAGTGGTTAATGGTAAATCACACCGAATGTGAACACTGCCAATTGGGTCCACAAAACAGGGAGATGAACTGGTAACATTTTAAGGTAAGGGTACTTTGATTATCATGAATTCATGCAGAACTTCATGCATTAAAAATATTTCATTTATGTTGTACTTCATGAGCTATCTGGAATGTACAACAAGAAAAAATAGCAGCTAAGGTATTTTTTAGTTTTTAGTTTTTTAGCCCTCTGAGGACAAACGACGCACTGGCGAGTCTAAGCGCTGGACTCGGGCAACACTCCTACTCAAAAAGCGATATTACAAAATTTGATTTCAGGCATTTTTTAAACTATTTTATTCATTAAGCAACTTTTTACCGCATCCCGCATCAATCAAACCCCTGTTTCTGTCTCTGTTTCATTACAAGAGTCACAGAGCTGAGCATGAGTTTTTTATTCTGAACAATAAATCGCTGACTAAAAAAACATATAGAAATAATCGTTTCATAACACTTAAGATCTCTTTCTAGGATTCCAATAATACTCGTGTGTCCATTGTGATAAAAAAAAATCCATCTGCTGCCCGATAAAACATTTTTCTAACATATTTGCCAAGTTGCGACTCAAATTGAAGCAAAGATAGAGGTGTATCTCCTCCTTTGTTTTGCACAACAACAAAAAAAAGCATCAAAGACATTCATTTGCATGAAAATTTAAATTAATGGAAACAACAGTAACAATAACATCATTGGACAATATACTATTACAATTTTAGTTTTTTTTATTGTCCATTATTTTTTCATTATTTTTCAGCAAAACAAGCAAAATATGCTATACATTGCAGAATGTTTTCAATTTCCATTCATCTTGTGTCTTTGCCAAAACACTTTAATTACTTTCTTACGAACGGGTTTATGGGTAAAAACGAAATAACTAATACTTGATATGGAATCCACAATTATGATTTAGTTTGCATTTGTGCTGACTTTATTTGAGGGGTCACAAAAATAATTGATTGATAAGCAACTGTGACTTCACAATTAGGCCACCGTTATTCACAAGATATTTATTAGTGTTAAATAAAAAACAGTTCACCACCTTATTTGAAAGGCCACACACATTACAGAGTCAGGCTTAATTAATCATGATTAGAACACTTGGAATTACATGGAATACATGTGCACTGCTGTGGTCAGTTTTCAAGCCTGTCGCTTTAACTGCAGAATCCCCTATGAAGAAGACATGAACATCATTAATAGCTCAGCAATCAGGATGATTGAATTACTTAGTAAATAGTTTTTTTGTGATCAAAAAAAATGTAGTAAATAGTTGTTATTGCATTATGAATGTATTTATGATCATTCATGTAGCAGTTTAAATCCCTCTGATTCAAAAACAATAAAAAAGTTTATATAGAACGTCATCATGTTGAGTCAATTCTGTGAGAGGCAGCGTTTCCCAGCATGCTCAGGGTCCGCCTGGGTCTTGTAGTCGGTGAAAAGCAACTGCCCTGCCTACGTCTCAGAACTACGGCCACCTTGATCTTGTGAGGTTATCGTTGCCTACGTGTGCATGACGTCAGGGCAGGTCGGGATCAAGTCGGACACAAATCTAACCGGCATGCATTGGGCGGCGTGATCGTTTCTGCGCAGACCTGGCTCATCTATAACGAGCATCTATTCTCTAAAGTCTAAGGAATGCAATGAGACCTCTAATGAGTCAATCCGTTCACGGGGAGAAGGAGACATCCCTGTGGGAAGCCAATGATTTCTCTGACCCAATGTCAGCCCATGTGGTGGTAGATCGACATTTCTGCGGACCAGGGACACTTCCATGTTACGAGACCCACCTACCTTTTTAGTCAATAAAGAGCCGATTCCAACAATCACATGGATTGCATTGGAATTCTGATCCAGTGCTGAGTTATCTCTGCTTTTCTCCATGAAAACTGACAGTTATGATGCATAGCACATGCTGAACAATTTATAATTACTTATTTCTATATATTTATGTATACAGTTATTTCAAGTATGTGTGTGATTGATGTGGGTGTGTTGTATTTGAGAAGTTTTGTATTTTGCAATTTTTGGGCTTTTGTCTTTACACTTTTTTAGCTTTTTTCTTTGCGCTTTTCAAATGGATATAAGAAAAATGCAAACATATCTGTAGAAATCCATTCATATAAAATAATTTTTGAGTCTTTGGAATTTCAAGCATTTCTCATAAAGAGCAATATGTAAACAATAATCTCAACCTGCTTTTTCTAGACTATATGCTGAGTCAGCATTAAGGTCTCATGTATGTTGTGCTTTTTTGACAGTTTCCAGTTAAGATAGTGAAGCAAAGGGCTCTGACGGCTATTGGACTATGTCTGCTGGATTCTGTTGGGTAGTGTCACCAAGGTGAGCAGTGAGAGGCTCAGTGACAGGGAAGGAAAAGAATGTGTGTGATGGGAGGGCAATAACCTGTTAAAGAACAAATTAAGACTTGCAGAGACAGAATGGACGGAGGGAAACAGAGAGGGAGAGACAGTTGGAAAGAGAGAGATGAGGAGAAATGTAATAGACTGAGACCACACACACAGATCTAGAGTGAGAAGAGGGAGAGATGCGTTTAGACAGATGGCTGCAGGCCACTGACCTGTCAGTATGTTTGACACATATTAGCCTTCTTCTCCCTCGCCACCCAAAGAAGCGCACAACTTTCACCCTCTCTTCTCTTCTCTTCTCTTCTTTACCTTCCCGGTTTTGGATCCATCATTCATCATGCATAATCCATTCATCATGCATAATTAGCTGTCCTTTTCTCTTTCCCTACAAGTCCACACATATTTATGGATTTGAAGCTATAATATGTTGCCAGTTTATTAGGTACAAACAGCTATATCCAATGCTAGAGCTCTGCAGCAAACCCCACTGTTACACAGCTTATGATGTTACTTTTTGTTGACAATGTATCAGAGAGGTGTTGATTCAACTCTATCATTTCGGTGGCCAAGCATCAAAAGATGTATCCAACATTTGGCCAGCTTTCTCAACAAAGGTTTAGCCATGTGGGTGTGCCTAATAAACTAGCACCTTGCTGTACAATATTGTTAGAAAATCCCTCTGTTAAATGGAGCACAGCAGATTTACTGTTACTGGAGATGATGCGAACCACTACTAAGAAAATGTTGACTCAGTCCATGGTTGACAATGCCAATAAAGTCTGTTTATCCCATTCTATTCATTCCACAATAACTCATCAAAAACATCTTGGCTGCAGTGTGAAAGCTGTTGAAGAAGTTTCACTGAACAATATTGACTTCACTTTCTGGGTTTGAACATTGAAACTTCAAAGACACGTCAACCGAAACACCTGGTGAAATCTCCAAATGTTTTTTGAAACAAATGCAATACCAGACGATATGGGCTACTAATCTCTACATTCTATTGTATCGGTTCATAGACTCAAACATTTTCATTTGACTCAAGCCATGTCAGTGTAAACAAAGGAGTGTTTTAGATTCAAAGACAAGTTATTACCGTTAATGAAATTGTCGATGCAGAAACCACAATGTGTTGGTTGGAAACAAAAATGGTGTAAATGGGATTATTGCAAATGATAATCACACAACATGTGACCACTAATGGAACATTTACTAGCCCGCTTAGCTCTGGTCAGTATTTATAGTGCACTCTCAACACAGTTTCAATAGGGCCTAACAGCGCCATCCCCCCAACCCGTCCATAAAACCACAAACACAAAGTGATCCCCAACTTCCTCCTCGCAATACTCTGACAAGACTGTTCTCTGCTTTTGTTCTCCTGTTGAAACATCTGGGTACTAGACAGCATACAGCTCCCCCAGCTGAATACAGAAACAGCGAACAAAACCTGCTGCATTTCATGTCGAGCTGGATCCCAGGGGATCCCATAAACCTTCCCTTCATATTACACTTCTAACCAGATGTAAGAGCTATTATTACAAAAGGCTCTGACTCAACAAATGTATCTTTATTTCCCAGCATGTTTGTATCTGTGTGAGGGAGAAGTCTGGGGAATGTATGTGTGTGTTTTTATGTGTGTAAATGGATGTGCATTTAGACATTTAGATCTGATGGCAAGTCAGTGTTTGGCTTTCCTGTACTTTGTAAAGGAATAAAGAAAGGGAAGACAAAAGCACACAGACAGGGATAAGATGAGGGAGAGAAAAAAGGACTGAGTGAGAAATCCAGACCAATCTGTTGGGACCTGAATGGAAAAAATAGAGCAGCCACATGTCTATTGAAGGAAGAGAGAAGAAAGGTGTGGAGGGAGAGTGAACAAGGTCAGAGAAAGAGAGCACAGGTGATGGTTTTAAGCGGCTGGTGTCACAGGCAGATATAGGCTGCTGTGCCGCCTGCCTGTTATCTACATTGCACACAATGTCCCCTTTATTTGCAATATCACCTCCCTCTATTTTGCTTTATCTGAGGTGTAGCAACTCTGAGTGTGATGCACTAGTTCTCATTTCTCCCCATCAAACAGCTGTCAGCGATACTGTATATATCATTCCCTCTCATTCTCGCTCTCACATGCAGTCTTTTTTTGTCTCACACGTTTCCTTAGCTGCTATATTCCTCACCGACTCACGCTGTTTTGTCTTTCCTCACCCTTTGTCTCTCTGTATCCTTATACATTTTACACACACCTTTTACTCCAGGGTCCCCTTATATAACAATGCTTTCAGCAGTATAATTGTAAGCTCATATACTACTTACACTTCCATGAGTTTTGTAATCTTTTGAGTGCAATACATCATGCCGATTTAATGCTCAACCCATTTTATCTACACACACAAAGGGTTCATCGTAAAAAAAGGGACACAACAGTAAAAATACAGTTAAACCACTTTTAACTGAAATATGTTATTATTTTACTTTCCCTATTCAAAAACCCCTATCACATAATCTTGCCATTACATTCTTTTTTACCTTGAAGTTAATCTTAATGTTCCTGAACTCTTAACATATTAATAACTCTAAAATGCACTCTCTGAAAAGCTAAATCAAAAATAAATGTCTGTAATTTGTAAGATTTTTGCTCATCTTTTAATCCTTGAATAGGGTAAAAGCAGGAAAACACATATGCACACTTTTACTCTCTCTCCTTTTCTGTCTTTCACAAAGGTCCACACAAACACACACACACACATGCATGTCAACTGGAGTCACTAAACCATGGAGAGACAGGGTTCGGTTCATTGCTCACCTTGGCTGGTTTGATCAATGGCAGTCTGCCTTCTCCAAATCCTTCCTACAAACAGAGCTGAATAAACAAGCAGGGAGCATTTACACAGGTCCTGATAATCTGATCTAATCCATGTAACCTGCTTTCTAACCAACACACAAAAACTCGCACACACTCACATACACGCAGGAGTGAATATGTACGCCATTGCTGTGTACATATCCAGGAAAACAAGCAGACAAACTGTGCATTAAAGCAGTAAACACTCACATTTGCATGTGTGTGCGTGCGCGCACACACACACGCACCATATCCGTGACTTTTACCCATTATCTTCTCTGACCTCCTCAACAGAACATGGTTGATAGTCTCGTCAAGGTTGATAACAGACCGAAGGGTTAATATGGATTAATGGACTGGACACACACAGTTTCAGAACGTTGCGCGCACACACCCACACACACACACACACACACAGAGTGAGAATCCAGTGTTGATGGCTTTAATGTGTCTCTGAAGTGTGTGTGGGTGTCAGTGTGTGTTTGTGTGTGTGTGTGTGTATGTATGCTTGTGCATTTGATTAATAGATGGAAAGTATCATGTAGCTGTCGACCATGCAGCATTCCCATGGCCTGATGGGATAATTGAGGCGTGAAAAAGCCATACAGTGTTTGTCAAAACTCTTAATGGTCTGAGTTTAGCATCATGGACACCATGAGTACAGCGCTTAGTGTCATTAACTTACATTCTATGGAGCAGACAGAGATTTTATCACCATGAAAAAAGTAAAAACTTCATTTATATGTTTGATCGGTTATTCAGACTTATTCAAATTTAATGACCTGCCAGTGAAATGAAGACTTTTCCTGTCTGTCTCATCCTTGCACTCATATCCTTATATTTTTGGTCACTGAATTTGCTTCCTGTAGATATGCCTTTTATCTGCCCATCAATACAACACTAGGCTATTTGCTATATGTGTTTGTCTGTCATAGCAGCAAACATTAAAACTTTTTTTATGACGTGACAGGGTTGGTTAGGTTTATGCTCAAAATCAATGTGCTCAGGACTAAAGACAGATCATAGTTTGGCTTAAAATAACTACTGGGCTAAGGCTAGGGAAACTATAAAATTACAACTTTGTTAAGATTAAAGGACCTCACTGAACAATTGTGGTTATGGTTAAAAGAATCCAACATTGAAACGAATAGGAATCCAAATTCAATAGATGACTCACCCGTCAATGTTGGCCTATCAACACACCCCAAATCTTTTCCTGTGCGGTTGTTGTAGCACTATAGCACATCCGCAAAAAATTCCCAATGGACTTCACAACTCCTACAGCCACTAGCTGAATGTGTAACACATGTGGCCCTATCTTGCACCCTGCGCAGCATGGCAAGCCCGATGCAAGTGTCTTAAGAATGTCCTGCGCCCACATCGTTTAAATAGCAAATGCACCTGCACCCATCTTTGCGCCCATGGTCTTACAGGGAGGTGTGTTCAGGTGAATTACTGGCGTATTGCTTGAGGCAGCGGGAAGTGATTCCCCCATTGACCAACAAAAGCCTGGTCCAAAGTCAATAGCACAGCATTTTATTGTTATTTTAACAGCACATTAGTAAAATGCGCAGGCTTATGCACATCGTGCGTACACTGTGCTTGTTACACACACACCGGGAAGCGCAGCAGCACACAAACATGCAAAATATTACAAATCAAAAATATTACGGTGCAGATCCGCCATCATAACAGCAATGCGCCAAAGTAGAAACGTGCCTGGGAAATGGGAGATGACACTCTAAATTGGTTTGTCGCATGTTAAGCCCAAAACACACCTATGAATTACCCTTTTTTCCTCCGTTAAACTAGCAAAAGTGGATTTAGACATGCCCTGAATGCACCAGCTCCAAACGAGATTAATTGTTTATTGAAGGATTATATGCTACTCATTTTCTTTGTAGGATAGAATGCTACTTTAACACTTGTTAACAGATGTTTGAGTATGTGATTTTCAACATGTTTGTTGTAGTTAAAAAAAAATAAAACACTATCACTGTCTTCAATGCCTGCCTTCTTAGTCTTTCTCTATGTTGCTTTCCTAACTTTCTTCCATTACACTTTGACTGATTCTGTCCTTGCTACATCTTGCTTTTACCGACAGCGTCTTTGTCAATTCAACATTTTCTTTCCTCCGCCACTCTCTTCAGGTACGGTGGACGAAGACGGCAGGCAGTGCATCAGACAAGTTCCAGGAAACATCCATCTACAACGAGACGCTGCGCATCGACGGCATCCAGAGGGTGCAGGGGGGTCGCTACTACTGCAAGGCCGACAACGGGGGTGGGGGTGGCTGCCATCAAGTCCATCCGCGTAGATGTGCAGTGTAAGTGGGCAGGGAGAAAGAGGAACTAAATAAAACTCCTTCCACTTCTGGACCACAGCTGACTATCACTACAGCTATTCCCACAGTTAGAGAAGACCGAGATGGCAAAGATTGGAGGAGCAAAGATGAAAGACAGATTGGAAGGATGATGAGATTTTAGGTGGGAATGGCTTCCAGGAGTATCAGATGGCTTATAGTGGAAAGGATGAAAAGCATGGTAGGAGGATTAGGGGGGAGGCAGTGGGGGGTATATATCAAATATAAGTGCTGTATTGGGAAAGTGCATAGAAAAGGTGGTGCAATACATTCAAAATGAACATCTCAAGTTTTAGCCTATAGTGTACCATTGGTTGTTGTATAGATAACGCAGGTGTGTAGTACACCAATGACGTCAGTGAGAGAAAAAAGTTTGTCAGATACTCCTGGAAAAAGTGAAGTCTGTGGGACATATCAACAGTTTTATAACAGTTAGTCCAGGTGGCACGGGCTCCCTAACCCACTGTTTCTCAATTTACCCATCTCCCGACAACACTTAACAATGGGGGGGGAAATCACAACCACAAAATCAAGTTATTAGGTTTTCAGACTGAGACATCCTCAATATTTTTGCAGTTTAGCTCTGTCACATCCTTTGATTTGACAATGCCTGCCACAATTAGCAAGGTAATTTCTTATTGGCTGATAATTAAGATATGACTTTTCCTTTTCACATAATATTTACCCATCCGTTGAACTTTCTCTGAAGTCTGGGACTCTATGAGGGTTCTTTGTTATTGTTTGTCATACAGACAGACAGTTGAGAAGCAGTGATGTGTTGTAGGGGTCCCGTGCTGCTGCTTGTTTCACCGCCCCACTGTCCCTGTGAGTCAGGGGCCAGGTCATGGCGACAGGTTGACGCGCATGCAACTATATACTTAACACATCAATACTTTTATACAGTTTTATTTAATTCCCAGCACCATAAACTCCTTGCCAATCCTTTACAGTTTATTGCATAGATAGTTCCTTCCTTTATTGATTCAATCATTTTAATGGTGGATTTATAGACTAATAGAAAAAGGCTGATTTCCAAAGCGCCCTATAACACTAAACATCCATTACCTGCCTTTCATTTGCTAAATTCATCATCCCTTCATCTGCTTTGTGTACAGTACAACACCACCCGTCCTCTAGTATCAAATCTCTTACACCAACTATGCAGTCACCAGCTTACACACAGACACATACACATACACACACATGCTCACCCCATGCTTGTCCCTCTTGGCTTTGTCACTTACAACACCACCCAGCCTCATCCTCTTAATGGGGCTCTCCCCCCTCCCGCCCTCCTTCTCCATCCTCCCTTTTTCTTGAAAGTGTTAGTTCTCCCCAGGCGCTAGCTTGGCCCCTGCTGGGGAGCTGGTAATTGCAGGGAGCCTGGGTAGTAAACAGGTTGTATTGTGAGTGTAGTTGTGACAGGAGCTCTGTGAAGCTAACCAGCTCTGACGGCCAATGCTTGTTCAATTTCTCCATCCCCCATACCGTGTTAGACCCACCGGCGATAAGCCATGCTTCCTACACAGGGCAACTTCAGTGCTTGAATGATGTAACAATTAGCCCAGGCTATACCACACAAAAAGAGAGTAAGAGAGATGAATTAAAGGGAAAGATGGATTTGGGAGTAAAGAAAGAAGGGTCGTAAGTAGGGAGGGAGGAGGAGGGAACAAGCGGTAACCAATATGGCTGAGTGTCTGAAGATGCAGTTTCAACAGAAGCTGGAAGAATCACCAAATTAATTTTAGAAGTACAGAAACAAGTAAATGTAGCCTACTTTATGTCTATTAATGTACACATAGGTGACAAGTTAAAAAAAAGACCATGTTTTTTAGTAGTTAACCTTGAGCCTCTTTGCATCGATTCTACAAGTCTTTGAAACCTTTAAGGAACTCAAACATCTCAGACAGCTGATCATTTGGGTTACGATCCGATGACCGTGAATGGTAACATATTATTCACATAGTTTTAATTATGGTCAAATCATCCAGTGTCTCTTTCACTGTTTGATCAAAAGTGGCTCCATCCAGACTCAACCATGTTGCCAACATGTGGATTTTCTGGCTTTAAACAATTGACAGGATGGCAGCTAGAGGTAAACACAAACTCCTGGCTCCCGAATGTCCTGTAAAAGCCAATGGGAGACATCATAGATGATGTGTCCATGTTTTTCAACTGCGATAGCAGAAGAGAAACAGAAAGAAATAATAACTGTGCAAGATTTGTTAAACAAAATAAACAGAACACAGTATGTAAATGCTGACCTTGAGCCTGTCTATTGGATGTATAGGTCAGATTTTAATTACCGAAAGAGCATTCTACCTTTTTGGCAAAAACTAAACAGTGAATACAGAATAAAGAATTGACAAGAATGGTAATTGATTGTGACTGAGTAGATTGTAGTGTTAATGTGGTCTCTAATGTATAATAATGTATATAATAACGTATATCTCTAATGTTCTACTGAAAAAAGGAGAAGCGAGGAGAAGTGAAAAATGAAGATTACAACAAATAAGACAGATGGAGGAGAGGCAAAATGAAGACAGGGAGAACAGAGAGGGAGAGAAGTGTACATAATGAGGTAGATGCACTCTTATGCTTTTCAATTTGGATGCATCCAACAGACCAGTTATTGGACTGGAGGGCAGAACATGTACATAAAAATGAACATCATACTACTTACTACCACATAATACATTTCTCTCTCTCTTTCTCTCTCTCTCTTTCTTTTCATTTTAAAGTACTAGTTTTTTATGTTTTCCCATCTCATTCCCTTTCCCATTTCTCCTTCTTTCATAATGTCCTTCATGTTCCTTGCTGCCGTCTTCTCTGTACCACACACATTATGAAGCAATGTGTTATTTGTGTGTGTGTGTGTGTGTGTGTGTGTGTGTGTGTGTGTGTATGAGGTGAGTCAGCTGGGGTCTCTCTCCTCTCAGCTGTGAGGCTGAACTAAACACAGAAGTGTTTGGCTTTAGGTCATCTGCGATGCATGTAGCTTTCGCTTTGCTTTATGCAATCACAGGTGCAAGGGGTGCAGGACATCATACACACACACACACACCAGCCCTCACTTGCCACCTCTTTTATGGTAGCACACACACCTACTTGCATTTGCATAACGCACATTCACATAGATGCATACAGTAGTGTGGACACACTTTCGGGTATGCAGAAATAAGCACACACTCACACTTCAAAGTGCACTGTGTTAGAGCAAGAGCAACAGTAGAAAAGAATCGAGAGGGGAGACAGTGAAAGACAGATTGAAAATGAAAAGACAGCAGAGAAATTGAGTGGAGAGTTTCAGGATTAAAGAAAAGGCGCAAAATCAATATTCTGCTTTGAATAGAAGACACATACAGAGGAAGTCACATATATATTCAAATACACTCTGTATCCCCGTATCTCATTCTTTCTCTTTCATTTTTTCATTTTGTCTTCTCTATCTGCATCCGGACATTTTTTTAGTTTCATAACTAAGACGGAGAAACTTTTCCCTCCCTGCTCTCATTCTTTACACTTTCCTAGTTTTATTTCTACTCTCTAAATCAAGCCTGTGAATCAGTTATTAACTTAGCACATATTTACTTATTAACCATTGGGGTATTTTAATAATTTAGCACAGAATAATTGATTCCAGTCAACTTGTTTTCCATATGAATCTACTAGCAAAACTCTCAGACAACATTATAAAGTCTATGAACTTAATGAACAAATACAGGTGAAGATCCCTCTGTCAATTTTACATTTTCCAATTCCACAGAAAGCATATACATCAACCTTTCCATTAATCTACAGCCACTTAGACTGACTTCAGTGATGCTCTCCACTCAGAAATACCTCATCGACCCATCATCCCCCATTTATATAAATAACCTTCTGTCCCCGTTAGATCTCCATCACACAGGGGTCACCGTATCAACCAGATGAGCAATGACCTGGCACTCTAACCACTGAGGCAGTGGGACAGTGAGCTGGCGGGGTTTAACTTTGAGTAGCCTCTACTGATGGGATGGACTTGGTTCAGAAACCCAACCAATGATACTTTAGCATAGATCAGATTGAAAAGAAAACTTTATTTAAAACAAACAACGGTTATCTCAGTTTAGTTCAAATCAAACCCTTTCTGGGGATTCTTTACTCTCTTCAGGACACAACCAGGTAAGTGGGAAAGTATTGTGGGTTTGTGATGATATGATTGTGATGATGATGATGAAGATTATATTGATGCTGATTATGTTAATATTGATGGCAATATTGTGATGGTGGCAGGGATGAAGATTATGATATTTATGATGTTGTTGCCTTTGCAGGATTGTTCTTTCTGGTTTAAGTCTTGCTTCTTCTGTGAAAACAACACTCAAAATCAAAATCAAGGCAACTGCCAAGCAAATCCAGTTGAAACAAACCTGTTGATTTTTCAAAGTACCTGGCACTACTAACTTTCTTCCCCTTGCTCATCAACTCTTTCACATCTCATTCCACGTGTTTCATTCTTCCTAGCTTTCTCTGTTTATGTTTCTCTCAGTGGTGCCAAATGCATCTTTCTCTGTGTGTTACTTTATATTACTCTTTCAATATATATTTCTGTTTGTGCATGCTTGTTTATGATTTCCTTCTTCTGTCTGTGTTTTCTCCGTCGGTCAGTATTGTCTCTGTAGGATTTGTCTCTTCTACTTTCTTTTGTTACTTTTAATCCCCTATCCACTTTTATTTTTTGTGTCTGTTTATGAAAAAGTGGACGTTGTTCCCATGCTGAACTGTTATTGAAGAGATGTATTTTGATATATAGTTTATGTGGTTGTTCCATTTTTTTATTACTTCATAGCTCCATGATTTGATTAGGTCTGCAGCACATAGTTACAGTAGAAACATAACGGATCAAGTCAAGTAAAATAAAATGCAAGTACTTTCTGTTGATTTTCAGACACATTCAAAAGGAATTCTTCTGTGACTGGGCATTGTGTGTGTCAGCTTAGTACTTTACTTTCTACCTTCCTCTTTTTCAAAAGATCAAATGGTCTCATTCTGAGCTGCTGAAAAAAACCTTTACCAGCATACCTCGTAAATTCTGTTTTTAATGACAATAATTCCTCACCTTGCCCAATTTTAAAAAAAAGGAAGAGATCACAGAGTGTGCAGTTAACAGATCTGTCTTTCTCACGGTCGACACAGTCCCTTGTCATAATGGCACCAAAAGCACAGGAACCATTAATAACATTAAGGAAAGGCTCTGGTCCATTTAGGTGTGTCAATGCGTACTGCAAGTGGACCAGCTACTCCTGAATGCAGCCATTATTAGTTCCATGTATTTGACACAAAGAAAAGGTCAGTTGTGAGAAAGCCTTAATTATAATACACAATTACATCGCAATGCATTGAAAAAAACTGGAGTTGTAATGTGTGATATTCTCAATCTTGGCAATATGTGTTAAGATGTACAGTAAAAACACACTGTAGACTACAGTTAAGTGCAGTGCTGTTCAAAAGAGATAACCATACATTGCTGCATCTCTTTTTATAGTCCCTTTGACGTCTACTTTTGTATACAGAATGCTGGATGTAATGTGAAAGAGTGAAAGAGTTTATATACAGTATACATACAGTGGCGGAGAAGTAAATGCAAGATGAGTAGACAATCATTCAGGCCAGCTTAGTCTCATTCTCACGTTAAACGCAACACGCAGGTAGACGAGACAATACCTAGAAATACCTTCCGGTGCTTGGTACCTAACCTGGGATTGAAGGTGGGATGATGCCATCCCCCTGCTAACTTGGCGTCCTGGCACCCCCTTGCCATAGTATCTCTGTTGTACCTCGTCAATCTGTAGTTGTGATATCAGTTTGCAACTGCATATATTGGAAAGCTGAGCTAGTTATTGTTTCTTGGTTATCTTAGATGTTGGGTCTCGAGGTATCCATTGATCCCACATTCTCTTCATGTAAACCCTTTCCCTGGGGGTCACTTGTGCAGCAGCATTCCAGTAGTTCCATACTCTCTGCCCTAGTACATGTATGTCTTGTCCCAGAAGCCCATTTCTCATCAGGTTGCCCTGATTCCCCAACAGACCTCATTGACATCCGAGCCGGTATCACTCTCCTGTTTATGGTTTTGTTCATACTCAACGCAGGTAGGCATGTAGCATCAAGGATCTATCAGTCTATGTATCAAACCAATGTGACATTGGTAAACACTAACTAAACACTGCATTTAGGAGGGTCATGATCAAGTCAAAGTTTTGCTAATGTTTCACCTTTCATTTACACACAGATGCACTTGCATAAAACGTAGGCATTAGACTGAGAATATACTGCTCATCTACAGTTCCTCCCTGTATGGGCTGACATACATTTGGGCTGAGACTGGCAATCTGGCACTCCTGGCAGACGGAAATTGACAGGCCGAATCTTGTTCCCAGTCCGACACAGGAATAGACGCAGCTACTCACACTCATTTACAGAAACATTTAGTAGACTTGCACACAAAACTCATACAGCAAAATGCTTTAGCTTGCATGCAGAGCAGTCATTTGTCCACACTAACAAGTTTCATATGCCTCCTTCTTCCTTGCAGTCTGATAATCTTGGCCTGTGACAGAAGGAAAAACTTTAGTCAACCAAAATTATTTACAGTGTATAATAGACACTGGCTCAGTGGTTAGCACTGCCACCGCACAGCAAGAAGATTTTAGCTTTTTGTATCAGTTTCTTCGGTAATAAACATTTACTTAATGAAATATATCAATTTAATTAAGCTGCCACAAATGAAAGACATGAAAAAGAAAAAGAGAAAAGAGTGGAGGAACAGAGATAGAGTTTGAAAGAAATTACCATAAGATGAGTTTGTACATGTTTTAGGACATGAACAATTTATTGGTAGCTGGAAACTCTAAAGAGAAATGACCTCTTGGGAATACAGAAGGGCATACACTACAATACATAGATCTTGAATACTGCTTTCTATTTTCTTTGCAAAGGCTTTTCTTTAATTTAAAAAGAGTTTGAGGTCATCAAAGGTTCAAATCTGTTGCCATTCATGTTTTTTTGGTCTGCATGCTTGGCCTTAAGATTTAGAGGCTTATAAATACCAATAATTTCCATCCTAAATGAAGAGAAGTGCTAATCGAAAGATGAAAAACAAGATGAAAAACACCATAGACATGACCTTGTTCTTGTTCTTCAGTGGTAGGCATGGCAGCCTGATGAATTCAGCACAATCTGAAATACTCAAATCTCGACATTAGACCTCATATTACTTTTTCATATTAAATGTATTTCCAGATTAAATTAATGTTCACATTGAATACCTAGACTGGACATCCACATTGTGATTTGCACAGTGTGAGCTGTCAGTAGCTATCTGGGGCAGTCGGTACCAAAGGCTACATGCTTAAAAGTAAAAAAAATGTTCCACTTAAGCGATGTATGGTGCTGCTGTACTGTAGTTCAGTGAGTTTAATATGGTGCTAACACTGTCAGGGTTAGGGGTCCAGGTCCCACTGGGCCCATCTGCCAAAAAAGCAAGCACTCATACATAGCAGGCACTTTGGATTAAACCATCTACCAAATTGAATACAGTGCAGTAATGTTATGTGGAGCATGTTTTTGAAGCTTATAATAATTCTGCTCAAGGTAAAGGAAAGCAGCCAGCATTTAGTCATCACAAGAGGGGTCTTCACATAACAAAAGTCAAGCATCGCAGTCTGCAGGAAAGGAGGTGCAGGAATGACATTGAAATATTGTTGAAGAAGAAATTATGTGGCTTTAGAAAATACCTGATCCTTTGTAATACATCCATGGTGAATACATCTGTTGCAACTGTATCCTGCAGCAGCAATGTACTTGAACCTAAAAGTAAAAGCATTGACAGTTCTATAAGCTGAGATCAATCAAACACAAGCGTACATAAAACAAATAAACTCTCCTGCATACCGCTTGCTCCCAACACACACAACTTGAACTTTGAGGTTATATATTTGTTACACTTACTGTATTTTTCTCTAGCATTGCTGCCTCAATGCTCTCTCTCCATCAGAAAATATTTTTTTGGTGCTACATTGAGTGTTTGGTTTTGCTAATGTGCAAACAGCTTCAGGCTTCTCTCAACTCTGTTGTGTTTTGGCCCGGAGGAGCAAAGTCACAGGGTGTGAATATACAACAATACACCGCCCCGGACAAATTATGTCCTTTTAAAAGTTGCATCTCATATCTGTAGATACTGAAATAAAAAGTAAAAAGTTGCTCAGTAAACTTAATACTGAATGTCACTGGGCACTGGTTTTGTTCATGTCTCCTTAGTTATGTCATCTAATATGTCATTTTTTTTAGTTGACCATGAACTTAACACAACCCCAGATTGCAATTGATTAAAAAAAGTTAATCTAGCAACATCCAAGGAAGAGCTGTGCAGCTTTTATTCCATATTAACTGGTAGAATATACACAGTCATAGGCAGGCGTTCATCGTCCATGTTCTTTGCTCTCTCTCTCTGTGCATCTAACAGATTCTCATTAACACTATCTCACCTTCAGTCCAATATGTAAATTAAATAATTGGACTCACAACGTGAAGTAAAAAATACACATGCACCATAAGGAGCCAGCCTAAGTCACTCTGCGTTTTCATTTTGGTCTTTGTAAAGAAGAGAATATGATTATTATGACCTCCAGATTGTCATCATATCGTTGTCAGATCCAATTTACAACTAATATGATTGAATACTAAGATGGATTTCATTACCAATAACATTTATTCACAGTCTCTTTCAGATGACTGGGCTTGACTTAATAGAAGATACTGAATGTGTATGTTTGTGTGCATCTGTGTGTTTATAAGCAAAGGAAGCGGTTTCCATCTGTACTTCAGAGAAAACTTAATTTGCACAGTATGTGTGTACATATGAGTGAGTGTGTCTGACGGTGTTTATGCAAAGCAGCAACAAGAGGGCTATTGTCACAGGAAACCAACACACCTCTCTTTCTATGAAATCTAATTTGGTCCCACAGTGCATCTTATTTTTATGATGGAACAGGCAAAAGATGTTCCGTAGATATGGGAAGGTAGGGAGGTATGAAGAGGTGAGGGAGCTTTTGTCCTGTTCCTCATGAATACATATTCTTGATTAAGTTCATCTGTCTAATATCTAAAGTCCTTTGGATAAAACCGAAGGAGAGAGGTTTTGTTCCCACACAATATTTAGCTTCAGGGTTTATCTAATATCTGTTTTATGAGATATATAATAGATATGTAAGATAAATATATAAGCTAATTATTGTTTATTAATCAGCATGGTGGTGTGGTGCACAGTATAGCAGTTCATACCAATTATATGACAATTCAATATTAACGCTGATTTGGTTTTTGTTTACTTAATTTTTCTAAAAGCTTAAATTGACCTTTGCCCATAGTCAATGGGGTTATTATTATTATTATTATTATTATATAGCCTGTATTTCTAGGAAGGTATTGCTGAGTGTATTTGCTGAAATTGTCTTCTCACACAGCTGTTCTTTTTAAAAAGCAAGTTTTATCATTTTTATAATGTGTTTAAATTTCCAGGCAGCAGTTATCCAATTATTTCCATCAATCAGGAGGGACTTTTGTAATTAAATTAATTTGTTTGACAAAAAATGTTTGATGATTTTTACGACCTTCCACTTTTTCCGCCATATGTCCTTCTTTTCAGCTGGATGTCTGTTACCTTCCGCTTTCTTTGTTTTGGAATTTTAAACACCATATCTGTCCAATCTGAGTTTTCTGTTGAACGACCAAAACAACTTTTGAACGGACACATTCCACCAAAACAAGTTCCTTCCCGAAGCTAATTTGCATTGGCACCAAAGCTCCGTGCCGACTTTAGCACCGCCTATGGCGATTGTGACTGGTTTAAATAAACCCCTTTAAACCAGAGCATGTTTGTCTCCCATACTGGAATGCTGTGTGGACTATGTGGCAATGTGAGACTATTGGTGATTAGACCCAGTTAGGTGATCCATCACGTTTCTATTTTAGTTAAGTTATGATATGGTTATTTGGCAATTTGGCAACACACAACAGTAATGTAATATTAAATCAGAGATGATGTTCAATGTCTCTGTATATACTGGATGGAAATGAATGCAATCTGGGGTAAGGTAGATAAAACACATTGGAAATCCTCAAACCTGATCTGAAAATGGTTTGATGTATGATTTATAGTAAAAGAACATCACCATGGTCCTTTGAAGGACCAGCTGCCAAATGGCATCTGGTAATAATCACAAATACTTCTCTTCAACAGCTAGATTCCAATCTTGGTTCTATTTGCATACAAGACATTTCCATTTGTGTCTGCTTAATCAATAATTTCACAGAATTCCAAGATTCCGTTCTTCTCCTGAGAATATGACAGGACAGCAAAATTATTAACACTATATTACAGCCATGGAGTTGCCACCTAACAAGTATATATCACAACCTCAGCGTTTCTTATCAGACATCAATGTGAGGTACCTATTGCAAGTCTCAAATGCTTCAGAAAAGCTGCTTAGTGGTAAAGTGGCTTGGCTGGCAACGTGCTTTAGAGCATTGCTGAAAAACTATGCATAGTTGACAAAGCTTGCCGCCTAATAAGGCAAAAAACAAGCTTTAATTTGACCTGAAATAGCCTTCAAAAGACCAGCAGTGCATTGCATTCTATCTCCTACAAGGGAACGAGCCGACAATCCGACCACTGTCTCACATTAGGCCTAATTAATTAGCGCTTAGTGCTGTGATATAAATCCCTAATTGAAGCTCACTGACCTTGGAGTTATTTTCAGTACTCAGAAGGCAAAGGCAGCCCTCTCCTGAGTGTGTTTATAATAAAAATATCTTTTCTATTTTGTTTAGCACGGTTCTGTGTGTGTGTGAGTGTGTGTGTGTGTGTGGCTGTGTGTGGCTGTGTCTGTCTCTCTGCCTGTCTGTCTGTCACACGTTAGCACTGTGGGATGATGGGTTTTGAAAGGTGTTGGGTTAAATTATGAGAAAAGCTTGATTGAGCATATGGTATGTAATCACACTACTGCCATTGTATTCAAATTACAGAATTTGTGAATTCAAATGTTGTGAAAAGTATGACATCGGTGATTGTTTGGCTTTCCTTTAGGTAGTTTTAAACTGTCTTTACAGTGAATACAATATTTACAGTTCACATGTCACAACAACAATGTGTCTTGTAATTTCACTGAATATAAAATAATGTATTTTTTCATTATGACAATATTGTGATTATGTATTCATGCTTGTTTTAATTTGTGCCCATGTGTCCTCACATGTGAGCAGAATATTTTCTTGTTATTATTTTGCTCTGTTACTACTACATGTGACGTCTGTTGACCAGAATGCTGTTTCCACATTTTATTCAATTTATTCAGTAGAAATAAATTCAGTAAACATCTGCAAAATACAAATTAGTTTAAGATGGTGAAATTAACCAATCACTGGAAACTGCAGTTTTTGCAGAAGGCAGTTTTTTTGTGTTTCAGTTTCAATGTATGATGTTGAAATTGCCAGTGTAAATATGTAGCTGATTAATTGTTAAAGAATATCAGCTTAGCGTCCTCAAAAATGTACCCTGATTTAGTCCTTCTTGGTAATTAAATAACAGGTGTGGAGGTTCCAAAAGTAGAAACTAATGAGTTCTGAAAAGGGAAGCCATCGTTTTCTAAAGAATTACCTAAATACTTCCATTTGGACACTGCTAACAGTGCTGTAAATACAGTATAGGTGAAAGAGAAGTGTGTTCATTTGTCCCCATTTACCTTTTTTTTTTTTGGGGGGTGATGGATGCAGAAAGGGGCCCATGAAGAATGCATATGTACAGGGTCAAGAGTTTTGTGTTACGCTCCTGCGTACAAGAGAGGGAGTGAGAAAGTAATTTAGAGGTTTGGATTGAGTCTTTAGCAGAGTCTTTACCTTCAAGCAAAAAGCATATTTTACTATCTGACATCTGCATTCCCTGGGAAGTCGGTTGGTGTCACCTTGACACAGGAACATACGTAGACATCAAGGAAACCGTGACTGCAGATAATGGCTTTTCTGTGTCCGGATCAAACCAAATAGGGAAAAGCACTTAGATGAATCCCACAAATCTTTTGATCAGCAAAGAGAACAGACTTAAAAAAAAATCCTCTGTGCTTTTAAAACCTTACAAGGTTGATCTTGTGTGAGAAAGTATTTTCTTGCTCATTGTATCACATTAATAGGCCTACTGGGATTTTTGTGATGTTACAGATAACAACATTCACATAAAAGAGTTTATTGTAATCTAAGTTCCTCTGAAGAGCAGCATTTAACTAAATGCTTTTGGTGTTAAATATTCAATAGTGAAGATTTCAGTAAAAGAGAAAGCTTTCACATTTGTAATGCCACCCTCAGCCTTGATACAGAGGTGATATGAGAATTCTTCAGCCATCAGGCTGTTTATATGGTACCTTCTGTTTATTATTCATAGTTTTATTATTCATCAGTGATTTTCCAACATAAGGGGGTGGGTGTCAAGTGTGATAGCTCAGACTATATCCCAGATTTTTCTTTTTTATAAATAATGCATTTTTGTTTCATGTTCTGGTTTTAAAACTACATTAATTTGTCTAATAGGTGTGATATAAATACAGGTCAACATTTTCCTCTTTTAAAGGCATAATTCTTACAGCGAAAATGTGGTTAACATAAAACCTGCTACTCACATAAAGGTATCCTTACAAATGACATAATTTGCATAATGGGGCTGCTGTAGGTCAAACCTCTAAATGTATGCTGTTGATGTTTAATCTCATTTCCATGGAGGCTATGCTAATCTCTCAAAATGGGCTTGATTCACTGCAACTGCAACAAACTCTTTTTATTTTTTTTTTTTTTAAATACCACTGCATATTTTAGTTCAGTCCATTAAGCATTTAATTTGCCAAACCATGGATTTGTAGCTCTCAACTGGACTGAGCAAAATACCATGAGGCAGTGCCACCATTTTAACATAGTGTCAATGGTGGGTTAAATAACGTGTTGTTGGCTTCATACGTGTCATACAGAGTGTAATTCTAACATTTATCAAACTAGTCCTGAATCTTGCAGCAGCCTCAAATAACTGAGTTACCTGATATAATTGGTTTTCCCGGGGACGTGCTTAACATAAGGTGAACAGATTTCTCAGACAAAATCCGGGGACATTTTCAGCTCAGAAGCGTAAACACCTCCAAAACAGGTCATGTTTTTATCTTTGTAAAACTTAAAATAGGGACACAGCCCCAGGGGCATCACAAGACCTAGAGCTGCACTGGGGCACAAGGGGGGTCCATGGGCCTGTCTATTTTAACGGTGCTCTAAGCGATGTTGGGTGACATTACTTCTCGTTAACGTTCAAAGTATTTTCAAACAAAAAAGACTAGCTCGCCCCTCCCTCCCCCTCAGCCCCTCCCTCTGTTCACTCAATCTGTTGCACTTTGAAAAGAAATTCAGAGGTTGGACTTGATTATTCTTATCTATGGATGGAAATATTTGTGCTGTAGCCTGAACTAGTTTGCACTTCAGAATTTTAACCATGCACACACAGGTGGAATTGGTTTTTCTTCATATTTTTGCATTAATGTCACTAGGAAGCATACCAGTAGAAATATATATTCATATTTGTAAGTATATTTGTCTGGAATCTGGGAATATAATAACCATTATGGTGGGATACACTGGCTAAGCAATTTACAAAATTGTCTGTGCTGACATAAACAGTTTACATGAGAATACATTATAATTTTGGAGACCATGTACATTTTTTTTTGCAATTTCAAAACTGGATTACTCGGGAACCACTTGTTGAACTGATGCATGTGTGAAGTGAAGAGTTTGTGAGATATTTCACAGAGAGTAATGGGTGATAACATTTCATGTAGGCCTCATTCTCATTAGGGGCTGAGCCTCCCTAAAGGTCTGATCCTAGACTCACCCCTGCTGCTACTTCACACACCTCAGAGGGGAATGTTGTAATGTTACTGAACTACATTTATCTGACAGCTTTTGCTTTATTGCGTCAGGCTTGTTTCTACAACAGCTCATTGAGTACCGGATATATTAAAAACTATTGAGGACATATTTTCCTTTGACATTGACCCAGTATTAAACGAGATCACTGATGTCAGCAGCAGAGAAACAAGCTACAATGTAAGTTAATAATGGACTGGATAATTGTCCAGCTTGTATTTACGTTCATTAAAGTGCTTGTTTTGTTTCTGACAGGCTCAGATTAATATTCTAAGTGTCTGACAACATTATGCAAAGGATTTCTAAGAAGGTCAACCTTTCTGTTAAAGATTGATATCCTTTTTTTAAACATAAAAAGTCCGCAAAATTGAGTTCGCTAAACCCACCAGACTCCATGTAAATAATCAGTGTAAAACACGGCTTTCTAAAACATCTCTGAGCTCTGAGCAGCGCTGGCTCTGGCTGTCTTGAGGCTGCGTGTGTAGGGTGTGCGACTATCGGCTCCGTTTGGTCAATGTTTTCTTTCTTTCATTCCAATTTTGGGTCTGTCAGTCACAGTGAAAACCGGGGACATTTCCGGGGACAGATCCAGCCAGGGACAGGTCACCAAAACCGGGGACGTCTGGTCACCCTAGCTTAACATCGAGACGCCTCCAGAAAAATGTCCTCCATTGACCCAGATTGCATCTAACACAGGGGTGGGCAATTCATTTTCCCAAGGGGCAACATGAGAAACAGGGACTGTTATGGAGGGCCGAACCAATAGGCTAAACCCAATTCTGCTCAATATTCATTTTTATCACTTTAAAAAAAACATTTTAAGGTCTTTGATAAGCTGCAACTTGTAAGGGCACAAATGTTCTGATTAGGACATGAAAAAAGTGAAGCAGATATAGTACAAAATGCAATTATGTCACTATTTAATCAACGTCCACGAATGCAATTGTGGACATTGGACACCCAAAAGGTGCATGTTTTTAGCCATTTTTCAAAGAATAGCATTGCTCTGTTCCTTAAACATCATGCTGTCACAGTGCTGCTGTAGAGTAATTTCTTAGTTTATTATGCAAGAATGATGTCCTCTCTCCTGCTCTAGCCCCAGTCTCTCCATTGTGAGAGGTCATTTGGTTGGTCCCTGGAGGACCATTCATCTGGGACAAGCAGTAAATCACACAGGGATTCAGTGAGGGATACACAGGATGCATTTTGATCAGACGTCCCAAAAATTTGGGACAGTCCCAAAATCCGAGCAGTTGTCACGAATCCTGCCCTAATTGTCCTGAAAATTACAGCAATGCCTCAAGAGCAGACTCGAGCAGTTATAGTCTGATGGTGATTGAATCGTCCTACAGCCAGCTCCCGTTAGCTGCTACATAGGCTTGATAAATACACATTGCTATATTTCATTCATTCATTGTTGAAATGGAGGCTCAGACTGGAACAGGTAGCTAAAAAGCTAAAATGTCTCTGCAGGTACAGGAAGGACTGGGTAAGGTAATGCTCTTGGATTACTGCAGTTTGAGCATTTTGCAATGTTTGTAGGAAGGAGATTAGTATTTCACACAAGGGGGAGTCAGATGCCAGGCTGCATGCTAGCAGCAAACTACATATAACTAACAGCACAAGTGTACAGACACTTTGTTCTGTACCAACACTTTGGTCTCATCCTTCTTTAAGTGGGGGGATGACTCCATGAATAATAAAATAGCTGCTGCTGAGCTGATTTTTTATTTGTATTTTCGGGTTCAAATTCCTGAAGACAAATAATAAAATCAATAATTTTGGTGTGGAATTTTGAAATTCATGTTACACCCCTCACACATGGCAGGTGATTTCCTGACTTTTTGAAAGCTGTGGATGGTTGCATGTTGAAATGTCTGCGATTGTGTTGGTTGCATTGGTGTTGGGGAAAAGTTGGTTCAAATAACTTAAAAAGGACACTTCTGGCTTGAATTGTAAAACCCCCCTTTGAAAGCAGCAGAGGGCCATACGGTTTCATCGTTTCAGAGATTTAAATATTGACAGGCACTGCTCTAAGATACCTTTTATTGTTGCTACAGCTAGGGTTATCACTCTTGTGTGTATTGAACTGTATTGATTCACCTCTGACAGGCTGGGTGTGAGCAATTTAAAAAACAGCCGGTGACAGACATGCAGACACTGATGTGCAAAAACGTTCTCTTGTGCAAGGCAATTTGAGGCCCTGCTGCTACATAAAACTACTTATTCTAATGGCTTTACGTTTATCTCGTAGCTGTTTCAGAGGGTCATCACTGTCAATCTATGTGATGTTACTACTGTAGAGGTAAAAACAGTGCAGTATAAATGAAGTAAGCATTTAAGCATTTAACCCTCCCTTGAAAAAAATGTCAAAAAAGCGCAAAAAACAAGACTTAAAAACGTCAGGATAAGCTTAAAAAACATCACAAGAAGTGACAACATCATCAGAAAGCATGACAAAAGTATTGAAAAAGACGGCCAAAACCTTAAAAAGATTTTATTTAAATATTGACGCACAAAAACAAAAAGTTTCATGATCGACAGAAAGTCAACACAAGGATTAAAAGAGGGACTGCTACAATAGCTAATGTCGCTATAGACAACCAACATCAAATCACAAAATGAATTAGGTCATTTTAACACAGCCATATCAAAGGTCTCCAATTAGTTTTACTTGAGAAGTTTCATAATTTGCTTGCAAATCAGCTGTATTTGTCAGGACAGATGGATGAGCAGATGGAGGTGATGAGCACAAATCACAATCAGCCTGCCATTACTTCCCAGACATATGCTTAATATGACATGTTACAATTACACTGTCACAACAGAGCCTCATTTATCCAAATTTCAGGCACCATCTAGTTGTGTCAGATTGCTTTGACACAGCAGAATCTTAGTGATCCACATATTAGATATTGGTTAGATCTAGGGTGACCACATGAGAATGGGTAAAATTCGGGACAAGATGAGACGAGGGGGGATAACATGAATTTCAAAGCTCTGCACCAAAATGATTTATTATTTTTATACAGGAACTCAACTGTCTGGCATGTAAACCTGAAAATACAAATAAAAAATCTTTAAAAACATGAACTTATGTGTCATTATGAAACAAAAAAAACAAACACAAAACGTTGGTCTGTACAGTTGTGCTGTTATATAGTTATATGTAGTTTGCTGCTAACATGCAGCATGACGTCTGACTCCTCCTTGTGTGAAATACCAAACTCTTTTCTCCATACAGTGCAAAACACTTTGATATCATCACGTAAAACTGCAGTAACCCAAGGCTATTTCCCTATCCAGTCTTCCCGGTACATGCAGAGATATTTTTGCTTTTTAGCTACGTGTTCATCGGGTCCTGGGACACCAGCCTGAGCCTCCATTTCAACAATGAATGAAGGAAAAATAGCAATGCCTTTCTGTCTAGGTAGGGCCTACTTACAATCATCAGAGTATAACTACTCAAGAGTCTGCTCTTGAAACTTTGCTCTAATTTTTGGAACAATTAGGACAACTGCTAGGACTTTGGGACTGTTCCGAATGTTTTGGAATGTCTGGTCACCCTAGTTAGATCACTCTAAAAGCCTTACTTAACATTACTTGGGGTTAGAGTTAAGGTAATCACAATCTGTGAAATCTCTCAAGGATTTTCCCACTCTATATTTCAACAATCACCACATATGTGCTTAAACAATTCACGATCATAAGCACATATCTCAATTTCCACTGTTGCAGAAAACCAAAGATCACATATCTTATTGGAGGCAGTATTTGAATGTTCTGTCTTTATAAACAAAGTTGTTTATTACTGTAGATGTGATCAACTTAATGACACACAAAGCTATGTCATATGCTGAAAGAAGCCATTCACATTCAGGTTGCCCTTTTGTTCAAACACTGCTGATGGCTATTTTTTCCCCATCATCTTGGTGCAGACCTTTTGTGGTAAATGCTCACAAGTGGATTACAAACACATTTTTTTCTGAAATACCTTAGAGATTCAGGTCAAAATGTACCCGTCCATATCTTAAAGACAACTCCAAAGGGCTGCACTCTTGGAGTTAGAACAGAGGCAAGATGGTTGGTCCCGGCGATTGAGTGTAAGTCACTGATAACGTGACATTGGTATCCACAACAGTTTGGGGTTGTCTACAGAAACAGGCCAAAGGTTTGGACACACCTTCTCTTTCAATGCTTTTCCTTTATTTTCATGATTATTTACATTGTAGATTATCACTGAAGGGATCAAAACTATAAATGAAATTATGTACTTATGTACAAAAAAGTGTGAAAACATGTCTTATATTCTAGTTTCTTCAAAGTAGCCACCCTTTGCTTTTTTGACTACCATTTCAGGTGGTCACCTGAAATGGTTTTCTCTTCACAGGTCAGGGTTAATTAGTGGAATTTCTTGCCTTATTAATGGAGTTGGGACCATCAGTTGTGTTATGCAGAAGTCAGGTTGATACACAGCCGACAGCCCTATTGGACAACTGTTAGAATTCATATTATGGCAAGAACCAATCAGCTAAGTAAAAAGAAACAAGTGGCCATCATTACTTTCAGAAATGATGGTCAGTCAGTCTGGAAAATTGCGAAAACTTTGAATGTGTCCCCAAGTGCAATCACAAAAACCATCAAGCATCAAAAACAAAACTGGCTCACATGAGGACCGCCCCAGGAAAGGAAGACCAAGGGTCACCTCTGCTGCTGAGGATAAGTTCATCTGAGTCACCAGCCTCAGAAATCGCAAGTTAACAGCAGCTCAGATTAGAGACCAGATGAATACCACACAGAGTTCTAGCAGCAGACACATCTCTAGAACAACTGTTAAGAGGAGATTGCACAAAACAAGCCTTCATGGTCAAATAGCAGTTAGGAAACCACTGCTAAGGAGAGGCAACAAGCAGAAAAGATTTATTTGGGCCAAGAAACACAAGGAATGGACATTAGACCAGTGGAAATCTGGGCTTTGGTCTGATGAGTTAAAATTTGAGAGCTTTGGTTCCAACCACAGTGTCTTTGTGCAACGCAGAAAAGGTGACCGGATGGATTCTACATGCCTGGTTTCCACTGTGAAGCATGGAGGAGGAGGTGTGATGGTGTGGGGGTGCTTTGCTGGTGACACTGTAGGGGATTTATTCCAAATTGAAGGCATACTGAACCAGCATGGCTACCACAGCATCCTGCAGCGACATGCCATCCCATCCAGTTTGCGTTTAGTTGGACCATCATTTATTTTTCAACAGGGCAATGACCCCAAACAAACCTCCAGGCTGTGTAAAGGCTATTTGACCAAGAAGAAGAGTGATGGAGTGCTGCGCCTCCACAGTCACCGGACCTGAACCCAATCGAGATGGTCCAGGGTAAGCTGGACCGCATAGTTAAGGCAAAAGGGCCAACAAGTGCTGAACATCTCTGGGAACTCCTTCAAGACTGTTGGGAAACCATTTTAGGTGACTACCTCTTGAAGCTCA
Organism: Etheostoma perlongum; assembly: GCA_026937815.1. Taxonomy (NCBI): domain Eukaryota; kingdom Metazoa; phylum Chordata; class Actinopteri; order Perciformes; family Percidae; genus Etheostoma; species Etheostoma perlongum. Next base: position 8,161,051 of record CM049371.1, on the reverse strand, counting down.
TCAAGAGAATGCCAAGAGTGTGCAAAGCAGTAATCAAAGCAAAGGGTGGCTACTTTGAAGAAACTAGAATATAAGACATGTTTTTAGTTATTTCACACTTTTTTGTCAAGTACATAATTCCACAATTCCATTCATAGCTTTGATGCCTTCAGTGAGAATCTACAATCTATGTAAATAGTCATGAAAATAAAGGAAACGCATTGAATGAGAAGGTGTAACCAAAGTTTTGGCCTGTACTGTATGTCTCCACCACTCCACACTGAGTTACTACGTCACGGTTAACCCCTAACCCCTTAAGGATTTCTTAAACAAAAGACAAAGGTACAAAGATAAGGATGGAGAAGTAAAACAGCAAGTCGGGAAGGTGGAAAGAGAGGGTTGGAGGAGGAGGAGGGAAGGAAAGAAAGAAGAAAGGGTGTATCAGTAAAGAGGAAAGAAGAAAAGGAAGGAAGCCCAGCAACACAGTGACATGTAGAGCACAGCTGCAGATAGGTAAAACATACAAAAAGAAAGAAAATTGGAATAGAGAATGCCTGAAAAATTGCGATGTTGAAACCATCACATCATAGCTCTGGGCATTAAAAACAATGGCCAGTAGGAGGCTTTTTTTATGGCAGTTCGCCAATGGCTTATATAGTCAAGTAAGGTAAGGCTTTTACTGTATATCATTGTGCTAGGTGGAGACAAGATAAGAAAACTGTGTTTCACTGATTACAAAGGCTGATTGTCCGACATTAAGAGAGGGTGATATGAAAAAATATACTGTATATAAAGAGGAAGTATTCTGGGAGACATAAATGGCCATGTGTAAATCTATTATTATTGTATTAAATCTACTGGGCAACACTAAGAACATAATCAAAATCATTAATGCCTTTTATTTGACACATACATTATATGTACTGAAATTGCATCAAATGAAGAATTTAGTAGCAGGACCACCATACTCGGCACACAGTAAGTGCACACATGAACACACACAGATACAATGTGTGAAGGATGGTTAGGTTAAAAACCATCTTGCAAGCCATGAGGAGATAAGACCACTTCACTTCCCCATCATTTGGTCAGCTTTATCTAAAGTGTGTTTTTTCCCTCCTTCCCCTTTGTTTTTCCATCCTTTATTTATTGACTCTCTCTTCTCTAAGAAGGTTACACCATGCAGTGCAGGCTTGAAATTATCCTGACCTTAGCACAGGCTCTTGTAGCACACACAGATAGCTTCTCAGGGAAAATAACCATTACTCTGGAATGAAGCATAAATCAAGTGTTTTTCCGGTGGTGCTGGCAATGTAAAAGAAAGGAAAAACTTGGAAACTGGAGGAAAGACATGTAAGAGACACTTCCCTAAGTAATATGCTATTACAGGATCAGTTGTAGAGTGTGAAGTGCTTCCACCAGTTGAAATGTAGATTTTTTTTGCAGTAGTTAATAATTGTATTTTATGCACCAAGTATAAAAATATGTTGCTGGATGTGGGGCAGAAACGCAAAGAATAGCATTACACTAAATGGATTTTGAGCCCGCTAGAACAACAATGCAGATTAATTTGAAATAAATGTATTACACACTGTATATTGGTCTTATTTTCTTACAGCATCATTTATTCACGTTTGCCAATCTTTGCAAAGATTGTACCATTGATCTTTGTTAAGAGACATTAAGAAGAATCATTTTCGTTTCACTCACTTCTTCTGTCATCAAAAAAACCTAATGGTTTGCTGATGGCCTTCTGTAAACCCAATTCAAAAGTGATAAAATGACATTACCACAGTGTTGCAGTAATTAAGACGTTCAGCTGTCTTTTCAATATCCTCCACTCTATATACCTGATCAGATTTCAGCTAGTCCCTTTTCACTTGGCTGTCATCAATTTGTCAGTACTCATGGCCCCTCCGGGCCGATTATTGACAATGTGTTAGAGTGGGATGACGGTAGAAAAAGCTTTAATTTCAGTGTGCAAGCTTGAGAGAAGGTTTGATTCTTGTTATACATTATGTTTGTTTAAAGCTGCAGCGGGTCCATATCTGCTTGGGTTTGTAGTTCATTTTAGGGATATTAACGATAAATCCAGCCATATGGCTAACTCCCCCGCAGGTAGATATTCTTAGCAAGTGGTACTTCTGTCTGACACCTAACCTACTATGAGTTGGAAATGTGGGGCTATAAACTAAACAACTGACAGTGAACCTTTCATTTCATTTCCTTTAATATTTTTTACTGCCCTCACAGGTAGGATGGCTGTTCAAATTAGCCACTTCTCCCAAGCCAAAGGCCCCGCTGGGCAGCATCTGTATTCATCAATGCCATAAGGCCAGACCAATTGTAATATTATTTTATGGCAAAGGCATTTTTCATCCAGCCGGTCTCCAATAACTTCCAACTTAGATTTTATGACTTTTCTCTTCCTGGCTTTTTTCCCTTTTCAGTATGTCTCTAAATACTGCACCTCCTGCTCATTCTGATGCTCACTCAGTCTCTCTTGCTCCATCTCTACCCTTAATATTGCTTTTAAAATTGACTCGTTCTGTTATTTTTGACCCATCCCTCTCTTTTCCTATACCTCCCTCTTCCTGCATCTTCAGTTTTTCATTTATGGCCAGCTGCAGTGAGCTGGGTAATGAAGGCAGCGTTATAAAGTATAGGAGGTGCCTCTGGCCAGCCTCACTGCCTGTGGATCAGCAGATAGACAAATTGAAATAGGATGACGATGGAGACACAGGGGCACAGACTAGAGGATTAGACAGCCATGAAACATAGAAAAGATCCAAGATTAGAAAAATACAATGTGAACAAAGAAAAAACATGGCTGGTATGTAATGTTTTCCCTTATGTTACTCTGCCTTTGTGTAACATATACTATCAGTGAAGAGGAGAAAATGAAGAAGGGAATTTGTCAACAAATAATTATCTAATTAATAGGGTAAATTGATGTCAGTGTCACGTGAGTAAGCAATAATTTAGCCCAGATCTGTTTTTGTCTTCAGTCTGAGGAAAAGTCCAGCTTGGGCAGAAGAGGACTTGGAAGAATGGGATTCTTAGTTAACAGAGACTGAGAAATAAAGACTAATTAGATACAGTGAATAATGCATAGCAATTGAAGGGATGGAGTTGGCTGTACAAGGGCTGCTCACTGGTCTTTGTTTAATGCAAAAATCTGAATCCAGTATCCGGTGGGTGCATGACCACAAACCCAAGGTGTTAAATTGTGTTAAAAGTAAGCTAGCTGTGCACTTTGTGAGTGGAGGCAGAGCTGGTAGTGGTGAGTGTCACACAAATAAGTCTGGAGAGAAGGCAATGACTATTACAGGCACGTCAGGTTATTCTCTCTAATAGCATGAGCTCTGTGAAGCGTTAAGCTGTGGGCAGTTTCTAAAATAACACTTGGAGGCCTGTTGGTGGTCTGAAAAACACATGTTTTGGCTTAGAGTACAGTAGATCCTTCATGGTGTGGTTTGACTTTTGCAAAAGAGGGACTTTGTCTTTTCTGTAAGGTCTCACACACACTTAGGTCTTCCTAAACTCCCTCTTTTGTTATTTTTGTTTTATATCAGCTTGCCCAAACCAAGTTCTGTACTCACATGTAACATAATATGGACAAACAGCAGCTATTTCTATCCCAAAAGTCATTCAGTTAAACCTGTTACACGTGTAAATGAGACTACATTGATTAGCAGACATGCACTGTACAAAGATAACAGCGTGAGCATAACAAGTAGACATACAAAAGATCAAAAAAGATGTGTGTGTGTGTGTGTGTGTGATGAGTTGTGATGGGTGTTATAGTAACTTTTAATTTCATCGTTTCATCACATTTAATCATATTTTTTTGCTCAGCTAGCAATAACTGTTCTTGTTGTATATTGCATCAATTTATTGTATGTAGTGTTTCACAGGTATGTGTCAAGTAAAGATTTGTTTATAAAATGGAATTGTGCTTTATGCCTGTTCAAAATGTAAATGAACATTTCAAGTGTTTAGCTGGAGCAGTTAAATATTTAATAAGTAAGCATGGGTTTACTGCTCGAGGGCATTTTGGTCAGATTTTGTTATTAGCTGCCGTTGAGAACTGCCAGACTTTTGACCTGCCGGATATGAGATTGTAAAACATTGGGTATTACCATTACTCTAGGCCTTTAAGGACTAATTGTGAGGGTATTGGACATTGAGTTATATGTATTGTAATCTGACTTACCGGATCTACAGTACTGGATGTCCCTCCCATTCCACTATCCCCGCTATATTTTGCCAGGGCAAGACTGTATTTATAGCAAAGGTTGTGGCCCAGTATCACTGTACCACATGTGTACAGTAGTTGTTACATCTGTATTTATTAGCACATCTTCAATAATACTGGCTACTTGAGAGTAGCTAAGTATCCTTGTCCTGTACTTTACAATGACCACTACTTTACACAGTCAACTTATATCACCGTTAACTAGCAAGGATCCAAAATACAATACAATACAAGAAAATACAAGTCAAGAACACACCACAGGATCTCTGCTTGTAAAATCCACATTGACTCTCTACAGGTAAAAATACTTTCTAAGGTAGTGAATATTTCCTCTTATATATGTTCAATAGACATCAATTGTCTGACTTTTTTAAGCGATATGTGATATTCTACAACCACAAAAATAATTTAGCATGTATACAATTGTGTGTGTGCGTGCATGCATGTGTCTGTGAACATTGGTGGTTCACATGCACAAGTGGTAACATGACAACATGAATTGTGTGTCTGTGTGTGTGTCTGTTTTTCTGTGTTTCTGTGTGTATGTGCATGCTTGTGTGTGAACATTGGTGGTTCACAAGTGGGAACATGACAGCATGAACTGTGTGTGTGTGTGTGTGTGTGTGTGTGTGTGTGTGTGTGTGTGTGTGTGTGCGTGTGCATGTGTGTGTGTGTGAGAGAGAGTGGGTGAGAGTAGGTGTACAAGCACAGGCAAGGAAAGTATGGAGATGTCTTTCATCTCTTTCACACTCTTTCCCATTCATTTCCTATGGCGGTCATTTTTGACCGCAAACAAAAAAAGTGTGACCGAGTTGAAAGTAGTCTATAATTAATGTTCAAATGCTATTTGTGAAGGATATCTTAAGGTCTTGAGGCAATCTGATGAAAAATGCTATATTTATGGTACAGAGAATGTGTAAATTGGTCATTTTTGACCGGAACAGTGTTAGAAGGTTAAGACCAACTACTAAAAGTGACAAAACTTCTTACGTAGACTGGTGCATGCTGGGTTTTCCAGCATGTTGTTATATTGGGAGTTACCATCCTCTTTTTTATTTATCTGTCACTGTCCCCTGTGACAATGAAACAATGAAAGTGAAGTTGAGCCAGAATACCTCTTCAGTATCTGAGCCGGAATCCACAAAAGTGGTGTAGAGTTGTTTTAATAAAGGCATTGTGCAGGTTGCCCCTGAGTCTGGTGTTTGCCCCACAACACGAAACAATAAAACACAAGCAATTTGATCATTCTAACAGCAGCAACAGCCTGCGCCACTGTGTATGTGTCTTCCATACGCTCTATTGCTGTGGTCTACAGTGCCCTGTGTGCCACAAAGCTAATAAAATGTACAGCAAGCCAAGGGGTTGGCCACTACATATGGCTTGCCTGGTTGTGCCCTACATGTGTGTGTGTGTGTATGTGCTGTTTTCTGCATGGCTCCCAGCAGTTATACTGTGACCCCGGCGTCAGGTGCATCCTTTATCCACACTTCTCCCCAAAGATAACTTCAAAAGCAACTTACAGGTACACGTAAAGACTTTCTTGTTTTGGCCCCTGGGGGCTGCAGCGAGGGGATCTGAGATTCATGTGTTATTTTGACCCTATGGAGCATATACCATAGACTGTTAACATTAATGGACAAAGCATCTGGTTGCAAAAAGAGGTCGGTTTCTGTAGAAATCTTTGAGAAAGTGATCCACTTCTCACTTGATTTATTACCTCAGTGAACATTTTGATAATGAGTTTATGGTCTCAGTTGCTAGGTTCAAGTCTTCTGCAATACAGAATGATGTTCATTTTTTGAATTATGGTCTTGTGGATTTTAAAATCGGCGATAAAGCAGGGGGTGATTTGTGTGGCTATGATGCGATTGCCAGTGAAAGTGTGTAACATAACATGGCTCCTCCCTCACTCCTCCCTCTCGTCTAAAATCATCACATCTGCAACAAGAACGGCCAACTCAACAACTCATAGCAGATCTCCACAAACCAATGGTTGGCGCCACACATGCTCTGTCCATTTATATTAACAATCTATGGCACATACTTATGTATAGACATGTTCATGTCTGGATGCATGCACCCATATTATTGCATAACAGTGTGCAGGTTTTCATGTGTGTATTTTGAGTTTGTGTAAGTGTGGTATTTTAGCCCAGGAGACTGAGCAAGTGAACTATGCCTCTTTGTCCCTTAAAACCCTCTTTACTGTCACCATGCTGTGCAGCTTCACTGTCACACTCAGGGTAAATAACCATGCCCAAATTAGTCATTTTATGGCCTAAAATAATAACTTCACACCATCGTGAAAGTTTAATACCATTTCCCAGGCTCTTTGCTGACAAAAGCATAATTAAGGCTTGTACATAACATTCTGGGCCAAGAAAAATACACCACTTTCAGCAAATTCACAAGTGTTAGTTTGGGGGAAGACTAATTGTGTAATTTCTTCAGTCTCCTGTGCCTCGCTGTTAAACCTAACAATACCAGAGTAAAACACTAGACTACTGTGTATTGGACTACAGTGCTCTTCTTATTCTTTGTAATTGTCAGTAATGTTAAAGGAAAAGAAGGGAAAAAAAATGTGGTTATTGTTCAGTCTAGTTCAACACTTTTTTTTTTCACTATGAATGAAATCTATTTTTTTCCTTTGTAAAGGGCTTAGTGCAAATGGCATTGCTGTTTTTCTTTGTAACTATAAATCCAATTCTCAGATTGTATACCAATATGTTAATAATGCTGGAAAGGTCTGATCTCAGTTTCAACTGTCCTCTCTACCATGATTAGTTTTTGGCTAATATCTATAATCTGAAGAGAGAGACAGTTCCCTGATTAGCTGGGTTAAAAATGCAAAAGAGCAGTGATTTTAGTCATTATACTTAAAAAAAATCAGAGCAGAAAAAATCTGCCTAAATCAATCTTTACTTCTCAGCATTGCATTTTAAAACACAGGCAATGTTCTCGTTATTTCCAAATGTGGGCCTCGTGCATGTTTTATGTCCTCTTTAAGGCGATGTCTATGAGCAGAATGTTGAATAATTGACGAGACGCGGAGCTGGATCAAACAGCAAGTCTGCTTCTGTTTGTGCCTCTCTGTATGCACAGGCTGTTCTCTCTGTGCGTGTGGCTGTGTGCATACAGTGTGTGTTTGTGTGGTGGATAGCCTATAAGTGTGTGTGTGTGCGTGCGTGTGCGTGCGTGTGTGTGCGCAAGGAAAAAAAAGTGTCAGAAAAAATTGGTTGTTTTTTTCTGCAGTGGGTGTGATTGTCGCTTTTTTACTGGAGATCTAAATAAGTTTGGATTTGTTGTCTAAAGAAACAGATTAGTTGCCATTTTCTACATGAGGAAAATCATATTTTTGGGGCTTTTCAGCTGTTATGCACCAGTTTTGATTACATACAAATGCCCATCACATAATTACCCATTGGAAAACATGTTTTCCTTGTCTCAAAAGCTGAATTTATCTATCTTATTTTCATGATTTTATTTGACATAATGCAATTGTTTTTGTTCAAACATGCTGATAAAAATAATAGTATGGCTAAATACTTTATAATACATATCTGTGTATCCTTAAATATGGGAAAGGTTGCATGTTATAGCAGTGAAGAAAAATAGGTGCTTTTGATTTGGACACGTTATCATTTGAAATCAATCACTGACAATGGATGACAAATCTTTTTGTTTTAAATTCAAATTTGAATCCAAATGATGACATCCTATTTATTTTGTTCAGAAATAACTTAACTCATTTTCAACGTTTTGAAGATCATTTTTATATATGGCAATTTTTTTTGTCCTATCCACCACTTTAGTTCAGTCTGAAATATCTATAATCTCTTATAAACTATAGTTATTGTATGGATTTGCAACAGCATTCTCTCAGGATCAATTGCAAATGCGTGATCCTCTGACTTTTTACCTAGCACCATCATTAAGTCAAAATTTTAATTTTTTGGTTTAAGCGCAAAATTCACAATTATTATTAACAATTATGTTGTGTGCTAATTGGCAAATTTTAAATGCTAAATGCTAAATTAAGACAAGGAACATGGTAAACCTTATACTTGCTTAGCATCCAAATACATTAAATATAGCTGTCCTTACTCACACAATCACATCCACCAAACCACCCAACCACACACACATACCACACTCACACACACACACACACACACACCACACACACCACGCACACAAACACACACACACACACACACACACACACACACACACACACACACACACACGCACACACAAACACAAACACACACGCCGCACCACACCACACCTTATTCTCCTCCATTGCACCCTCACAGTCAATTGAACCTGTCATCTCCTCTTTGGTCCCCTAATGGCCGTCGACTCCGAGAGGGCTATTAGAGTACAGGACATGTTATTGGAAATCAAAGAGGATTTGGAGTCTAAAGCGTCCTCCTGCAGGGGAAAGCACCCAACAGAGGTCAACTTCTTACAAAAACACACTCGGTCAACCCTGACCGCTCAGATGGATTGCTTCTGAGTAAATCTCTGTTTCCATAATCGCCATGGTTACTCTGGTTATTTCTGAGCGATTTTTGAGGTGTGATTGTGATAACATGATGGCACGCGACATATCACTGGGAGTCTATAAATAGATAGTGTATATACATACAGCTGTCTGTGAAATTAAATCATTGCCTTTCCTATTTCTTCCACATCAATACTCAAGATTAAGTCTACTTTTCTGGGGTTTAGAATAGGATTATGAACCTTTTTTTTTAAATACATCAGATCATATCCTAAAAGATCTGATGGTCTATACAGAAACATGCTGTATTTTGTTGTTGCCATGCATTTTCTCTGCTGGGTTTATTGCATCAGCGTAGTCACTAGATGTCCAGAGTTTAAAATTCTGATCACAATTCTGATCATCTGATTCCTCAGATAACAAGCAAACAAGTCTGTACAAGAGTGCTTTTTCTGCTAGTTAGTGTGCCGTGAAATTTGTATCAAAACAACCAACATTGTTTTCAAGAGCAAACATAATTGGAATACCTGACCAAAGTTGCAGTCAGTCTAACCCTTTAGAGAATACCTCAAACAAATTGGTAAATTTGAAGCACATGCTGCTGCATAAAAGAGTTCCCTGCATCAGTTTTTGATATAATTGAGATGAACTGGGACCTGAGAATATTCTTAGCAAAGACCAGAACAATTCTTGGCAGTCTCTAACTATAAAATAAGTTCATTACCAGGCAGACTGTATGGAACACAGTGTTTAATTGCCACTCTTGAATTAATTTCTGTCATCCATGCTAGAGATATTCCTTTTTCTTTTTTTTACTTATTTTGATTTTACTTATTTTCTTTGTTAAAAAGAAGAAAAATAATATGCAAAGTCAAATAGATTAAGTATGATTTTAACTGGTGTTTTCCATTATGTCAACGTTTAAAGAGCATAAAAAAAGGAATGGCAGTTTATATTATCCAGTTCCCAGCTGCTGTCAGTTTGATAGACAAAGTTGCCCCCCTTAATACCCCAAACTGCAGAGCAAACATGCAAAGGCTTGTCTTGGAGGACGAATCAGAAATTATTAGATAGCTATTAGTGGGCTGAAGAAGGCTTGTGTACATTTTTATCACATAGTATTCCCCATACTACAAATATATTTGATTTATTGATGTATTCATCCATGCTAAGGTCCACACTTAAAAGGAGAACTAAAATGTCTTTATGTCAGCACAATTTTGTGGTGTCTATGTGGTAAACATGGCCAGACCCTTGCCAGCTTGAAATGTGTACATTAAAAGCTGTGGCTAACAAAAGCAGTGCAGTGCAATTGATCTAAGCTGTGTGCAAAGGTAGGACGTTTGGGAAATCAGAAGCTTCATTAAAGTTTCATATTGTGTTTCTGTACACTTGCAGTTTCATAGTGTGTCTCTATTTACTTAAGCCCAAACTGAGTAAAGTTAGACTCACCATGGGAGCTTGGATTATAAAAGCTTTAAGCTTTTAGTCATGTGGCAAAAAAGGCTGTAGAAGTGTTGTTATCATCTTCTCCAGGACCTTAGTAAAGCAATCTTTATATATAAGGGCAGCAGGAAGAGTTTTTTGTCGTCCAGTGGGATGTTTCTTTATTGTTTTGTAGTAGTTATGGTTTTTTATTTGCGTTGCATTTCTATTATTTTGTTATTTAGGCAGTTTAAAAACATACAATGTGGACCTCTGAGTGACTCAACTGTGATTGCCCATTTAAAGTTATGTAATGTGCTGAGAACATTCTTGTCTCCATTCTGTCTGTGTTAATCTGTCACTTTCTACTTTCTCCACATTCATAGTGTCACAAAACAGACAGAATGACAGCAGATAGTGACTCTCTGACACACACACACATACACACAAGCACACACACTCACACACACACAAAGTATCAAGACATTAGTCAGCTAGGATTCCCCCTGCGCTGCAAATGATCTGTGAAAATCATACCAAAATCTTGTGCCAGTCTTGGACAAATACACGCACGCACACACACACACACACACACACACACATGCATGCACGCACACACACACACACACACACACACACACACACACACCACATTCCCAAACACACACAACACACACACACACACACACACATGCATGCACACATTCACAAATGTAAGTATACAAAGGTGTTTACTCTTTTGCCAGATCTCTTTCACACACACATGCACATGTGGCAGAACCGAGAGGTAGATATCTTTGATAGCTGCCCAGGTTAGATGGCGTTTTGCTGGCAGAGGCTTTTAGAGAGGATGTTGGTACGTCAGTGTTTGGTTTCATGCTGGGCCTTTTGTCCCAATCTGTTGGATGTCGTTTAATAAATGAGGGTTTCTACAGGGAGATAAAAGGAATGGAAACAGGTGAGCACTACACAGAGCACAGTACTGAATCACTCAGAAAATCTCAAATAACAGAGACACAAAAATACTTCACTGTGTTAGATTAAGCAGCTTAGCCAGGTCAGGCATAGTAGATAAAGCTTGAATTTTATTTTTTTCAAATGCTGAAATACTAATTAATAATGCATTTTTATCTATTTTACAATGTTTAAAAAAGGCAATGTAAAACAGAGATTTAAACCTTCAACCACAATTCATACAGAATCTGAACATTTTAATGAAACTCTTATAAAATAAAAATGCATGAATGTGTGTTGACAGAAACCATTACTTTCCTAATAAACATACAATAGCACTGAAATGATTCAGGTCATTGCCAAGTCTAATCTGTTTTGCTATTGTATAATTTTTTATTGCTTAGGTTTTAGCACAGGCAACCAAACAAACACAGTCAGATTACTCAAATGCATAGACTGAATAGAGATATGAAGTTAATGCTCTTCAGCTTGGATTTTTTTTGTTTAACTATTGCGAAGATAATTTGATGAAACATCTGTAGTCACAAGTGTTCACATGCTAGTTTCAGTGTTGTACCCATTCTGACTCACCCTCCTTCCCCGTCACATTAAGGCAAGGATTCTGCACACCGAGCTTCAAAGCATGCAAGATATATCACATCCTACGAATTGGTAAATCTCCCCATGCCCTTGTGACTCACCTTTCAATTGAAAAGGAAAGCTTTAGTCTCATGCAATGCCTGCTTTTGTGGTGGTTTTTGGGAGTCACAAAAATCACTTGAAAGAGTTCAAGTTGCCTCTATGTTTATGTGCCAGTCTTTACCCGAAACTCTAACCTTCAAACTGCAAAATTGCTCTGATGCTGTGCTGAGACATCACACACTTAGATGCAGGTCCAGATGCGAGTGTATGTGCATGCACGTGCCTGTGTATGTGACACAGCCCTCTTGTGACAGCGGTGCCCTTTTCAACAGCACTCAAACATCAGGCATGCTTATCCGCATATTGTTTTTCTCAGGCATTTCAACCAAAGATATATACCTTCCTCCATCACATGAGGCCCTGCTATGCTCACAAGTGAAGTAAGGAGCAAAGCTGCACTCCCAACTCACCTGTTTTCTATGGGTTGCACCATGCCTTCTTAAGTGCAGCAGGTTTGACACAGGAGCAGAGAAGAGAAAAAGGGAAGGAGAAAGGTAAAATAAAAAAGGTAGGAAAAGGGGAGAAAAAGGCTACCCTGCCGTTGGGGGAAATTGTTTCCATGATGTTTGAAGTCCGCAACATTCCAATTGGGCTGCAAAGAATTGGGATTACACACACACACACACAACTCGCCCTATAAGAGATAGAGGCAAAGAGCGAGGAGGAGGGGATAGAGAGGGAGGGATGGCGATGAGCAGTGAAAGTGGCAGTGAGATTTGGAGAGATGGCAGAAACCAGAGGAGAGCAGCCTCCATGGTCGTGACAGCAGCTGAAATCCTGTCCACTGGAGGAAAAGGGAGATGACACTCCCATGAAGGAAATGCGTAGGAAAACGAGGCAAGTGGAGGAAAGAGATAAAAATGACAGAGGAAATATATAAAAATAATGTGTGAGAGAGTCACAGCCAGAGAGGAAAATTGCAAAATGGACAGATTGTTTGGACATTTGTGCTTGTTAGAAGCCATGATCAACAGGCAACTGTTTGGACAGTTTTGCTCAGTGTTGGTGGGCAATTCAGCCAATAAACAGCACATATTTGCCCTTATTTACATTTGTGTTCCAATTACCAAATCCCATTCCTGCCACACATTATATTGCCAATGTTTTGCAAAGGTAAGACAACATCATATAAACTGAAGGTTATTTTAACTATGCATACTATAAAGACTGTGTTCTTGCATGCAGGAGCCTGTGGTTTCATTGCTATTTTTTGTGTAGTACAATAAGGTCTTAATGAACAAGCTACTAGGATGTAATATCCAATATTCTTCCCCTGCAATAATACATGACTCCTTCTGTTTTTATTATTTGTTTCTTTGCTGTCTTTTGCAGACCTTGACACACCTGTTTTGACCGTGCACCAGACCATCAGCGATGTGCGTGGCAGTTACTACCAGGAGAAGACAGTGTTCCTCCGCTGCACCGTCAACTCCAACCCTCCTGCAAGATTCATCTGGAAACGTGGGAACATGCTCATTGAACAGAGCAAGGACAACGGAGTGGACATCTATGAGCCACTTTACACTCAGGTAGTCTACACATGAACGTGTGCAGTACCCAGACACACATGCTCTCCCCTTTAAGAAGTTCTTTATAAACTCCTCCCCACTGAATTATGTCCTGCTTTACTCTCATTTTTTACCCTTGTCTTGAGAAAAAAATGTTCAATTTAAATCCCTCTCTCCCTTTCCCTTTCTGTTTAACACTGATAAAGCAGCATGGTTGTAACCCGGCTTGTGACCAGGTGAACAGGAGAAAGCCCATTCAGCAAGACACATCCACTATCTGTGTAGTGTCTCAACACTGTGTGGTGAAGCTAGTCCTGGATGCTATATCAGAGTTAGGGCCCGATTACACACAAAAGCGTCGCTAGAAACCTGTCGCTTACAACCTGTTGCTTGTAACCTGTTGCCAGCAAAACCATTGTTTTTGTATTGTACAACGCCGCAGGCTTCTTTCTAGTGCCGTGCCGTGCATCAGTTTTTTTTAAAGAGGTTTTTTTACATGCATAACACTTTGTTTTTTATCTAAATTGTGCTACATAAATTCAATGCCTTGCCTTGCCATGCCTTCAATTAAAATACTAGTTGGCTTGATTAGCTAGCTAGCTGAAGCTGACAACATCTGTTTTATAGTCACTTCAGCCGAACAATAGCCAAACAAACCAATGCTTGCTGAATAGAAATGGGAAGCCTGTAACAGTAACTATGGGGGATGAGACTTAGAAAACTGAGCCAAGAGACTTTAGTGCACAATTGTTGCGTTAGCACAACTGCTCCCTTTTTCTTTCACTTATCAAAGCATCAGTCAGCCACAAAGAAGTGCCCCTTGAGTTCAATTAGCCAGCCAGCAAAGCTCTTCCCAGGGCTGCCCTTAAGACACTGTTGGCCCATCACCTACTGTAGCAGACAAACAGTTATACAGTATCAATCAAGTCATCAATGATGTTGAAAGAGATGTGTGACTGCTTCTGTGTGTCCAAGAGAGTGTGTATGTCTAGATGAGGGGCAAAGAGAAAGCTATTGGAGTGGCGAGAGACATTGATTTATAAATAGTCAGGGAGAGGATGGATGGATTTAGTGTTTATTTTTGCACTCACAATCAGATCACTTTGATTTTCCTAATGGTCTCATGTGAAAGCCATTTAAAATGCATCATTCATATTACTCTATATAGAATTAAGATGCTTCAGTTGATAATCAGGGCATGTCAGACATACACAGTGTGTGTGTGTGTGTGTGTGTGTGTGTGTGTGTGTGTACGTGCGTGTGTGTGTGTGTGTGTGTTTATCTCAGTGTGTCTTTGACCCTGTTTATCACAACTCATAAAAAATTAAAGTGACTTTTACGCAAGATTATAACCCAGTTTAGAAAAGGCCACGCTTTCTCATTGATGTAATGTTATGTGTGATGTAATGTGTTCAAATTTGTATATTATTAGGATAAAACCCTTGAGATGTAGCATCTCATTTTTAAGGGGGTCCCAATGGAATTAATGGAAATGTGGTTATGTTAAATGCATATTTAAATTAATGTTCATATGTATCTAAAAAAAATTATGGGGTCAAATATTTGTATTACATTTAAGCATGATGTGTGTGTGTGTGTGTGTGTGTGTGTGTGTCTGTGTGTGTGTGTGTCATCCCATCTAGGGTGAGACCAAGGTGCTGAAGCTGAAAAACCTCAGACCCAAGGACTTTGCTGATTACACGTGCCAGGTGTCCGTCCGCAATGTGTGTAACATCGAAGACATGTCGGTCACCTTTAGGCTCACAAATGCCACATGTAAGTTTTTTAATTGTTTCTTTGAAAAAACATTGCAGACAAACATGAAGGCATCTGTACATGCCTTCACAAAGCCAAGATTTCTCTGCTATTAATTTCTTGCTTTGGTTTTTGTACTCCCTTTCTTTCATTCTCCCATCTTATGTGAGTCTTCTCTGCATGCTCGTTGTCTTGGCTCAAGAATGTCTTGCTGTCTGTCTCTTTCTCTCATTGTTAACATGTCTCCCATCTTTATTTCTCCTTTCAACACTTCATTTTCTAACTTCCTTTAATCTCTCTCTTTCCCTGAGATTTATCTGTACCCTTTGACTTTCCATCGGGTTTGCACTTGGTCTCTCTATCTCCTCGGCTGCTTCCCAGCGTGCCATATTTCGTCTCTGTCTTGTGTTTTCTGTTGCTGAGAGCTCATGTCAGGGCCGTCAGTGGTAATTCAGTTGGCACACTCCCTGTTATCTCCAATTCACTCTAAACCGGCTCTGTCCATCTCCACAACACCGCCCGGCAACTCTGTTACTTCTGACAACATTGTTGCCGTTGACAGCCCTGTCATGTTTCTTGTCAGACTGATACACCACAAGGAAAGGCCCTTTGCTTTTTCCATTGTGTTTATTTTTTCTTCTTCTCTCCCTTTCTTCTTGCCCCTCTTTCTAAATGCCAGCCAGTTTGAATATATGTTCGCAAATATTACAAGACAATTAAGTGTTTAATAGCGTTCTATAAAATATTTTCAAAATCATCATCAGTTATGTTTATTTCCTTTCAATGGCGTGAGTGCACTCATTCTGAAGGTCCTTGTTGTCACATTTTGTGCAACATGCATCCAACATGCTCAAGAGCCATTTGAAGATGTAAGAACTATTTAGGGCTTCTCGCCTTAATCCAGTCTTTCTCACAGTCAGAAGGCCAGAATATATATGCACTGAAAATGTGAATACAGCAAAGCTGTGCTTGTTAATGAAATTG
This sequence comes from Etheostoma perlongum, assembly GCA_026937815.1. Lineage (NCBI taxonomy): Eukaryota > Metazoa > Chordata > Actinopteri > Perciformes > Percidae > Etheostoma > Etheostoma perlongum. The sequence continues at coordinate 8,144,979 of CM049371.1, read as the reverse complement.
TGACTGTGCCTCTGCATATAGTTTTGAATGACAGGACACTTGAGGTTAGAAAAGCAGCCTTTTGACCAAATTATAGGTTCTTTAAATCTCCATAGTTTTGGTAAAAATGAAAGATTAATACTCCCTTTAAGCAATATTGTGACATTTTGGGATAGCGCTGTCATCCTAGTTGGGACAGTTAAAATGACCATTTATGAGGTCTTCCACTGAAGCCAGGTCGCTATGGTGAGAGTGAGCTAGCTCTGCCTTCTTGCAGACCTTGAATGGAGTCCTGTATGGGGCTCCAGTGGGGGACTCCATAGTTCTGCTGGGGGACTTCAACATACACGTGGGCAATGATGGAGATACTTGGAGAGGCGTGACTGGGAGGAACGGCCTCCCTTATCTAAACCAGAGTGGTTGTCTGTTGTTGGACTTCTGTGCTAGTCATGGATTGTCTATAACAAACACCATGTTCGAACATAGGGATGCTCATAAGTGTATGTGGTACCAAAGCACCCTAGGCCAAAGATCAATGATCGATTTTATAATTGTTTCATCTGTTCTGAGGCCGTATGTTTTGGACACTCGGGTGAAGAGAGGGGTGGAGCTGTCAACTGATCACCATCTGGTGTTGAGTTGGGTCAGGGGATCGGGGAGGACTCTGGACAGACCTGGTAAGCCCAAATGGGTAGTGCGGGTAAATTGGGAATGTCTGGAGGAGGCCCCTGTCCGACAGACTTTCAACTCACATCTCCGGCGGAGCTTTTCGTGCATCCCTGTGGAGGCTGGGGGCGTTGAACCTGAGTGGACAATGTCCAAAGTTTCCATTGCTGAAGCTGCGGCGGGGAGCTGTGGTCTTAGGGTCTTAGGTGCCTCAAGGGGTGGTAACCCACGGACACCCTGGTGGACACCGATGGTCAGGGAAGCCGTCCAACTGAAGAAGGAGTCTTTCCGGGATTTGTTATCCCAGAGGACTCTGGAGGCAGTTGCAAGGTACTGACCGGCCCGAAGGAGAAGGTCTGGTAAGGATGCCTCCCTAGGGAGGTGTTCCAGGCACGTCCGACTGGGAGGAGGCCTCAGGGAAGACCCAGGATTAGGTGGAGAGATTATATCTCCAACCTGGCCTGAGAACGCCTCGGGATTCCCCAGTCGGAGCTGGTTGATGTGGCTTGGGAAAGGGAAGTTTGGGGTTCCCTGCTGGAGCTGCTGCCCCTGCGACCCGATACAGGATAAGCAGATAAAGAGGGATGGACTTCACACACACAAAAGAGTAAAGAGAAAGGTTTCTTGTTTTGCTATGTTTTTATGATGGCCACAAGTCCCCAGTGACTTTTTGCTTGAACCCTTTGTTTACAGACTTTGAACAGAAGGAGAGGTTATCAATTGGGCAATACGGCCTCGTTCAGATAAGAGATAAATGTTCCCAGGAGTCCTCTGAAGTCAGCTGAATGTGGAGAAGATAATAAAAAAAAAAAAATCTGTGATAAAGTTAAGAGGAGATGAAAAAGAGTCTGGCATTTCTATTAAAGAGCACGTAAAATAAGTTGACACAAAGATAATATGAAGTAAAACAGAGGATATGAAAGACTGATCTGAATGACAGATGGAAATGGCTTGCTGAAATGCTCCGGAAAACAGAGTGATGCTTATGAATTAGTCTCAGGTGAATGAGACATGCTATCAGTTAGATGAGACAACACATAGGACCAGAGATGATAAATGATGGATTATGATGAAAGAGAAATGCCAGAGAGAGTGACCAACATAGAACAAAAAAAAGAGGCTAAAACATCTGTAAACTTTACTGTAAATCTGAATACAGATTAAACTGACTAACTGTGTCATGGTTCAGAATTATTTGAACATCATCTTTTGAATGGATACATATTTTAAATAATATTCAAGATCTCAGATCTCATCAATAATAGCTGTATTTTTATAAACGTTTATGTAAAACAGTCACAAAATGTGCTGCTCAAAATCAACAGGTAGGAAGGAAAAACAAACACGTCTTACTTTAATAGTCTAGCTGTATGTATTAGGTGTTCCTTCTGTCTTCGTGTCCTCCCCTCTTGGACTCCTGTGGCTGAGATCAATTGTATCCCCACGGTTCAGTCAACACACACACACACAGACACACACGCACACACACACTTGCCAGAACAGTCTCAGAACAGATTTCACAGTGTGAGTGTGTGTGTGTCAGTGTGTGCATTTGTTAATTAAAGGTCCCATGACATGGTGCTCTTTGGATGCTTTTATGTAGTATATTTGTTGGTCCCCTAATACTGTATCTAATGTCTCTTTCCCAAAATTCAGCTTTGGTGCAGAATTACAATCACTACAGCCAGTCCCACAATGAACTTTCCTTAGGACGTGCCATTTCTGAGCCTGTAGCTTTTGAGGAGGAGAGAGAGGGGGGTGCAAGGTGGAGACTGGGGGTGTGGCCTTGACCAACTGCCACTTTGCTTGTTTAAAAGCCGTGTTGTCTCTGTCTCATGGTGGGCCAAACTCTCTGGGCGAGCTTAGCAGATTGGCCGATCTGAGCTTTCATTTTCACAAAGGCAGAGCAGGATACCCAGGGCTTGGTTTCACCTATTGCCATGTCTAGCCACTGGGGGACCATAGGCAGGCTGGAGGAACGCATATTAATGTTAAAAGTCTCATAAAGTGAACTTTTCATGCCATGGGACCTTTAAAGAAGAAACAAAAGGATTAATAGAAAGAAAGAAAGGAGCATGGTTAGTGGTGTGTGTATGTGTGTGTGTGAGGGGGGGTATATAGGATGGAGGAAGCTGCATTTCAGGAAAATACAATATATTTCTTTTTACACTTTTTATCTGTTGCTTAGACACATTTGTTCAAATAAACCCCCCGTTACAAACTGCATTAAAGCCACAATGGAGAACCTTTCCCGCTTTGTTCCACCTACAGGTTGGAAATAGATTTGTCCCATTACTTTACATTGTCCAGTTCATTCAAACTCAAGACAAGATCCGCTACCCGATCTGGCAAACTTGTATAATGTAATGTAATGGACAATTCCACTTCCAACCTGTAGGGGGACCAAAGCAGGAAACATTCTCTACCTTTGCTTTACCATGTTTCCCCAAACTATACATTGTTATCTTAAACCTGATATTTTCTTACCAAAATGGAAAACTAGTATCATTACAGTAAATACACAAAAATGTTACTCACAATGACATATCCAAGTTCATTAGAATACTAATAATTATTTTGAAAACATTTAAGCCACAACACTAAGACACAATGGGTATTAAGTAACACAGGGTTTATAGTTAATCCAGCTACAGGAGACAAATCGCTTTTCAGAAAAGTGTAAACATAATGATGATATCGCAACACATCCCTCACTTAGATCTCCAAAAAAACTGTAATGATAAGAGTGACAGGCGGAGAAAGAAATAGAGAAGGCAATATCATAGATACACAGAGGGCAAAGAGTGGCACAAAGAGTGGCACAGAGATGGACAGAAGGACATATAATATCTTGTTTTTTCCTCTCTAAATATACAGTATATATTTATCTAATAAGTGTATTTTGTTATTCCCAGCTGAGATCCCTTTTGTCCTTGTGGCGTCAGTCACTGCTTAGATTAGATTCATCCAACTAGGTCACGCCATCACCGCTGATTCACCGCGCTGGGACAAGGGGATTGATTGATTTTTATATCATAATCCCGGCCTGGGATTTGAGTATGGGATCTTCTGCCTTCCAGTAACTGCTGACAGCGGCCAAATCCTCTTCCCCTGCCTCTCATAAAAAATAACACGGGGGCAGTGCTCCAGAGCTTGTCATGGTATTTAAAGTGGTGTAGCACAGGGGTGGAGGGGGTAATGAAACAAGGCCTGGACATGTGGAGGGATGAAGCAAAACAAAAGATTACATTTTATTGACTTCCACCTCGACTGAATGTGGACTTTGGATATTGTTTGTTTAAAATAAATAGGAAAATCTGTATGAAGAAATAAATATGAAAAAGTCACAAATTATCAGTTTAAATGTCATGCCTCACACATTTTTTTTTTATATCACATTAGACATCAACATGTAACATATAAAACCTAAATACCACCACCACACAAAGTGGCCGGCTATTTTTCAAAGTAGCTAATAAAACAGAACATAGACAAAGAAGAGGGCAATCATTTGAAGCTAAAAGCTTCTACCATAAAGTAAATTATTAATCTGGCCCTACATGTTTTCTAGTAGGGGGCTCCTGCAGAGGTCTAACTGTTATATTAAAATCATAAAACAGCAGGTGTGTGGACATTACATAATCACTGTTGTGAACTGTGAAGTACAATAAAAAAAGAGATGCTCCACATGAAAAAAGAAAAAAAGGAGAAATGCTAAATTGGCTTTTTAGAACTGTCACATTGATTATTAATCGTCAGGTAGAGACAGTTAAGACTTTGGCGACTTTGACAGTTTCTAAGAGTGGTGTCTGTGTGTCAATTGAGGTGATAATTTGAAAACACTTTGTTTTTCCTGTTAATTGAATTAACAAAATGCTGAATCACAGAAAGATTAATCTATTATAAAAACATATTTCCTTTTCTGAATAATGATGCAAAAAGAAAAACACACACACACACGCACACACACACACACATACCATGATTTAAAGCTGTTGACAACCATTGAGTGAACTGTAAATCTGAACAATGGAAAAGTTGATTCAGTCTTTTATTGATTTCTGTAACTCTTACTACAATATACCTTCAGAATAATATGACAGCCATACTAGTGTGTAATATAAATAATGAGATCAATAGGTGGCAAATCCTATTGCGTAATAATTCCCCCTTGAAAAGTTTAGGATCGATGGGCAATCTGCAATAACCCTTATTACTGTAAAACCTCTGTGGTAGGATGTCAGACTGAATCTGTGCAGTCAGTTTTATGTAAGGCCATAAGCCATGTCTGAGAGTGCTGATGTGGAAGAAAAAGAGGGAGAATAGAAGAATGGGAGAAACAACAAAAACATACATTCAACAAAATCCACAAGCGTCAATTTATTTAAAGCTATTCCATGTTCATCCGTTATAAGACTTACTCTTTATTTATATTTTTTAATTGTTTAGTTCTATAGAAATGCATATAGTTATATGATTAACTGATTCCGTGTGTATGGACTCTAGGGGTGTAGGTAAAGGCCTCCTATTACACTGTTCAGTTCCTAAATGTCTCCGTCAGTCTCAAATCTAGTCCAGTCAGGGGATGAGGGTGGGGATTTAGAGCCACACCACTGGCAGGAATCAATTTGTTACTAAGGCTGCTTTGATCACTTTTTTGTGAAGCTACTGGAAGGGGCTTTAAGAATCTCAGAATTTCAGTTCTGTGCCCTCTGCATTTGACCTTTCCAGTTTCAAAACATATTACCTTAATTGTACAAGTCTGCATGCAGCCTCTTTTCAGCAGTGCTGAATTACACATATTCACCTATGACCTGCACTGTACAAATGTTAGATAGCCTACCAATTGTAGTGTTGGGATTAAAATTGGCAGCATTCTGGTCACAATCGTTAAACCATATCCTAATGCAGTCCAAGTTCTGGCTTCTGATGAAATAGTGTAACCTGTTCTGACCTTAAAAAACTGTCTTTAAACTGACCTCTTTATATTTAATTTAGAATGTAAATCAAACTGTTCTATCTCCACAGCGCTGTGTCAGCGCTGGAGTAAGGTCTGGCTTCACAACACACATTCTACAATAGGAGGAAAAAATACTCTGGCTCGTTTGCATTTCTTTAAACCAATCACAATTATCTTTGGCAGTGCTATGCTCCGGATTCAGCAACTGTGCCACTGCATATAGTTTTGGGAAGGAACTTGTATTGATGGAACATTTGCATTTCCATTATAACACTTGCTATAGCTCACTCAGCACATGGCAGATGCAGTGCATCCAACCCAGTCTCACGGCAATTCATGAAATTGTTAGGTTATTTAGATTTTTTGATTCGTCAACAGTAACTCCATTTTCTCGTTTATTTTGTGGTGGTCACCACGAGGTCACCATAAAAATATCCCACAACTGCCATGACACTTGGCTGCTCTGGGGGACACAACAACGGGGAAATGAAATGTCACATGAGGGACGCAATCCTCGGTCTCCGGGGTAAAAGTCCTATGTTGTTTGACCCATCCACCATCCCAACTAATATCCTTACGCAGATTTTCGGATTTTCAACACTACTCAATACTTTAATCGTGCTGTTATCACGAAAGGTGCTTCACACTGAAATACATTGGTTTAAAACTTGTGCTCACCACTATGAAACAACAAGAAAATCGTGTCCCTGCACACGAATCAATAGATTTCAAACATAGAGCACCTGTCAGCATTCACCTCTATCTAAACCTTTAAGCTTTTATTTGCAGCTGATGTCCCCCCCCAAAACCCTCTGCGTTTACTCTGTAGATAAATTAAGTCCTGCGAATCTGAAATAGGCAATAGATCAAGTCATAGAGAGAATGCAGTTAACAAAAAAAGAAAAGAAAGAAGGAGAACCATGTATTGAGACATGGGATACGGAGACCGATTTTAAAGATACAGAGGTGACAAACTGACAGAGAGAAAAGGCGAGAGAGGGAGTGAGAAAGTGTGAGTATGGAAGAGAGAGGCATTTGTTACCTGGTTGTAAACCGCTGTGCTGCACATAAATCCCATTACTTTGGGAAGAGCGCTGGCTGGTACGACCATCACCCACGCATCCCCAGGAAATTGAAGCTATAATTCTCAAATCCTCAGTCCCCCCCTTGCTTCACATGTTCTCTCCTATTTTTTTTTCTTCCCAGACTTTTTTTTAACTGTGCTTTTGGCCTTTTCTGTTCTTGGAATTTGTATTTGTTTAGTCGTTTATTTATTTGTTTATTTTTTTAACACAGTTTACATTAGCATTCACCTTTAGCTAATTTGAAATCCACTTAACCTGACACATAAAACCACGTAAGCATCATACTCTCACAGATTAGTGGATGTCAAAATGTCAGCATAATCAGTTCTGTCAACTTACAGGGCTTTAATATATTAATTTGCCCTGACACTCTTTTTTACTGAATCTGCATTTAACAAACAGTTTCTCTGGAGGTGCACTGAATACTTAGAAGACTAATAAGGGCTTACAGGGGTTTACCTTCCTAGATTTGATACAATGGAAGTGGACAGTGCTATTTATGCGCTGATTGCAGTTGTTACACCAGTGAAATTTCTTGTCAGCTTGCGAGCCATCACTAGTGAGGTCAGCTAAAGAGATGTCCCATTAGTGTGTGTTTTTGCACGCACATTATTGTCACCCATGTAAGAGAGTACAAGGCACCTGTCTGTTTGTGTGTGCAGCGTGCGTGTGTTCTTGTGTATTATAGAAACATGCTAAACTAGTTTGTTGAGCCTCCGTGCCCCTCTTTCATTATGCCGATTGCAATCTGTTAAAAAAGAGATTAGATGAGAGGATGTACTGCATAAAGTCTATTAGAGGAATGAATTGCTTCCTGTACTCTGTGGGGTCGTTCTCTCACTGAGGATTAACTTTCTCTCAGGTCGATAAAAGCTGGATTCTCCTCCTTCCTCCTCATTTTGAAAGACCCCGTCTGGAGAACACGCCTTTAAAATGCACAAAAATACATATTTAAAATACATAAACGGTAAACTAATATGTTGTTGCTGTAATATACTGTTTAATGTACACATGTCTATGCTTAAATAAAGCATGATGAACTAAACTAGTTTGCCCTGTTATTTTCCCAGGCAGTACATCAATAGTATTGCTAATGGTAGACAGCACATTTTCCTGCAGATAATTCTTTACTCAGGTTGCTGTTGGCTCACCTCTGAGGTTGGATTAGTTTATTTTCTACAAGCATCTAAACCTATTAGAGAATGTAACCCTCTTACATCTTTCTGCATCATAGAGTTGGAATTAATTCACAAATAAATTAGGTGTTTACCACTGTAACTCCAGCACTTTGTGTGTGTGTGTGTGTGTGTGTGTGTGTGTTCTTTAGTTTCTGTGCCACTTCTAACCATATATAAAGCAAATCCATTACTATACAGAATAATTGGGAGAAATATGTACAACAAGTTCAGCAGCCAAGTACTGTATGGCTTGCTTTTAATTCATTTACAAAATGACCCAAAATGACCTGTTCTTGTATCAGTATGTAATGTATCATTATGCCTACATGTGCTAAACAGTATGTTGTTAGCACCTGCTCTTACAGGGCGTCAATAGAAAAAACAGACATTATCATCCCATGTGACATTGCAACTTAATGAGGAATATATACATAATTCAAAGAGGCAGGTTGACTGAGCACATTTCAAACAGAATACAATGACCTTGTTTTCCTTCTTTTTTTGCCGATATAACTTAGCCAATTACTTACAGAGAGAGAGGCAGAGTAACACTCTCTGACACAAATTTACACCAGAGAGCCTAACAATACCACAACAGATTAGTAACTTGTGGCCAGTGAAGCAGCTTCAGTAGAGAAACTGGGCCTCCACTGCTTTGCCCCAGGGTGTTTTTACTGCAGTTGATGAGAGAGGGGGAGACCTTCCCATATTACTCCACCCAAAAGTTTTTTGTAGCCACTCGAGGGATTTAAACAGGTGACATTTAGGTCACAAGCTCATTTCTCTCAATGTTACCCTCTTGTCACCCCATTTACAACCTGTGGCAAGATATGCAAAAACCTATTACAAGATGTTGCAGATAGAATTGCCACCTACATGATGTGGAGCATTCTGAGTGCTCTAAAACATGCTCAATTTTACATTAAACTAGATACAACCATATGAAACAGGGTTTTTACCACCATAGAGATGTGGGGAAAACTTGTTTGGTGCTCCATATATAACAGCGCAAAACTGAGAGCCTTACAAAGAGATTTTTAACAGCACACACACTTCTGGAATGATTGTGGGCAAGTAAACAACCATTTAGTGGCTTTACATGAATCGCACTTCCCAGCTGCCATTTGCCAATGGGGATTTTATTTTGTAGCACTAATTACGTTAAACACACAAAAAATAAATGGACAAGGTGTGTTAGCTGCAAAAGCCTTGCAACTGATTTAAATACATGTCAACAATAAAAAACAAAACAATAATAACCTATTTAATTGGATCTCCTTTCAGCTTTTGTCTTTTCATTGTTGTTCTTTTGCCAAATATATCGTGCTAGTAAGAATAACTGGGCAGAAACGAGCAGATAGGCCATTGTATGCAGACTTGACATACTGTCATTTCAACAGCTGCTAAGCCTAACATGTTAGCAAAAGAAAATACTACTTACACATTCAGCAAACAGAGCAATATTATCATTCCATTGAAGTCATAGGGATGGCCACCTAAAGCATCTATTAAATCGAAAGTTTTTTTAAAGGCATAATGAGTAGAATTTCTCTAAAAAGCAATGTATAGACTCATACAAAAACGATTCCTCTCAATCATCACTTATGACCCACTAGAAGTGTGTGGCTGTGTCTGTATCTGCAGAGACCCTCTGCCTGTACTTTCTTATTTTGCTGGGTTTAAATATTTGGGTGACCACCACTTTTAAAAACGTGAGTCATTGAACACAGCAGAGACTTCCTTTTTAATTGGTCATGGTTTGGGCCGCCTCCTATTCTTAAGACACGCCCCTTTCATAACTGGTGGCACATCGCGAATGTAGGGTCACATGGAGCTACGTCCGCCACTAACGTTGGCACACATGGAGGATGTGAGCGAGGGCCCATCCAATGCTGCTTGCGGCTTTAATTATTAATGAAACTGTACCCTGCTTACTCTGTAAGGGGAATGGAATCAGCAACCACCCATTCTCTATGCCAAGTCCACGCAGACTGCCCCCCTAGCTTAGCTCTGTAAAACATATTAACGCGTTACATTTTAGAATAATATTTCCATAAGCCACAGACCTAGCATGCCATTTGCCACAGTTGTGCTTAACTCAAGACATCCTACCTCGTGCACATCTCTCATCAGCTGGCAAACTTACACACAGCCATCGGTGACAATTACCTACTGAGAGAAATGGGTTAATGGCAGGTGGAATCAAACACAGACTCTTTTATATTTGGTACATAAGATGTAGATGCAAGCTTCCGCACTCTATCTGCACTGAATTTTATTTCAAATTAAATAAGAAGATGCACAGACAGAAACAACCTGTGACCTCATCAGCCTAATTAATGCAACTGAGCCATCAGATGGCGTATTAGCTGTTGTTTCCTGACAACTTTATCCGTTCCTGGTAGTGATTTTAAAGTAAAACTAAAAGCTTGCAACAGTGCGTCTTTCCTTTTTTTGCAGTGACTCTTCTTTACAATATATGCTCTGGGTTTACAGACAGTGTGAGAAAGCTGTCTTATGAGTATCTAAATCATCTCTACATTTCATTTTCTCTCTCTATTTGGTTATTGTGCAGATAGTACAAACATGAGACTATTTAGTTATTAAGGTGTGCGTGCGTGCATGTGTATGTGCGTGCATACGTGTGTGTGTATATGTGTATATATGTGTACTTTTTTCAGTTTTACTGTCTCTATGTGTGTTTTTCTTTCCTCCCCCTCTCTGAACCTCCTCTTAGAAGATTAATATCCTTTTTCTGTGTCTCTTTTGTCCCTTTCCTCCTTTCCTGCTTCAGTCCTGTCTTTTATTCTCTCCTTCCTCGTAAGTTGTACAGCACTGTACCGTGTAGTGTGTATGTGTGTCCTTCGCTCCCACTGCTCTGCCATTTTTTTGTGTTTTGAAACTGCTGAGGTCCAATCGATCTCTGTCTGGCAACAGGATCCCCCCCCCCTTCCTTGTGGGTTATCACGTACTTTCCTGTTAGGTCAGTTAGAGAAAAATGACGCAGTGGCTCGGGGAAGATTTGGGCAATATGAGAGCAGATGAACAATACATAAATTACCTTTGGTTTACTGATTAGTGTTAACTGAGAAAAGGCTGGAAATTCAAACACCCTCACATGAATATACATGGCTCACACACACACACACACACACACACACACCATGTGAGAAGCAAATACACACAGGCACATATGTACACATATAAAAGGCTGTTGTTTGCTGATTTGGTTAGATGTCAGTTTTACCTGTGAGTCTTGGGATTTAAGTTCTGATCCTCTATAGCAAGCATTATGTCCCTCCCTTGAAATATGTATAAGTGGTTCTGAGCATTTGGGAGTTCATTGCTGCTCTAGATTCATTTAATGTGCACTGCTATATGGCTGGTCCTCAGGAACCACAGTTTTTCATACTTTTACTTAAAGCAAGGGTTGAGTTGGATAGCAAGTAAAGCATGTATGCTAACTTGCTGATAAAATAGAAAAACAGTTGTATTTACGTAAAGACCAGGATGTCAAAAAAATAATTTCAAAAAATTTGCTTTTGAGGAGCAGAACCTCAAATTCAAGAAGCTAGTAGGGAAATTGTGTTTCCTCATGAATTATGCTACATGCAGTATATGCAAGCACACAAATGCACACATCAACATAACAGATGCATACTCCTATTCTTACTTTTATATAATGCCATCACTTAGATTCATACTCCTGTAAGAATCCTGCAATCCCTCTAAACCACCCAATTATACAACAGTTGCAAAGCACAAGACGAACAGCTTGTTTCTGTTCCATGTAACCACAGAGAAAGTGTTTTGCTCTTCCAATAATCGTTTCTCCTCTTCTCTGTGTCTCCCCCCCTCAGCTCCCCCAATGATCCGACTGTCAGTGAACGACACGGTGGTGGTGGATCCCGGGCAGGATGTGCTCTTAACCTGTGAGGTTACGGCAGGTTTTCCTCTCCCTACTGTGACGTGGTCGCGTTACCCCAGCCCCCTTCCCCTCAGTGCACAAGTTCGAGGGCCAACGCTGATTTTGCGGGCCGTCACACCGGCTGACGCAGGATTCTACAACTGCACAGCTGTCAACAATGTGGGCAACCCTGCACGCAAAAACGCCAATATCGTTGTCAGGAGTAAGTAACACATGTGTTTGGTGGGACATATGTTTTTTTTTTTTCCTTTTGAGATTTGTTTTAATTGTTTGACAAAGCAAACAACAACACCCACACAAACACACACACCTGATAAATATCTTCTTATCCTGAGAATATTTGGTCAAACACACTGTATTTTTCATTTTTCCTCACCTTAGTCCATTTCAATTAATGAATTCTTTATTCATCTGCTGTAATTTGTGAATGTGTGCAAATATATTCATATATGTGTCTCTGTATGTGTCTGTGCGTTGTGTGACACATGAGCAGTTGATCCATCGTTAGAGAGAGATGATCTGAGATATTGTCAGAATAGTCGGGTTGAGTATCACTCATTTTGCAATTCACTTGCCATTGAAACAGAAGCCTTCCATTCTACCTCCCCTCTGGCTATTTTTAGTCCCTTTAATCATCTTTATTCACTCCAATTAGTTAGACTGGAGTAGGAGCAATTAGCGAGAGTCTCTTCTGTTAGTTAACACTGTGGAAAACGTATGCTGGATGGGTTACTCGTGTTAGCTTAATGGGCCTCAACGCATTGTCACACAAGCACAGGTGGCAAGTTGGTGAGACACACGCTCACACATACACAAAACACACACACACACACACATACACACACTCTTACACTCTTGTTCAGTGAGTGTAGATAGAAGTCTGCAGGTAGGCAGGCGACAAAAGTTGCACATAGTAAATGCACACACAGACACAGGCTTCTCATGCACACACAACATTGTCCCCACACTAACAAAGGTTGCAGGACTATGTTAAACATATGGTCACTGCTTCTTATCCATGGCTCTACTCAAGCATCTTGTTAACAAGCTCGAAAGGAGTTTAAATCAAGCTCTCCTCTCCTCCTCTCGCCTGTCTCTCCCGTTAGTGGGGAAACTGTTTGGTATTCAAAATGGAAATCTGTTGGGGAAACGTAGCCTTTGAAACTGAAAATTAAATGTGACAATGTGAGAGTGACTCTTTGTCCTTGATTTTGGCCCCCCCCACCCCTTATCCGCCTGTTATTTTATTCTGTATCTGGCTCCTTTTGTATCTTCCTCCTTCACAATTTGCTTATTCTTCCCTCTCTCTTTCTTTCTTCTTCATATTTCGTTTGCCTCATATTCATATTCCTTTTGCCTTTGGTTTCTTTTTGTCATAGTGCCCGCCTCTTTATTCCTGTGTCGCAAACTCATCTACTGTTCTGCATTAGCCATCTTACCCTCCCTCTATTACATTTTTTTCTTTTAATTGCTTTTTTTCTCTCTCTTTATCACTCACCCTCACTAATATATCAATTCTCTATTTTAAATGTAATTCCTAGAACCTATTTCCAACCTCTTTTTATTAAATTTAAATTTCATTTGATTAATAATAATTTCTTGGCCGGACATAAATATATGTTGCAGAAAATAAAATCCTACTTAAAAAAAAGGTTACGTAGAGGGTAAGAGATGAATAAAGACATTACAATGACATAGTATATTCATCAATGCCAAGCACCACTCTTAAAAAAATCCCAGTAAGTCATCAATATCACTAACAAACACATCAAGTTCACCACCTTCTCAGTTTGGACTTTTTGGTGCAATAGTTACTTGTTCATTTCTGTATTTGGATGTGGCAAAATGGTTTTGTATCTTTTGTATCAGAGTCTTTTTTTTTTGCCATGGTAGCAAAACAGACAGATTATATTTCATATAGTTGTAGACACATTTAGCAAAGGCATACATTTCTGCTAGGTATATTATATAATATAATATCTTGACTACTATATAGCTACTCAGCAGCTAGCAACGGCCTCTTGTAAAACCTGCTAAATGTAAATTGAGTGAGTTTGTGAGTGAATAGGAGGTGCTTCACATCATAAAATATCCTTCAGACTGAAAGTGAACAATTATAGAGATTAGGTGTGTGTATTTTAGAATAAAATATCACAAATTCTTCCTATTAATTCCTTTAATTGTTTTTTGTCTTTTCCCAGTCATTTCTTTGTAAACATTTTAAATAGTCCCTCCCATATTAATTGTTTTCAAGACTGCACCACAGCCAACCTGACACTGTACCCTCTATTTAACCCTTTCTTCTCCCTTCTTCTTCACCCTGCTACCACCATACACAGCAATGGGTAACCTAACCTTCCAGATCACACCAGACTCCAACAAGGACAGCGAGACTATCCAGATGGGTCGGGACCTCAAGCTGTCGTGCCACGTTGATGCCACCCCACAGGACAAGGTCAACTACACCTGGTACAAGAACGGTGCACCTGTCTTCACCTCGGATAGCCTCATCTTGCTGCGGAGTGACCCAGACATGGCACCCGGCACTAGTAGCTTGGAGATTGTGGACATGAAGTTTAGAGACTTGGCTACCTACAGCTGTGTGGCAAACTTCCCAGGCAGCAGGGTGCCAGAGCTCCGTGTGGATGTCAACATCTCTCAGAACAGTGGTGAGGTTATCCTTTCCTTTTTTTCTTTTACAGGCCTATCTCTGTCAGACCAAGACAAATTCTAAAGACTGTCTAGGCATCTGTCTGCTGTGAAATAGCTTATTCAAAAATCCTTTAATGGGCCAATACATTTCGGGCCAAATATTCAAACCACAAGCAATGAGAAATCCAAATGATTCCAATGGGCTGTAAATAAATGCATGCATAGCTGCTGATCAGTAGCATCACTCAAATGTGTACTTGGTGGTATGTATACTGTTTAGAAGTCAATCAGATGCCGATAGTTTAAGAAACAAATATGTCAATCAAGGGATGTTTGAGATCATAGAGTGGTAATTTATTATGCAAGATTATTATGCTTTATCTTGAACAAACAGTCACTGTCTAGTTGTTTTAGGACGTTGTGTCTCTGTGTGTTCGTGTGTGTATTATCATGTGTGGTAACCATAAAGTTAGCACTTAAATACTAAGCAGTAATCTTTTTTATTGTTCCTACGTTGCATTGAAACTGTGATTGTCCAATGAATTTAGCCCTGTAAATGTCAGTTTATGTCATACCTTTTTATTCTCCGTCTGTCTCTGTTATCCAGTTCCCTGTATGTCCCATCTGTAATCTTTAAGTCGTGTCCTCCTCCTGATTTATTACATAACAACATATAACCCTTCTTTTACATTACTTTATACTTGTCTATTTTACATATTGTTCATTCTAAAAAAGAATTTATACTTACCTAGACAGTAAAATGTTGTAGTAGATACTTACAAGCTACAATATATGAGATTTTAATTGTTCACTTTTTATGTAGTGACTATTGTAATGAAAATGATTGTCTCATTATAAAGAATGTCTCACTTTTAATTACATTATCTTTCTTTGTCTTTATATATGTAGAGGTAAAAAATAAAACATTTTCTTACTATTCCTCCCCTTCTTTCTTTGCCCCTTTCTTTTCCACCAGTCTCTCCTCCAGTGTTGTCGGTTCCACCTGGAGGTCAGGTGGTCAGTGTGCGAGAGGGAGGAAACGTTGAGCTGGTGTGCTTGGTGATGGATGGCAAACCGCGTCCACCCATACTGTGGTCACGGACAGAAAAGGACCTGCTAATGCCATCAGGGACAACCACAATGGAGACACCTGATGGCCGCCTGAGACTCAAGAGCGTCAGCCGGGACATGATGGGGGTGTATCGGTGCCAGACTGCTCCATACAACGGGCTGAACATCAAACGCAGAGAAGCACAGGTCCAACTCAATGTGCAGTGTAAGTGTGGATTAGTTCACGTTCCCCCAAGAACTCAACCTACAACAACATGCAACACCATTGTTTAGATCAAGCAGCTAACGGCCAGGATTATTTGTTGGGAATACAACTCTTGCAGTCCAGTTTGGTGTAAATAAGTCCAGATTGGTTACAACTGCTTTCAAATACTGTTAGTGCTACATTCGTTGTTGCTGCATCAAACTTTAATGATCCCTGGGGTGGCAGTAATAGTAGTAGTAATGTCTGCAATACACAAAAACAAAACTTCAGAACTAGCATATATGCAATGAAATTAAAGTATAAAAAGTCTGTGTGACTCCACATAGGCCATACAAACTCTTTCTTTGTTGCTATGGTGATATCAGATATCTAATAAAACACTGCACTTTTTGTATGCCGCACCTTCGAAAAATGGCATAATAGTCACACTTTCCTCAACACTATTTACGCTAACGACAGAAAAAGATATGTATGGTAATGGTAAGAGTGTAAAGGCTGTTTTGTTTATACCTTCCCCTTCCTCTTTGTGAGCACTCGAGTGGTGACTGCCGCTATAAAATGTCCCAGAGAATGGGCTTTTAAAAAGCAGTAGGAGCTGTCTTGCTAAAGTAACACATCATTTCAATACCTTCTCCCTTCCCATGAGGTTACTTACTTGTACTTACTTTTTCGATACTTGCATTGTGCCAGCAAGCATTGACACTTCTGACTGTTGAGACTGCTGAGAGCGTAACATGAAATACAGATTTGATTTAGATTTTTCTGAGACTATCAACTATTACGAACGAATACTTTAGACATACCTCATTTATCTAATAAAACCATACAGAATCACTTGTCACCCAAAGTTGTGTCTGAGCTTCTCCGTGACACCACCAGCTTATTTGGAACAATGAATGACACCAACATTAAGTATTGAAGATGTTTTGGCAATCATGCAAGAAGCTTCATTAGTTCTGAGGAATTTAAGGACATTTAGCTGCTGTTGTCTATGCACCCATAGTTTTTAATGACTCAAAACAAACAACAACCAATTTGTAGCTGAGTTTAATTATACACTTATATAATTTATTAGATTAACATGTAATTAGATTAGTCACCAGATGTACTGTATATTTGAAGCCCTCTTTCTTGCACAGCAGTGTGTCATTGCACTAGTAAGTGCTTGGTATAATTCAGTGAAATTATGTTAACAGGAACTCAGTATTCAAATTGACCCTTTCAGCATCCTCCCAGTGTGCCCTGTATACAAGGTCCAGTTAAAAGGCTGTTATTAATTAAAGTGATGAAATGTACAAGATTTTAGAAAAACATGAATATCCAAAAGAAAGAGCAGTACAGTACATCTAAAACATATAAACCACTAATGACTCAAAAGGAGAGGAACTGGGCCTGTATTCATCAAGCAACATGGAGTAGCAAAATCTCCTTCTTGGACCAGACCTCTCATGTTGATTTCCATGTTGGTGCTACTGTTAACCATAGGACTAAGGCATTTTATCAAAGTTGTAAAGGAAAGTCAATCTATCTGGACAAATATAGTTTAGACTCTGGGCCTATATTCCTTCACATATTTAAATATGCTCACATTTGTAAGGAGCCAGAGTCATTGCTGCTGTAGCTGCACTTATTTGTTGCCAATGGTCAAAACTGCAAGAGAGGGGCCAGTTTATTCATGTGGATAGAGCAATTAAGGGTGCATCCATGGAGAAAAAAATCAAACACTATATGTTTTATAGAATTTGAACATCATGTTTAGCTTAAAAGCAGAAACATCTGCATGTGTTGTGTGTCTGAGAATATTGGGCCTCTTAGGATAAAAACGACCACACCCCAAATCACTCTCCTCTCCTCTCCTCTTTTCTCCTCTCCTCTCCAAGAAGGATTTACAGGCTTGCTAATGCAGGCAGGGCGGAAGGGCAACACTGTGAGCTCTACCATCCACACTGGCCAAGTCTGATTAATGGACCAGGTGGCCACCCCACTCTGGACAGAGAAAAAAAAACAGATAGAGAGATGAGACAAATACATGAGCAGGACAGAGAGAGCTAAAACTAAAAAAAAGGTATAAGAGAGAGCTTGATACAGGGTTAGGGCTGGCGAGGTGCTAAAAAACAAATTGTGTGATTGGGAGTTTAGAAAGATGGAACAGAGAAAAAGAGTAAAACAGATTGGCAGATGGAGAAACACTATAAATGAGGAGATATTGCTGTACTGCCAAAAAAAAGTATGCAAACATATTCCATTTTCTCTGACTGCCCCTCTCTATGCCTTGCTCATATTTGCCTAGTTTCTATATTTTATGAGTTTTTTTTTTGCCTCCTTTCATTAAACACTGTTGATTGATGTGAGGGAAGGATGCCATCATTTTTTAGGACCTCTCTCTGTCTTGTCATTCCCTTTCTGCATCCTGCATTCTCTCATTCTCTCCCCACCTCCCATACTCAGTCATTGACTTCTCTCACTTTTACACCACTTTCCCTATCATTAGTCTTACTCATTCTCTTCTTCTTTAAGAGCTGTTTCTCTCTTCCTTCATCCCACCTTACTCCCTCCCTCCTCCTCCCTCTCTCAGCCTCATGTAAATAGATTTTTTTCTCTTGCATTCTGTAAATGTTTGGCTTCGTCAGAGTTGCATTCCCGGATGGAATCTATTTTGCATTCGATAAGACAGAGAGCGATGGTGTGTTTACGTGGATTATGGTCTTCTGACTATGAGACATTGCAGTGGGATGTTGTGAGTCCCTAATGAGTAGCAATGTGAAAACAATACTCCACAGAATTTGAAAAGTTGGGTTAGAAATTGAAGTAGCCCCATGACTGCAAAAAGTGACTAGTGGTAAGAAACTTGCGTAATTGTTGAAATAAATACTTAAGGTCAGGTAAGGGGATTGTAATAACTTGTCTACCACGTTTTGCTGGGGATCGAATGATTTATAAACTGCTCACAAACCAGCTCACAACACACCTCCCTTCCTCCTCCCTACTTCTATCACCATCGCTCCACAGTTTTGCCTGCTTTTCTTTACCCTTGCCACCTGTTTCCAAAGTCAGATATCCATCAGTATGCATATGTGTGTCTATAAGCAGGAGCAAGGTATGTGACCATACACTAATCATTCCATAGGGTTGCTGTGTGACCTTTGACCACTCACCAATTCCTCTGCTCCAAACCCCTGGTTCTGTTTTGGCTGCAGGAAATGTAGGCAACACATTCATTTCAAGGGCATTGAATTAATAAATTTATATTCTACATATAAGAAAGTGGGAAGCCGTATGCTGCATCCACATAATGGGACTAAAAACAACACAGAAGCTGAGAAGTTAAATGTTACGGTGGTTTCCAGTCTTTTTAGCATTCAGGAGCTTACTCATGTTCCTTTGACTGGAGAGCAAGCACAGAATGGTAAACGGTGATGCCACACAAGGATTTGGTATGTCTGTTTATACCTGTATATATAGCAAAAGAATAAACAGTAAAAAAAATAGTTTATGTTTAAAGAAATCATGTTGAAACCAAGAGTTCATAGACACCTCCTCTATCAGTTGATACACATCAAAATAATTTGTCATCAGATCACTATGATTTCGTTCCTCTCTGAATGTCTTTCTATTATTGCTTTTATTACTGGATGGTTACAATTGTATTCTCAGTCAATGTCAGTCTCCTCCCTTACTACTTATGTTATCTTTCTATCTGTCTATGTTTCCTTCTCTCCTCTTTGTAGCTAATTCCTGGAATTATCTGTCTAAATTACATGCATAACACAGATTAGACTATAATTACACATCTGTGCCTGATAAACCTGATTCATAAGGGACTCTAGTTGTGCTACTTCAGCTTTAGGGGCCTTAACACCAGATCTCATCACTATTAGTACAGCAATACCACCATTAGCATCTTGTATATTATCTACATGATTAGCCAGGAGTGAACTAGCTGGCTGGTGATTTGTGGATGAGTCATTTGGCTGTCTTGTGTCCTGGCTGACCCCAGGGCAACAACAGCTAGTCAGTCAATTAACCGCAGAGCCACACATCCCTGCTGACAGGTTCATTACAGCTGGTTAGGATAGTTTAACAGCAGGGATGGAACTGTGCCTTACAAAAATGCCTGATCCCCTGTGTCAGTAACAGTTGCTTTGTGTCAGATTATTTGTCAAAACTGATGCTGTGAGGGCATTTATACTGCATAGAACAAACAGATAATGGAGGGAAAATTAGACCTGGTTGATGGTGATGTATGTACACTGTGGCAGTCCATTATGCTTTGTCTACATCTCTAAGCTGAACTATCCCTCTCAAACTCTTCTGCTTTAGTTTATCTCCATCTTCCCCTTTATGATAGAAATAGATTTTAAAATGGAAAACCATTAGGAATAATTGGTTTTACACGGATACACCTCATCACTATGCTTAATCAAAAAGCAACCCCAATATTCTGAATAGTCAGTGTATATGGGCATGTGAAAAAGTGATTGTGATTTTTAAGTAGAAATTGATTATGTGAAACCAGTTACAAATGTCATAGTTTTGCTTATGCACCTCAGAATATTTAATTGACATTGCCGGCTAAACAATATCTAAAAAACTGAAATTAACAAATGTTTGAAATGGTTTAAAACTCAAATCTGTTGTCTCCTCAGATCCTCCCATACTGGACCCAGTCTTCCAGGACACACGCTCTAGGAACTATCAGATGGTGACCCTGAGGTGTACGGTCATGCGGGCAAACCCGCCACGCCTAACAGACATCCGCTGGTTCCGTAATGGCGACTTCGTCCGCATGCCCATGCCAGACTTGAAGGAGACGCCTGAGCTAAAGTTTAAGCTGGAACCCACCAACAACGGCTCTTATGAGTGTCAAGTCAGCAATAGTGCAGGGACATCAACATGCACATTTAATGTCTCTGGTGAGTGAACATGAAACAATGCCTTGTTATCTATTTGTGGCAACTAATTTATCTATATCTTCATCTATCTACTGTTTATTAGTCATAGTCAACATGGGGCAGTTATATCATTTTCAGTATCATTTCGTTCCCTATCCCACAGCACAACCCTACAATGCTGAGTTCTACTTCGACACACCTAACCCAGTGCGAATTCTAAAAGGAAACAACTATTCCTACAACCTACAGTGGACCCAGAAAGATCCTGAGGCCACAGATCGCATCATAGGCTACTGGATTAATGTCCGAAAGGTAAAGTAGAACTGTACACATACTTTTTGTGATGAAATTTATTTTTCTTTTATGTTCAAACATTAACATACATAAACACACATGGAGACATGGAAATACTGTACACATACTTAAGTACCCCCACCCAAACTATTCTGAGCCAATACACATACACACAGAAATAAAGCACACTTTCATGAACTAGTCTGGCTTTGGTAGCAAAGTATGTTATTGCCTTGACTGAATAAGCTCATAATGTTATACTTCAAGGTGGTGAGGACCAAAACTCAGAGACAGACAGGCATGTAGGAGAGTACTTAGTTGAAGATTTATTAAAAAATAAATAAATAAAAGATTTAAAAAAAAAACAGGCATACAAAAAGAATCCACAAATGTAAAAAACAAAGTCCAAAATCCAAATATTCAAAATCCAAGAGGGCCTAAGAAAAAAAAAAGAAAACCAAAAACAGGAACAAAAGCACAGATACCTCAGGGATACAGAGCCTGGAATGCACACTGGCCAGAACAAACAAACACACAAAACGATCCGACAAGAGACAAAGGGAACACAGAGGTTAAATACAGGAGGTAACGAGCAAACAAGGAACAGATGATACACCAAGTGAATCACATCAGGGCGGGGACAACAATCACAGATGCGGAAAAAAAAAATAGAGACACAAGTAAAACTAGAGACAAGACAGCACAGAAAACCAGACTATCAAAATAAAACAGGAAACACAACACACAGACACTCACAAGAGAACACAACACAGAAACTACAACACAAGACACACACACGAGGAGACAAGACAGAACCAAAAAAATAGAGAAGGAGGAACAGAAAACAAAGCAATATACCAAAATCATAACACATAACTTGTGTAGATAAGAACACACACACACAAGTCTGTAAGTAGTGAAGTGTGTATGCTAAGCAAACATGGAGGCTCAAGTTGATGGAGCTCACATGGAGCTTCATGAGCTTGGGGAGTTTCAGGTGTGTGAAGTCAATAAAAGGAGACCTGCACTGAATTACAACAACGTCACAACCTCTCCTCTCCTCTCCTCTCCTCTCCTCTCCTCTCCTCTCCTCTCCTCTTTTTGTGAGGCTAATGATTTTGTCTCTTTACCATTTTTTAATAAAAAATAACCCAGTTTCAATAAATAAACAGATCATTCTGATGCATTTCCTAACCAGATTTCATATTCCAGTTCATTGGAAAGTCCTTTTGCAATGAGCACTCCTCAAAATACTTTCACTAAAACAGAGTTGACAGAAATAAGCAAGCACAAACATTACTTGTATTATGCAACATTTTATTATATTTATTTTGTGTGATTATGATCTAATTTTCAGTTTGATATTTAAATTGTGTATACTGTTTCTCAGATTTTTCTTTAATCAGCCTAAATGATCCCCATTCTTCAGTTTTTCCTCCTTCTCATCTCTCACAGTATATTGTCTACTCTCTTCTTGTTACCCTGTTTTCACGAATAGCCACATTATTCAGCTTTCATCATTCAGTCATATCAAACACAAGCTTCATTTTCCACTTTCCAACACCTAGAGATTTGACGCTGATTGGCCAGCTCTAAAAAGCCCCATTAGAGGGAGTACAGGGTGTACAGGATTACTTGCCACATACAATTACTTTGCTGTCACCTCAAAATTCTAGCTTTCAGTGCCAAACAGAAAATAATGTATTCACTGAGTTGTAACAAAAGCTCAACAAGACCAGGCCTCCCCTGCAACCTCTCTCATTTTAGCCAGAATTCAGCCCAGACACAGTTAGAAGAGTACATTTTTAATGGTATTTTATGTTTTATCATGTCCTCAAATGATTGACTTTGCATTGACATGACTTCATTTTCACAACCCTGTGCGGGATGTTGAATTAGACTTGCAGTCACAAACTTGAATATAGAATTAACATGCACTGAAATAACCTATTACACCTCAACAGTTCCATTCACCTTTTAGATTGTATGTTGGTAAAGAATATATGCTCAGGGTGATAGTGTTTATACCTGGAACACTGAAGGAACATGCACACATAGCTATTCCATTACAAATGCATTCACTGCGTAAAAACATGCAGACTAATGCTACAAGTAATGACTGATTTAATGACTGATTTTTAGGTTTATATCTTCCAGAAACTCATAGGCTTTGCTGCTTACCCCAACCACAGCTGCTATGCACCTAACCACTTTAGAGCCCTCTGGGCGGGCCCCTATCTGAAGTTGGAAACGTTTGTCCACAGTAGGAGAGCAAACTCAGGCCACCCTCTTGTTTTGTTTCAAACATCTATTCATAGATTACTGGCCTTGAGTCAGAAGACAGGAAAGATAATAATAAATTATACACAACTGGCTTGGGGTAGGTGTGTGCGTGTGTGTGTGCATGTGTGTTTTGTGTGTGTGTGTGTCAGACACTGAAACACAGGGAAGGCAGGGTCTGCCAGCTTGCTTTTTTGTGGATGAATAGCTAATTCCCCTCCTACTTTAAGACTTGGCAGCTTACCTCATTAAGTAAGACTACAGGGAGACAGAAAATGAGCACTGGCCTTCCTTAGATGCACATTTGACTGCATTCCTCAGCTCTGTGAAAACTCTAACTCTATTGTTCCTTCTCTTTTGTCTTCTGTCCGTCTACCAGTATTTTACACAGCATTTCTTCCATTTTCTTTTCCCATTTCTTCCTCCCTCTCTCTCTCTCTCTCTCTCTCTCTCTCTCTCTCTCTTATGCTTTCCCTCCCGCTCTGTGTGTATAAGAGCAGACTTAATGGCATTTAATGTTGAGTGAACCATGGCAACTGAAATAGCGCTGATAAATAGTTGCTTTGAGTTGTTATGCTGACAGTGTTAAAATAATGAGTTGCATTAAGCGGAAATAGGACTTCTTAAATGTTGTTAAACTTTAATTTAATTTCAAGGTGTTTACCTGCATATTTTTACGTGTGCATTAGAGAGCGGCAAAAATGAGGGAAAAAAAGGAAAAGAAGAGGGTGATAGTGAGCAGGGAAGCGAATAAAATGGTGCGAAAGAGAGAAATAAGTGCAAATTAAAGAAAAACAGTGGATCTCACTGGTCCTCTCAACTATTAAATAGAGTACGAGAACATTCAAATGTAATACCATCTCAATTTCACAACCCATCTATTTCTGCAACACTCGCTCCAGCTCATCCTCTTAACGCCTTGACACTCTATCATTTTAGCACATACAAAATTATGTAGGGGGTCTCAGGGGAGAAATCCAGACACAGAGGGGAATAATGGAGGACTCAGATCAGTTCATGTAGAGCACTGCTCTTCGGTCTGAGCACTTGCCTATAACTTTTGCTCATATGCATTAAGTGTGTCCATTTGCTTTTTGTTGCTCTTTAAGTGGGTGTGTTTCTAATTCTGAGTTAGTGAATATTAATCGGGCATAGCATATGTCCATTTCTGTGTGTGTGTGTGTGTGTGTGTGTGTGTGATTACATGGTTTGCTCCAAAAATCATTGATAGGCTGTGAAATCTCCTGTTTACACGTCTTCATTTAGTTTCTTTTCTCCTTGCAGGGGGTTTCCCTGGGTAGGAATTAACATAGTTGACAGGACCTCCTTGTTTCATCAAGTTGTTCTTACACCCCTTTTCTACACCCCAACCTCCACCCCAATGGCTTCTTAATGAGTGCTTTGATTCATGATGGATAATTAACATGGAATGATTTTACCTTTTTGCAACAAGAGAGAGATCTACTAAACCTTATTTCAAAAACGTTTCTTTTTATAGGCGCACTGGCATAGGAAGCTGTCAGTCTCAATAGTCACACCTTATTAATTAATGCAGTGCATCACTAAGTGGAGTATCCTGTACATATTATGCTGCATTCACATGTACTTAACTTAGGAGGGTCATATATAGGAGCTTCAGGAAGGACGTTGTTTTGGTGGAAAATGTGTACGTTCAAAGGTTGTTTTAGTCATGCAACATAGATCTCAGATTGGACAGATAGTCAAGCTAGCTAGGATTTACCCTGCAGAGATCTGACGAGCAGTTAACCATAGTCCTCATGTATCGACCAGAGTTTAAAATTACAAAACAAAGAAAGCGTAAGGTAACGGACATCTGGCCGAAAAGAGTGAAATCCCAACCCGGTCTCACCCCAGTTCGTGAAATGGTCACGTTATTTTGATTTATTGATTTGTGTACAGGTCATGGATTTTTGAATGTAACTATTTCATGAACTGCCGTGACACTGGGCTGTTCTGGGGGACGCAACAACGGGGAAATGAAATGCCACATGTGGGATGTGACAAAAACTTGTTCCGGGACACCATCTACGGTCTCTGGGAGACGCAACAACAGGGAAATGAAATGCCATACACCGTCCACAACAACAGGACGGCTGTGGTTAAGAAAAAAAGAAGGGGAAAAGGAACTGTCACACGCAGGACACGCCAACAACAACGTGACTGCTGTAGTTAGGAAGAGAATTACACAGAAAGGAACTGCAACACACGGGACACAATCCCCTGTCTCCGGGGTGAAAGTCCTGTGTGGTTCGACCCATCCACCACCCCGACCAACTTACCTGCTAGGAATGTTCCTCCTTCCTCTCTCCTTTTTTCTCTCACCTCTTGCACTTTGAGCCTCGTCTTTCCTTTTTCTTGAATGCAATCTTACCGCCTCTAAAATTTGCCTTGCATTCCGTCAGAATTAGTTAGAATTAGTTACGAGTTTGTTCAATGACCCCCACAGCATTTGTTTAGCAATAGTATGTATAAAAACATTTTATATTATAATTTTATGAGTAATTGATGCCCGTATAGTGGGCCTGGTGAATGTGTTGAAATGTTCTTATCAGAGCTTGCAGGCTGTTGCCATTTTCATCTATATGATTCTGATGCTCACAGTAAGGAATAGGTTCTGTGTGTTTTGTACTATTTAGTGTGTTACAATACAATTTCATTGAAATGTTCTATCCCGATACAGACATACAATATAAAACTGCACACGCAGCAAGTACTATGCAAAATGTACGCATTCTGTATACTGCACGGACACTCAGATCGGAAAACTGTCACACCTCATGTTTGTTTTTTTTACACCCAATTTCTCACTGCTTCTGTAGTTTGTATTCTTCTTCTTCTTCTGTAATGTGCTTTTCTTTTGGTTTTTGTCTCCCTCTTCCCTCTTCACTGTCTTATCTTATCACTTATCCCATCTCTCAATCTTTCCACCTCATCTCTATATTGACCACCTGACCTGTCTTTAGATCATAACTATACCCGGGTTCTCTCTGCACTGAGACACAGTCACACACAGTCACACAAACACTCCTGTGCAAACACACATCCCCATTATCATATATATGAGAAATTAAGAATATTCATAATGAATTAAGGTTGTACATTAAATCAAATGTATGAATAATGTATGCACAAAACCCACCCCACTATGCAGATATACTCGTATATCCACACACTAGGCCACAAAGACAGCACTTGCCCTAAGCGCATACAGACACACTTGCATGATGACTTGTTCATGTACCCACACACAATCCCTGTGAACTGCTCGATTAGTAATGAAAAAGATCCATTAATAGAGGAAAATAGAAACATTAACCTAATGTTTGAAGAGGCCACATCCCCTCACGCTGTCAGTCCAAATTTCTCTCTCTCTCTCTCTCTCTCTCTCTCCCACACACACACACACACACGTCACGTCAAGAGTTATATGGACTTCCATATCAGTCTATTAACCAACCACCACTCTGCTTCTATAAATATGTTGGACAGACAGAGACAGAGGCAGGGAGATGGAGTCTTTTACCTGCTGAATTCTTCTCAGTCTCACTTCAGCACCTTATTGATCCAGTGTGTGCTTTGGGGTCCACACATTGTATGTATCTGTGTGTGTGTGTGTGTGTGTGAGTGATTGTGCATGCTTTTATTCTAGTTATTTTTTTCTATTGTCTGTATCCCCCACACAATAACCAGGATCAAAACAAATGTGTGTGCGTGTGTACACAGACCCTGTCCACTCGTGAAGAAAGCACTTTCCATTTACTTCTAAGGCTTTGGCTCCTTAGCATTATTAACTCATCTCTACCTGCTAACACAGTCTATGCATATTACATGAGCATAGCTTTTCTTTCCTGACATATTTCACAAAATTATGCATATGCTGTATGAGCACTGTGTAAATGTTTATATGGATGAATGTGAGTGTAAATTATCATTAAAAGGGAAAAATAAATTCCACTATGTAACTACCATGCACAATATGATACACTGTATGATAAGGTATGAGTTCATGTTGTCAGTTATGGTGGAAACACTGGAAGCCTTCAGTATTACAGAATATGTCAACAATGAATAATGTGCTTAGCAGTATACTACCAAAAAAACCTAAAAAAACATTGTCATATTGGCAGCCTGATAAGTTGTCTTCAACAAGACACATTGCTGTTTTAAAAATCGAAAGCTGTGGCCTTTCCTTGAAGTGATGGTCTCTTAAACCAAAAGGTCTCTTTGCTGCCTTTCCTTTGAAAGATGCAGTATACTGTTGTTCAACATCCTGCCACTAAGTCTTTTGTTAAGTCTCTTCTCTTTAAATTTCAGTTTAAAACTACGCTGCAAAACAGAGTCATAATTCACTGAGTGCAATAGTAGACTGACAAAGCATGTCTAGATCACTCCAACTGCAATACAAGCAAACATGAGTCATGTTATGCAAAGGCCAGGCCCGTAATGCAGAAGTTTTTACCCGCAGCAGCAGTTTGCTGGGAAAAGGAAAATATTAGTTACTGAGCAGATGGGAGGATTTTTGGAACAATTAATGTGAATTAGAGAGGGGGACGTACTATTTATTGGATGTGTTTTATGTCTGGAATATAAGAATCATTTCGCAAAAAAAAAAAGCCTTGAAGGGTACCTGCTGTTGTGCTAGGCATGAGAAGGATGTTCCATGACTGGCAAGAGAGGGGGTGAAAAGTTGGAGAAACTGAAAAATAGAAACAGCCGGACTGGCACTGAGAAAAGAAGATTTAACAGCCATTAGTGGCATAGGGCCTGGTGAGGAAGGTAGGATTTGATTCCAAGTATGTAACTTACAGGGGCCGGGCTGTGGCTACCATATGGGACTCGCACAATAATTGGAGTCATACCAAATTCTTTGCAGCCTAGGCAGGAGTCACCATGGTCTTGTCAAGATCAGCTCAGTCTAGCAAAGTTTAAATTTGTGGTGGTGAGTAGACATCCAATGGGAATATCACACCTCAATTATTGTCAGAAGACAGTAGGAAAAGCAGATTTTATTGTAGCGATGTCAGAGCATACAGTACTGTAGCAATTATAAGGAAAGTTATGGGATGCATCAATGCCTTACCAAACTGCCAAGCTCTTACTCTTAGGACTGCAGGAGCTGAGTTGAAGCAGAACACCAAGCATGCACATTTGAATCCTTTTTTTTTGTTATATTTTTTTTTTTTTTTTTTTTGCAAACTGTACTACCTCACAAAATTGGAATAGACATATTGTTATAATAACTTTTTTGATATATTATATTTACGTCTATCAACTTTTGTAGTCAAACTTCATCCAGCTCTGTGCTGTAGATATTAACCATACACACACACACACACACACACACACACACACACACACACTTCTGCTGCATGCATTACCTGATAATGGCATGCTGTGGGTGTACTAAGGTGTTATGGTGGAGTGGCTGACCTAATGCATTAGATTGAGCTCACTGTCAGGTCTTTAAGTAGCTGGGATCAGAGGCAGATACACAGCTAATGGATCCTTCTCTCCGTAGGTGGAATAGCACAGCAATAGATCTATTTAAAGTGGTGCTAACAAAAAAAAATACTCCAAACTTAACTTTCAAAAAATAACAAGACAACAACTGGACTGGATAAACATCATAACAATTTGTAATTGCATATTAATTCCTGTAATGTACAGCCAATTCAATTTATGGAAGCATGTAGGGATTTAATGTTGGTAGGTTGCACAGTGAAAGAAATATGTCTTTAATTTCCAGCATTGCAGTAATATGTATTGAGTTCTTATGGGATCAATGCTTGTTTAGTAAAATAACACAGGTATGTTGACTGGATCACAAACAGCTTCAAAAACATTAAGCAAATATCTATGATCATTGTTTTATGACATGCTGTAATCATA
The DNA here is from genome assembly GCA_026937815.1 of Etheostoma perlongum. NCBI lineage: Eukaryota > Metazoa > Chordata > Actinopteri > Perciformes > Percidae > Etheostoma > Etheostoma perlongum. The sequence goes on along the minus strand of CM049371.1, from coordinate 8,115,879 downwards.
TCTGAGCAGACACTATTTTGCAAAGAAAAATAATATATGATCTTTAACATGAGTTTGACTTTGCTTACCTGTTTACACAATATTGCATTAAGGTGTATCAGCAGTCGTACACTATACTGTAGGAGCAGTTAATATTGCAGCGAAAACCCTTCAGATTGGATAGAAACCGGAGCTTTGCATTGTTACTGGGGGGGAGTTTTATTACCTGAGCATATCAACATGAAGTAGTAGAGATGAGGATAAAGATGATATGAAGAAAGGAGAAATGATGGGAGGTATGCCTGACAGTATTGAGAACACCCTCTGACTGTTTCTGCCTCTTAGTCAGATTTGCCGCATTTTTTGGTGATCATCTTTTTGTATGCTTTGTGTATTTGACTTTTTGCTTATTTTTTGCAAGCTTTTGCATCATTGGAAGGAAACATTCTAACAGGTTTGCATCTTCCCTGCTTGTGTGTGTGTTCACCTGTACAAATCTAGAACAAGCAGAACCTGCTATCGAAGCAGATAGACCTCAAGGGCAAGGAGCCAGAGAAGGGTGTGCTGATATCCTACACCATATCGGACCTGAGAATCCCTCTGTCCTACGAGGTCCGACTGGCCCCCATCACCACCTACAGCACCGGGGACTACGTCAGTCGCATCATACAGTACTCAGAACGTGAGTCTTATTTAAAACCAATTTATCAAACATGTTTTTTATGATATCTTTATGTTTCATTTCCATGTATGTACATTGTACAACCTAAGTGGATTGTGCATAGCTGGGTGTTAATCAATACTATTTTCTTACAGCCTACACTTACCCAAGACCTTCAGGTGAGACTTCTCTCTTAACTACCATCCTCTGCTCTCAAACATTTCTACATTTTCACTTATACTTATGACGTGATTGATGCTGCAAGCAATGTCAGCACAAGTTTGTCAAGATTAAATATTGTTGCTAGAGAGAAGAGTTTTACCCACTCTTCTCCACAATGGGATGCAAGTAAGCAGCTGATGGCTGGAAGCAGGTCTATGACATTTGAAATGTAATCAAAGAGCAGTCATGATTGGAGGATATCATACTGGTGTATGCAATGTAAGTGGTTAATGGATGTCCCCTTCTATTGCTCTCTAGCCACAGCTGCCCCAAATAATGTGAGGTGTATGGATCTTGTATGGTGCATCTGTAGAGTGTATCAAGAGTAGAACTTATCAATTCTGAGAATGTCAATGTATGGGTTGCTGCAGAGAACATTTTTCCCTGAATGAACTGCCAGAACTCATCTTAGCAGCGATGGAGGGAGTAGGTGTACTGCATTTTGTGCGTGCAATACATTTAAATGCACAGGTTTACTTTTTCCCATTTGACGGTCTTAACCGGCTGTTGATACTTTCTGAATATTTGAATTTGCATCATTCTGACAATAAAGCTATGATCAGATGCAGCCTCACAAAACAATTAATCTTTTCTCATCCATATGGAGTCAGACTTTGGCTGTTTGATATTGCCACATACATCGGGAAGGGAAAACATATAAGTACATTTTGAGGAAGACCTCTTGTCTTGTTATGGCAGATAGAGGGGCTTCTCTCTATGGTAATTTCCACTTCATTGGCCCATCTGGAGGGTTTTGCCATTATCAGAGGCTTACTAAACAAATGAAAATCAAGGCAAGCTATCGAAAACCATCCAAGCTGACAGACTCCGTGAAAGCTTGCTGGGCACTCTCACAGTCCGCTGCAGATGCATATGGCTCGCGAAGGATGGCTTGTGCGTGCTTCTTTGTTTCAGGGAGCTAATCTATTACTATTCACACCCTGCTCCACTACATGCACTTCTTTCAATTTGCACTGTTGTTCTCGCAGTCTGTTCCAATCTGCTGTTGTTTTAATTGCCTCGTCCTTGTGGAGCCAACTGCCACTCCTGCCAGAAAAATGCTGCGTGTCTCTTAATGAAGAAAATAGACAACATCCAATTGACTGAGAAAGAGAAAAGGATAGCAAGAGACAGGATGAGAGGTAGGAAGAGAGCAGGAGTTAGTGAATGAGGCTAACAGAGAAAAAGGAGGCACAGGTTGAAGGTAACATGTAACATAGTTTTGATAATAAAATAAAATAAGTTTCAAGTATTTTGCTCACAAAAAAAAAAAAAAGCAAAATGCTGGTGGTTTGAGCCCCAGCTCTACCTGTCTGCATACCGATGTGTTGAGCAAGACACTGAACCCCAACTTACCCCAGCGCCTTGTATGGCAGCTCCGCCACCATCGGTTCATGAATAAGTGTGTGAGAGACAAATTGTAAAACGCTTTGTCTGGTAAGGCAGAACGGCACAGTCCATTTCCCATTTACCTACCCATGAATGTAAGCCCCCACTTTACTCGTTTAGAAAAGTTGTCACTTCATATAAGACTCGTTTTGTAAATCTTTTTTTCTTTATTTTTATAATTAGTAGTAGCAGTGTGTCTGACTCCCCTGAAAAGTCTCAACAAAGTCTTATGAAAATAAAGACTAAGAACACCCTGTAGTGTAAAACACAGTTCAGTAGGTCAACAACTCTTCCCCTGATAAGTGTGCTCCACTGTGGGGTATTTTTAGAATATCTCCAGGCTAAGTGCCTTATTTCATCAGAAATCTTGTAAAAGTGAAACATTTTTATGAAGGCATTTTTTCTGTTTTGTTCTTGTTTTGCTTTTACATTTGACACAGCCTGACCTAATATAGTTAGTTACTGTTAAAATGTTCTGCATGTGGGAGGCATGCAGCAGAATATGCATTATATGTGGAAACCACTTTAAGTTTCACATTATACACCCTGCCTCCTACATGGTGCCTATCACTTTGTCAGTAATTACCTGGCTTTCTGATCTTCACATTTGAAATGCATATTACAGAGGTTATCATCCAGCTATATTGTTGTTTGAGTCGAAAAAACAGTAGATTACTGGATGTTCCCTGTAGTTTGTAATGTCAACTGCCTGACATGTCACCAATGTAATGTATGTATCCCTTGTTTCCTCTCACACATCCCAGACCATGTGTGTGGTTTTGAGGATGAAAGGATCTGTGGTTTCTCTCAAAGCCGGAGTGATGTCTTTGACTGGACGAGACAGAATCACCTGACGCAGAATCCCAAGCGATCTGCAAATACCGGCCCCGAGACTGACCGCAGTGGAACAAAAGAAGGTGATGAATCTGGAGAATCTTTTTATGTACACAAATACACAATTACAATTCATAATCACATCAAATCATATCATTTTGTGTTGCATTCAAGACTCCAGACAATAAGCGGGTTGTCTTGTTGGTTTCAGGGTACTACATGTACATTGAAGCATCACGGCCACGTGTTGAGGGGGACAAGGCTCGTCTGCTTTCTCCACTTTTTAATTTGACGTCAGTCAGGGGCCCAAAGGGCTCCAGCAGAATCCCATACTGTGTCTCTTTCTACTACCACATGAAGGGAAAACATATTGGTGAGTAATATAGTGGAGAATAACGCTCATAAACACACACACACACACATACACACACACACACACACACACACACACACACACACACACACATAGACTCATTGTCTTCTACCATATGACAGCATCCATAGAAACACAATGACACACATGGATATACAGTATAGAGCCTGCTGACCCTCAATACAGTCTGGGGTTCTCATATCGCTGGGCTTCTGTCAAAAGTTGAACTCTGTGCTTGACCCTCGCTTGTAGAGCTTGTCAGAGCTGTGTGTGTGTGTGTGTGTGTGTGTGTGTGTATGTGTGAGAGGAGAGAGAGAGAGAGAGCGAGAGAGAGAGAGAGAGACGGAATTACCAGAGTTCTGTTTTTTGTATGTTTCTGTCTGTGCCTCAGTGTGTGTTTGTAGGTGGCTGAAGGGGGCAGTGGGTGTGTGATTTATGGCAGTGGCTAGACACAATCAGTCATTTTGGGGAGCTGTTCATCATAATATGCTCTGTCACACAGCTAGAATTCATACATCTTATAGCCTACACACCTGCTCACACACTTTAACACACACCCACACATAGTGTATACAAAGGCATGAAAAACATACAGTATAGTAAATGTTGCAAATACATGAAGGCACACTCACATTTATTCACAGATACACGCACACACACACACACATACACAGTGTTGATTTATGTGTCCATAGCCCAAGCACGCAGGCTTCACTGTAACATTTGTTACATTCTGACCTGCCCTGTCTCCAAAGGATGTTATAGTGTATAGAAAGGCACACTGTGTGTTTGTGCAAGTGTGTGTGCACATCCAGAGATGATTAGTGAATACTTATGTATTCTTAACTGAATGAATAAGCGAATTAGGTGGAGATTTTAAGAAATACTGTATGATATAGAGAAGTTCACTCATTTGCTTCACGTTCACAAAGTGTTTAGCCATGCTATATGTATAGCTTGAAGGATGGCAATGTCAGTTCACAAACAACAATCCATTGGGCTGCTATGCAATTGAGTACATTAATCGTCCCGAGTATGAGTCCTAATGTTTTTGATCCCCTGACTTTTCCTTTAGCACCACCATGAGATGACATTTATAGTTCAGAGTGAAACATCAACTATTGGATGTAATGCCATGTAATTTACAGATATTCAAGGTCCCTAGAGGATGCATTCTAACAACTCAGGATCTTCTGACTTTTCAGTGCTACCAGTGGCTTCAGCCCTAAATGTTTTCTCAAAACCCCCAAATCTTTTAGGCCAACTGCTGTCTTTCAGAGGATGTAGCGGGCTCCGTTTTAAAACTAGAGTGAAGCTAGATATTGGTATCATCTAAAACATCTAAAACGCACTTTAAAAATAACGACCTCTCACTTCCAGATATCTGAATAAAATGGTTTACATGTGTACCCACTGGATCCCATTTACAGACACGCCCAATTTATGATAATCCCATTCAGTTTTTCCTATCGCAAATGGTTTACGGATTTTTAGGCATTCTATTATGATATTGCTTGAAAAATTGAGCAATTAGCTAAATGGAAAGACCAGCATGAGCATGCCCCCCAGACCCCTCTAGGTTTGGTCTAAGCCACAAATGTTTATAACAACTGGCTTCGCCCCTGATAACATAATTCTGCATGTTACAATTTAAAGCACATGTGTTATATGTGGTGCATACTCCAGAAATTGTATTGTGCATTTTGTTCAATGTCTTGTTGGTGTTTCACAGCAAAACAATGAGACAAGACAATGCTACATCACGTCACACAGCGCTTTCTTCTACAATTAGTGCATTCTGTTACCAGTTACGCCCAGCTCTACTACAAGCCCTCTCTCAATTTACTCTGTTGTTCTCCCAGTATGTTCCAATCTGTTGTCACTTTAATTGCTTTACCTTGGCAGAGCTCACACTCCTGCCAGGGGGACACAGTGTGACTCTTAATGATGAAAAGAGACAAGATGAGGATAAGACCGAGGGGGTCAGTGAGAGGAGAGATGAGACGAGAAGAGTGAGGGGAGGATAAGGGTGGGCCAGCCTTGGAAAGAAAGGAGGCTTAATGAAGAGAGAGAGAGAGAGAGAGAGAGAGAGAGAGAGAGAGAGAGGGAGAGAGAGAGAGATTGAAAAATTGAAAGAGAGACAGAAAGCAAAGAGGATGGTAGGAAAAAGAGACAGACTGAGAAAAATGACGTGCAACAAGTAAAAAAGCAAGAGCAAAGAGGCGTAAGGAGACACAGAAGGGCGGTAGAAAATACAGGCTAGAACAGAGAGCTGCAGGAGAGGCCATCAACTTGTTAATGTTCAGAAATAGTCAGAGGATACAAGAAGTAGTGCTTTAGGCTGAAGCACTCTAACTAGTTTCACTGTACTCGATCACATATAGTGTTAAAGCACTGTAAAATGTTGAAAGAGCTGTATATGTCAAAAGCATTCAGATACTTTGACCCAAAGAAAATTTTAGAAATGCTGTTGAAATGTTGCTCTTTTCAGAACCACAAATGTTAGTTGTTGTGTAATAATGAAATTATGTTAATAAGAAACAAGTAAAAGTGTCTTTTGAGCATTTTTCTAAATGAGGAAAGAAAGCATAATGCTCTTTGACGTTGGATTTTAGGTTTGAAACAGGCTAGCGTCGTAAATAAAGACCTCCCCATGTGATATGTTTTGTTGTTTACCTTAATGTTTCTCCCAGGGCTTGCTTGCAGCAACAATAAACAACATTTAATTAGTTTTGTTTGGTATTGGGTAGTAATTTAGACTGGCTCCGGATTGCAAAGAGCCACTGGCAAGCTTACTTGGAACCACTGAATTGTTTTCTTTTCAGTGATGGAAAGCATATTAGAGTTTGAGGTTATTGAAATGTGGCACCTCTTCTTTCGGATGACACTTTTACTAATTAGGCTTTTAGTTTTCTGGATGGATGTTCACAGGTCTGTGTGGAAAAGAAATGGGGTGCCACTGCCTATGTGGCAAGTTAGCTGTATTAACGTTACTTACCATTTAAAAAGTGTCTCCCTACTAACGTTTTAGGTTTAGATTCCCATTTTCAGGAAACCATTTTGATTCGCTTGTTATCTTGCAAGGTTAGAGTTACATTTGTCTTTTTTCTCATGCTCCTAAATTGGTTATTTACTCAGAATGTTTATCTTGTTGTTGTTTGGTGGCAGAAGCCAGAACACAGACCTTAATTCTTAGTGCACAGTTTAGTATAACTTTGGCTCTCTGGCTAACCAGCACTACAATCAGAGGCAAACAGGACATGAACCCTATTTAAGTGCAGTAGAGGCACAGAGGTCCAAGAGATCCAATGCGGGCCTACTTTTTTGTATCTTTGCTGTTCTCCCGACTCACGATTCTACAGAGAGACGTAGCGCTAATAGAGCTGTGCCTTCCCCTCTGCCTCTGTGACACTCTTACCAGCATACTCTGCTTTACCTTAGTCCAAGAAATAGACTGCTTTTTAGAGTCCTCTTCCCTCTTGTGTGTGTGTGTGTGTGTGTGTGTGTGTGTGTGTGTAGGAGGTGACGGTGTTACAGAGAGAGAGAGAGAGAGAGAGAGAGAGAGAGAGAGAGAGAGAGAGAGAGAGAGAGAGTAAAAGAGGCTGCACAGGTGAAAGGGGGCTACACCAGCATTAGCCAATGTGTCTCACCATTATATAACTACAGTGCTCTGGTGCCCAGGTCCTTTCAAATTCAATGTAATGAACAGTTGCATGCAACTCTTTTATGTTGCTATTATGACTGCAATATCAGTACATCATTTTTCCCAGTAGCAATCTCCTGTTTGCTGTGTGCTGTTGCAATAGTCGGACATTTTGGGAACATACGCTTATTTGCTTTCTTGTTGAGAGTTAGATGAGACGATAAATACCATTGCCATATATGAACAGTATGTCTGTTTAATAAGACACCAGCAGCCAGTTAGCTTAGCTTAGCATAAAGACGGATACAGCTGGGTTGGTCTCAAATTAACAAAATCCGCCTATCAGCACGTCTAATTAACACCATTGTATCTTGTTTGTTTAATACAAAAACTGAAGTGTAAAAATGACAAGGAATGGTTTTATGAGGAACGACTGTATATGCAGGACTGTTTCTTGGCTAGGCAGACTGACTTCCTGGAGGCTATGTTTTCCTGTCTTAATGCTAAGCTAAGCTAACCAGCTGTTGTTTCCAGGTTCATATTGAATGGACCGATATATGGTTTATGGATCGTGTCATCTTCCAGCAAAGAAGTGGATAAGCGTATTTCCCACAATGCTGAACTGTAGCAAAACCATTGGTTTTGACAAATCTTACAAAAGCACAATAGCTAATAAAAACATTTTTTAAATAAAAAAGTGATTCTAACTGGATCGATAGTTTGCTTCCCACTGCTTCTTTCTCACTACTGCATACAAATACCCCCAACATGACAAAACATTTGGCCCTTTTTTTGCAAACAAATTTAAAAAGACTTTATTTAACTGGCTATTTCATATCGAAATCTTAGTACATTAAACATTGAACTGAGGATGGAGGCAGAGATGTATCTTGTTTGTTAAATGACTGTCGCCTCGACTCCTCTCTCTTGCCTGTTCCTCGACTTCTCGGCTCAAATCTCCTGTGGGCGGGACTAAGACCAGAGGAGGGGAATCGAGGAGAGGAATCGGGGATGCACAAACTGGGAAATGGGAAAGGCCCATGTTGTGTACTAAAGGCAAACTGTGTCTTTAGGACTTCACCCTAAAGAAAGTAGTTTGTGCTGCTACGCGTGGGATGCTGCCCAGTTCTGTTTTTAATGTACTAGGATTTCAATATGAAATAGCCATTTAAAAGAGGCTTTTTATTTATTTTTTTTGCAAAAAGAGTGCCTTGGGCCTTTTTTTTATTTTGATCCCTTTACATGTGTTCAAAGGTAGAGTCTGTTATTCTAATCCATACAAATTCAGCGTATATCTTCTCTCGGTCCACAAGCTCTGTTTTGTGTGTGCTGAAAAAAGGCCAGTGTTCATACACATCCCTGGCTCTGTTAAAGGGAAGGAGACAAAGTGGCTCAGACCGAGCCACACAACACTATTCCGTTCATCGTTGTGCGTAGGCGAAAGGCCATGGATGCATAAAGAGAAAGGCTGTGGGATCGGGAGGAACGGTAAATCTGGCACATGCTAACAATCAAACGCTACACTTTCCTAATTCACACCTCTCTTGTGGCAGAGTGGGAAGTTACTTACTGCCAGCCTGCTGCTTATTTTAAGGTTTGTGGAACATTAGCTCAAAAATACATGCACACACAACAGAATGACAATTGTGGTTATGCGCAAGCATACATCAACACACACATTCATACTGTTTGTCCACACACATACTGTACATTCATAACACACAGATACCATGCCCCCTGCCTGCGTATTTGTTTAAGAGACTGGTGGTTGGTTAATGTTCCAATTAAGAGCAGGCTGAGGATCATTAAGAAGATAAATGATTCTCTCACACCTTATAGATGTGAGAGAGAGAGTAAGAGTGTAAGAGAGAGTGAGAGAGAGAGAGAAAGAGAGTTAAAATGAGAGACAGAAAGAGTGAGAGAGTGAGAGTTATAATAAGAGTGAGAGTGAGAATGAAACTGAGAGTGAGAGTATGGCATGTTTCCAAAATACTTATAAATATTCTTTTAAGGATTTAAACCAAAAAATAAAGGGAATATCTGACAATGTTTCGGGACAAATTTAATGTATGCAAACGTGGTGCTCAAACCCAGGTATAGCAGTGCATTCTGTTGCTTAGACTTAGATTTTGTATAAATAAATCCTTCATTTTCTATCTGCGTTTTCAGTCAGGAACACTCTCTCCATAGATTTAACCATTTATTGCAACAAATCGCTGATGGCTCTGCTCTTGACAATGGTCCCTGGACAAGCCAAGCAGCATGAGCTGAGACAGGGAGCACCATGCACAAACCCCCCACAACCCCCTGTATACAAGAGTGAGCCAAAAGAAAGACATTTGAAACCTTTTTAAACTTTGATGTATGTTAGGACTTTGAACTAGAAAGGTGGAGGCTGGGGTGGTGGAGGCAAAGCATTGCCAGCAGCATCAGTAAGTGAAGCACCGTCAATGTGGCAGAGATCAGCGAGGAGGGGAGTCACATTTAAAAGGATTGCCGTGATGTGAGAATGGTTGTGATTGGTGTGTGTCTGATAGGAATGATAATTCAATTAGCAGGCGTATGACTGCTGTGTCCTGCATGAACTAACGCTAAGCTCAATTAAATGTTGACAATTTGATCAAAATATTGTTAAGATTATTAGCCAACCAGCAGTGCTTTCATGGTGATGAGAAAGATAATATTCACACTAGTTACACATTTCTGGTCACTTGCTAACTTGTCGTGGTCACGCCAATACAATAAGTGTTGCTGTTAAGTGCAAGTGTGTGAGAGAGTGTGACATGTTGAAATGTTTTTTTGTATATTATGCTAGTGTTGAATGAGTGTTAGCAGGACAGTGTCAATATGTAAGTGACTGTAGGTAATGAGGTTTTGAGCTCTATTATTTTGGTACATATTAGTATTTTGAGTTAAGCCAATTTGTGTTTATTAGATTAGATTAGATTCAACTTTATTGTCATTGCACATGTCACAAGTACAGAGCACCAAAATGTAGTTAGTGTCTAACCAGAAGAGTATAAGCAGTGATTAAATAACATGTGCTGGAGAATTATTAAATAACATTATGCTAAAAGAGGCGCTGGTGAGCATTCTTGACCAGTTTGGATCAGTTAGTCGTCCAGGTGAGGTCCCGTGAGATGTGGATCCCCAGGAATTTGAAACAGTTCACACACTCCACACCATTTATGTGGATGGGTGGGTAAGGATTTAATCATTTGAATTAATTTGCACTTGTTTACCTTCAGGCAGAATGTTTTATATTATTTGTCATCAGTTTTGTTACACCATTTGTTGTTTCATTTGTGAAACCTTTTGGTTGTTAATTTAACATGCACTTTAGTCAATGGGCATTGTATACAATTGTATAAAGAAATAACCTATACAAATCCACGGATAATCTTTTTATATAGACCCATGGTCTGGTCCCGATGACATTGATGCCAGCTAGATATTTAGTGATGTTGGGTGAATTTATATAAATGACAATGCAGAACAGAGCTGGCTCCTCTCTACAGTAAATTGCTGTGGGGCTGTAAGACATGAATTAGCTTGAAAATTAGGATGAAAGCCGTGGTCACAATCGATTACCTTCTGTTTCTCTTGAGACCATAAACAATCACTTACATTTTATAAGTACCGTGGGACCTATCCTTACTTGGTCACTTATCTTGATGTAGATGATAAAGAGTTGGACACACAGGATTGTTAGGCCAGTTACAGTTTAGATTGAGGCATTTGAACCAATTAGATCTGATCACAGCCTATTTGTTCAGTGCATCCACTGTATTAATTTAGTCATTCAGTATGCACTACTTTCTTACTGTCAAGACCAAAGGTTAAGATTCATTTTTAATTTTTAATTTTTTTAATCTGCTGTGTATGTGCGCTTTTTGTAGGAAAGCAGTGACCTACATTGCGTTATGTATGTGCCTGCACATTATATCAATAACAATAAAATTGAATTGAATATGTCTATGTTGGTGGATATACTGTAAGTGATTACGAGTGGGTCGTTATGTTTACAGTAAATGTTTGGCCTTTAGATTTCCGCAACCTTCTGTCTATCTGTTAGTTTGTTCCAAGCTTAACATAACTTAGTATAAGTCTTTTCTTACTGACAGTTTCTAATGATCCATACTGTCTGTGTGTATGCATCTTTTTAACAGGCACTCTCAATGTTCTTCTGAGAGTGAGAGGTATTGCTGCTGTGGACACGGTGGTGTGGGGGATATCTGGTCATCAAGGCCCAGACTGGAAAAAAGCATTCTGTGACATCAGCCCCAGTGGACCCTTCCAGGTAATGGCTTGGCTATTACTTTTCTTCCCGACATAGACAATAACAAAATTATAAAATTAATTATACAACATTGAAGAAGGTGCTAGTAATCTTAAACCAGCAGTATCATATTTTAGAATATATGTCTGTCGTTATAGAAAACATAGAACAGAAGAACGTGAAACAGACCAGAGGATGAATACTCATAATGCTCCCCCTGCCCTTTCAGCTACACTAAGCAGATGATATGTGCATAATTTGGCCAAATGGTATGACCCGGTCAACTGTTAAGAGTTGAGTACTGTTTTCCTAATGTTAAAAGATCTTACCCTCTGAATTAAAATCAGCCTCCAGCACTGGCCTCTTGAGGGTTAATTTCCAACATTTGCCAACGGAATTGTCAGGTCTGCTTTGTCTTGCTCAGGGAAGAAGAAAAAAAGAAAAGATTCACTGTATTCCTTTTTTCTGTCATCTCCCTTATCTCCAATACTTTTTCTCTACTGTGTCTTTACCCAAGAGGAAGGCCTCCACTGCAGCGTAGATAGAACAGGAGGGGGTGTATACTCTGTTGGGAATCAAGGGAAGAATTTGTCTTGAAACTCTGCTTGAAATTTGATTAATTTTAAACAAGAAATTCTCAACAGTGACATTTAAAGCTCCAAAGAATCAGATAAACTTTACTTTTGCCACCTCTTATAGAGTGATGTCAAAGTTTACACATATCCAAATTCTCTTTCCTGTTCCTTGGTGGAGGCACAATGTCAACAGGAATTAGAAATAAAGGAAGATTTATAGCGGTGGAGTGGCAGCAAGGTTAGAAAAAATACTCTTGGTTGGCAAGGATCTGCCCTGTTAGTGCCCCTGCCAGCCAGAGTCTCAGGATGTTAGCAATGAGAGAGTTTGCCCACTGAAATCAATATGGTATCACATTATTATTTATCAAGCCTCATTTGTGGTAGTAGTAGTACTAATGAAATCCAATGCAAAATATGATGAATATAGATTAAACCCATGGGGTCTATTTTATTAAATAAATGTGAGTACTATACAGCATTTTGACATTTTATTACTGAGGGAAGTATTGATAAATGAGGGCCTTTGAGTGAACATTCAGCTCATTTTCTGCTGAATGTCAGCAGAAAAGCCTTTCTACACAGTAGCCAGGATTATTCGTAACAAGGTTTTGCAACGATTTATACCCACTGTCACAAGAAAGAAAATGTGATATTTTGAAAATAATGTTTGAAGGGATCAAATATCAGCCAAATGTGACCAATCCAAATTAAATGCAGTTTATTATCCGTTACCATTAAAACATTTTAACAACACAATTTCAAAATCCTTCTCTAATAATATTGACATTTTGGAAAGGAATGTTCCAATGGGATGTGAATGTCTTCTGTTAAGTTTCTCTTGAATACAATGGCCCTCATTTATGAAACGTGCGTAAGACCTAAAACAGGCGTAGGACGGGCGTACGCCGATTCCTATCCTACTCTGCAACATTGTTTTAGCCTGTGTGGTTCTGCACATCGCGCAGGAAAACAGGGTGCCATAAATGTAGTGATGGCGCCAGCTAACCCAATGCCCAGAGAGCAGTGTCCAATACGAAGGAGACAGGATATTACTCCTGGGCGCGGAGGACACGCACTTCCCCCCCACGGCTTACAGTTGCCTGACTCTGACTCACAAAAAAACACGAGTAAAATAAAAAATAAAACACTGCATAAACTCCTCTACCATGTGTTTATTTAAATATTTAAATATAGGTACACCTACATGTAGGCCTAAACGATTGCAATATAAGCCTATAAATTACTGTTAGGAGTATACAGTATGTCAAGGATGTTTAAATTAAATAAACTTCAGCTGGAGTCCGATTTAATACGGCAACAGCGTTGACCGCATCAGTGATCTCTTTCTATTCCGCATTCTTCCTACAGCCTAATACCAATGTTCAGGCTGCCAAATAGGACACATTACTGCAAATTAAACTAAGATGTCAGGGTTTCAATCTCCACCTCTAAAAGTGCCGCTTCTTAGCCAGATTATATCTGGACATGTTGTAAATAGTAGGGGTGAGGCCTCAAAACTGAGAATATATAGGGCGTGATATTTAAATTATGATCGTTTCCAGACGCTCCATTTATGAATGTACGACCATTCTTACGCTCTGATTGGTGTGATACGAACATTTCATGAATCCCACGTGAAGTCTGTCGTAAGAGGATTTCTGCGCTCATATCTGCGCTGGTTTCTACGTTAGGTTGATAAATGAGGGCCATTGTGTGTAATTGCAGCATCACCTGACAACAGGACTGTACCCAGTGATTTCCACTCAAAGAAATATATGTGTTTTTGCAGTTTTTCTCTCATTTTGTGTTTTAATATGAGGTTCAAATACTTAATTTTAGCGGTTTTTCATGCTCTAATTTGTGCTGGATTACCTTACCTGCTGGTATCTGAACGAGCAAGCTTTTTGATGCACACCCGAAACAGTCCCCCCCCATCTACGGACCTGGCGATATCATTGTATATCATTGGACAACAAGAGAATACTTATGCTTACACCTGGGCCAATTCTGATACTTGATTCACTGTTACAATAAATGTACTCCTTTCAAAACTAGGCTTAACATGATTTAAAACTAATGTGTAACTAATGAACCATAATGCTTTTTATTTAAGTTCACCCGAAGTTTCAAGTTTATGTTTACCATACACATTCAGTCAACAATAGAAGAAAATGGTCTGGGAGACATAACAGGATGCGCCTGTGTTTGAGCACTGTCTGTTGACACATCATTTAAGGTCCCTTTGGCTCTTCAGCAGCTGCGCTTGCAGTTAGCTCTTCCCTGTTGGGATGTGGTCGAGTAAACTTTTGACTCAGACCTCCTTTCTGACCGGACACAATGCTGCCTCTCACACTCATTTTTCTAGCCTTTTTCACTCACTGTGTGTATTTGCGAGCGTGTGTGCATGTGTGTGTACCTCTGTAAGTTTACAACCCAGCAGAAAGGTGGGAGAAGAAAAGTGAGGGCAAAACATGATGATGGGTTTTGTTTAACGTGCCTCTATCCTCCTGTGTGTCTGTCGATCTCTTTCTGTTTCTGTTATTTGCTGCTCATGTTTTTGTCTGGCCCTGTACTGGGACAGTCTGACGAGTTGGGTCGATGGTTGCCCTGGTCTCCCCCACCATCCAGTCCAGTCTCAAGGCTGATGACTTATGGCTCTAAAACCAACAGACCCAGGAAAGAGAGTCTTCCCTACACACACACACACACACACACACACACACTTCTCTTTTCATGTATCTGTCCACATTATGTTTCACAAAAAAAACCTGCACACATACAGACAAACTCTTTTTTTAAACACACACACTAGTCTCCTATCCCCTGCAGCAATTAGCTATGACAGGTCAATTAACTGGCTTATTTATGAGCTGGGGATGCCTGCTAGTTGTGTTGTAATGATTCCAGATACTCCCTGTACGTGCATGGGGGAAATTGAATCCATGATGAATGTGGGTGTAAGGCCTGAGCTGGGGGCTGCATTTGCTTTTCATTAACTATGCCTCTGCAACACCATGTTTCTTTCACCATTTAAGGATGAAATCAAGTCGGAAACAGAGGGCATACTGTATGTTTTAGGGCTCCACTGTAATGTTGAATAGTGCCAATTGTACCATATTTGCATGTTAACAAGTGTTTCAAACTGCTCCAAGTCAAAATACTGCGAAAAGGTCTATAGTGTACAGTACATCTTATCACAGGATCTCTCTTCGGCTGAACACTTATTCATCAGCTAATTCTGTTGCTGTAGTCTTATCTGGTTGGTGGGACAACCTGTATTGTCTTGTGATGATGGCACAATGTTGAAATCCACTGAGGGTCATACAGAAATCCCAGTATTAAGTAAACTGAACCGGAGGCTCAGCCACACCCGGCGTCACAAGGGGGCATTAGGCGGCTTTGCCCCCTCAGTTTCTTTTCTTACCCCTTGTTTCAACATTATGCATCCATAAAACATATAAACACAGCACACAATTACTATTACAAGGTCACCATGGCGACTTTATCACCGGTGTCTTTCAGCTACTAACAATGTAATCCCAGAGAGCGACCAGCCGTCCTCTCACCTCATTAGCATATGTCTTTAACCTCCTTATCAAAATCGTTGTGCTGCTCTCAGACCACGGCCGCAAAGCCTAGCAACACGTTTTGTTTGCATGTCTTTTGTCAAGGCGGCTGCATTATCAAAAGCTAGATTTGGAGATTAGTGATGGAGATTCAGATCAGGGAGAAATCCATCTGATGAGGAATTTTCATCTAATGACGAGGAACACACAAGATTTTTGTCAGCTTTTGAGAGGCAGCAATCAGAGCTGGCTGCTCATCATCTGCATAAAATTGGCTGGATTCAACTTCATGGGCTTCTTCAAATTCGATAACAGAATGCATGGAAATAAATGGGAAGTGGGGAAATGACGCTGATAATGGACACTATCACAGTCCAGCGATAGGCTACACATCCTAGTTCAAATAGCAGCCGTATATGGAGGAACGCGACCGTAACAACAGTTTCTAAATGCATTAAACTTATACATATTTTTTTATAGTGTCAGCTCAACTATTACAGGACAGAAATACAACCAGGTCTACAACCAGGACCACGCACTGGGAGAGCGCAGTCAAAGCTGTGTGTGTGTGTGTGTTTGATCTGTAATTGTAATCTGGTTGCTACAACGGGTAAAACCTAGGTAAATTATGTTCATTTTAGCCTAATTTCATAAAAAATGTTAGGCTAAAAAAAAAAAAAATATATATATATATATATATATATATATATATATATATATATATATATATATAGTTTAATCATTTAAATTCAGCTCATAGTATTTATATACCTTTACAATTATTTTAAGAGGTATTTCAGTTCTTCAATTTGCGCCGTTTAACACTCTCTCTCTCCGACACACACACACACACACACACACACACACACACAAACTGCTGCTGTGTAACAAATAGCATTGTTAGCACCAGCCAGAGAAGGCGAGCTGATAGACATACTTTGTTACTCTCTGGCTTTTCTTTCTTTCTTACTTCTTTCAGTTACAGTATGTGTCAGGCTCCCCAAGGGCCTGACAAAATGAAATGAGAAGGGTGAACCCCATTTCTCTCTGTACTTCATACTTGTCCGTCTCTTTTGTGTTTTATCCCTCCACCTGTCCTTCTTACTCTCTTTCTGGTGTAATTGATGCCTTTCCAACCACCACCCTATGTTGCTGTTGTCTGGTCCAGCTTCCTTGCCGTCCCTCATTGTCTATCTGACTCTCTCCTTTCCTCTCTATCTCTATCTGTCTCAGTATCACATGCTAGTTTCCTTTCAAACAGTTTTCAATAATGATTTTGGGAAGGTTCTGTGTAAAACCATCCTGTATGTTTTTGCTGGTTAGCTCCTTGGTTCTAGGTTTATTTAACCAATTGATATAACTACAGTACTGGCAGCTAAGGGCATGGTTTGGGTGTGTATGAGAGGCGAGCGATAGCGTATGTGCTGCAATAGCATCAGTTATATCAGAACTGGAGAGTTTTTCTTTATTGAAAGTAAGAGCAAAAAATAGCACAGGCTTTTCTTGATGGAAAAGATGTCTTTGCTCTTCTCTTTTCTGGCTTGGCAAGAGTTTGATTTACAGCTGACTCTGCTGGTAGTAAAGAAAATGATATATGGTCCGTTGATCTGATAGGTTGAATTTAGCCGGTGATAGACAGATGCTTCATCCAATCACATGCTAAGTACCTGCCCATTTGCAAACAGTTTTCAATAATGTCTTTTTAGAAGGTTCTGTGTAAAACCATCCTGTATATCGGGTTTCTATAAACTGGCCTGGAGCCGAATACTGCAGATAATGTAAAGTACCGTGCTTTACAGATTAATGTTGAGTCTTTTTCTTTAAAATTGAAGAAATTATTAAACACTAACCATATTTACCAAGAAAAATAAACAGAGATATCATTGCCCTGTCTATTATCTATTATGTCAAATTTCCCCTTTGAACGATTTTCATATTCAGTTGTAATTTTGCAGAGGATTGCTTTTTGAAGTAAATATTATTTTCTCCCACAGAGTGCAGAAGTGACTGCATATTGATGATTGTTTCATTTCTGCTTCATGTCGAGAGCATGTCCATGGAGGACACAAACTTTCTAGTCCTGTGCACAGCTCACTGACTGCACACACCGAAGGCCTTTGAGGTGCTGCCACTCGTCTCTGCATTTCCCGTCTCTTTGTGCTCCCTCCAAAAAAAGTAATAATGTTTTTGAGAACAGTTTCCTTCCGCCCTCTCTAAAATAGCTGTAGCCCAGCAGAAGGCTTGCATTCATGCCAAGGTTTTATTGTGAACAGTGGTAGAACAAACCGATGAGGAAGCTTTAGAATTGAAATTGTTTACTGTCTGCTGGCCACCATTACTGTCTGCGTATATTCAAATGGTAAGTTCATGACATGTGAACTGCCGCTGTATATGAGCTACTCTGCTCTTGATTCTAATTCATTGCATATGTAAGGTAAACAAAACACTTTAGTTTGAGCTGCCCATACACCTCAATCATTATATCCATAGCGATTGCTGTTGCTGCATGTTTTTATTTTTCCACGCCATCTTTCTCACTTCTGAAAGCTTGCCAATCATGTTCCTGTCTTAAATCTAAACTAATCAGAGTGAATTGGCCTTTAAACTGGTTGTTCACTGAGACCAAAGTATGAAGCACAAATTACATGTACACATAAAATCAATGAAGTTCCAAAAAAACAACAACAATGAGGTTACATGTTGTAGTAGATTATTTGTATCCCCACTCGCTCCTCTGTGGATTACCCAGAGGCCATCTGTGTTGCTCACAGTGTTTGGTACCTGGGGGGCTTGTTGGAAACCAGGCCAACCCACATATCTGTGCCTCACACTGCATTGACTCTCCTCTGCACCGGTATTTCAAAGCTGTCTCTCACACACAAAATCTCTCTCTCTCTCTCTCTCTCTCTCTCTCTCTCTCTCTCTCTTGCGGCTGTGTCCCCTCTGGTATATGGACAGCACATCAATGGAAACATTAAAGGTTACAAGGCTTGACAAAACGGCACATTCACAACTTCAACCTGACACTTTACTGAACACCCTTTGATCCTGCAGTGTCACACACACACACACACACACACAAGTTGTTTCACATGTTATGCACTGTTATGACTAAAAATGGGAATTTGGTGAATTCTACTCATGTTGTTTTAAAAAGAAATTTTGTAGTTTACCTTTCCAAAACAACATGATGTGTTATATTTGGTAAATGTCATAGTCAAATATCAGGGACATTAGATATAGCAGCAGCCTTTAATGGCCCATTACCCCATTTTCACATCCCACAATCTTATGACCCTTAGCACTATCATGTGGATTTAAAAAAGCAGTATGTTATATAAAAATAAATAAATGTTATGTCCTATATACTTCATGTGTTTGATATTTTTTATATATCAATAGTTAAGATAAGTCATAACATGTTCCATGACTGTAAATCAAGCAACCTTACATTACCATACAATATTTTTTTTATTTAAAGACTTTAACCCAGCACAGTGCCCAGCAGTAATGTTTGAGGCACTGCTGGCAATGGCTACTCACACTTCAGCTTGTCAGCAGAGAACATTAAATAAAAAGGCACAGTTTCTCTGAGCCATTCAAGAAAAAATAATATCATTATGTTGGCACCCTGTGTTGCATGGCAGAATATTGCATTGCTGTGTGCTGTGCCATTTTGTTTGATATCTTAGATCAAATTAGTACACATGGTGTGACTGTGTGGTTATAAGGGGACGGTTATTTGTGCTGTTGTTCTGTTTGTGTGTCAAGGCCGGTGGTAGCTTCTGGGCTTCCTTCTGCCAATTATTTTTCTCATTGACTTTAATTATATAACAATCTGGTGTCTGTGCTTTGTCTTGTTTAATGTAGTCCTGCTGAGGCAGCCATGCGTAGCTCCCAGATAAGTGCCACTGTAGGTGCGTTTGTAGGCATGTGTGTGTTGTGGTTGGCTATAGGGATAGTGTACTAGTCTATAGTTAATAGTGTACTGGTTTTATTAGTGACAGAAATTTACACAAAGAATAGGACTTGAGGTAGAAAGGACATAAATAAAACAAAGTAAAGAAACAGCACATAGCATTTATAAATTAGAGGGCAATGACCTTTTGACCAATTAGCTGCTTTTGTTTACTACCCCATGAATTCCCTCACAGTTTCCCTCCCTCTAGTAATTAAAATAACACAAATGAGCCGACCAGCTAAACCCATTCAGCCTGTGCTGCTGCGCTTCTGTTCTTTCTCCCTCCACGCCACAAAATCAGTTTCAAGGTTCTCCTAATGATTTTATTCATACAGTCAAAGAAGATATGTTGCTTTGGGACAATATTGACAAGCAAGTGGGAAAGAGGTGGTTCTGCTCTGGTATTTCCCTCACCTTTATGAATGTTTTTGATTGAGCGCTGCATTTGGAGGGCAATGCGAGACGCAAAAAGAGAAACAGCAGGAAATGTGTTTAGGCTACTTGTACAGGTACACACTTGTGCAAGTTTGTAGAGCCTTGGGAGACAAGCCATGTTGTGGCTTCAGCCATAACATGCCCTGCGGTGTGTGCTGATCAGTATGGTAGAGGTCACACTGGCAGGATAAGTTAACAGAGGGAAACAAATGTCTCTTGATTCTCGAGTAAGAGCTAACACTGTAACTGAGCAAGAGGTTGATCCAAGTAGGCGAGGAACATTTATAGTATTATCAATTTCCCTCATCCTTCTTCATTCACCTTTAACTTGGCTTGTCGTAATTACATTCCAGACATGAACTGGAGAAATGACTTTACGTGCACACAGTCATGCTGTTCCTTGTCCACGGCAATGAATAGGTTATTGGTATCTGCCCCATGAATTTCAGTATGATACTTCAAACTGACATCACTGTGTGGCACAAGCAGCAACACTTGCAGATTAAAACACAGGTAATGGAACGCCCCAGCAGTGCAGGATGGTTACTGTGGTGTTTGCTTTGCCATGGTCCACCTTTAGTTTTCTCAGTATGGGGTTGGGTCAAGCTTTTCTCCTCTCTGTCAAAACTGGAACAAGTGAACGGGGTCTTGGTAAAGCTTGATCTACTGTCTTTACACACAAATTGACAACAGGTCTGTTCTGCCTGTTTATTTGGTTAAATACCCTGTTGATACAATAGCACAGCACATTGGTGTTAACAGATGGAGGCCTTAAAACGCAGCCAGTCATGCATATTTGGCATTTTCCTATACCCTGTATGTACCGCTTGTCATGTATACAGTATGTACATGTTATATATACAGGCATACTATTTTGTATATGTTGGCAGTATTTCCATCATCATCACATTCATACACACAGTGACACCTGCTCCTGTATATGTCTGGGATAACTTGAGGGTTATCCCAGACATATACTATATACTATACTACATAGACTATATGTGTTAGCCCACCCATTGATTTCTGCATGGAGCACATTTGTGTAGAAGCCACTTAACAGTTCAAATGAGCCATTATTATTGTCGGATTGAAAATCCCTCAGACATGATTACACACCAAGCACTTTGGCTATCACGTTTAAAAAATAAACAGTACGAAGCACCAAAGTCTGCAGTTAAAGCCAATAACAACTATAGTCTTGAGAGTTGCTTTTGTTGTTATTTTGGAGCGACAAAGTTTGGTTGTTTATTTGCTTTTCCCTCTTCAAATTCCACACAGAATACGCCTGGTTTTTGATTAGCCGGGTGCCTCGGTACACCACAGTAATTAGGCTGTCAATCAAAACCAGATGGCTGGTGGCTAAGATGGGGAAGTCGTCTGGAAAGTTTTCAGATGAGTCCCCTGTTTGGTTTTGTTGTTGTGGGTCGACAAATCATTATGGGATAAGAACCCAACTTCTAAATACTAAATACTGAAGATACTTCTGTGCTGTTTGTTTAAATAATGTTCCAGCATGTCTTCTTAGAAGGCAGTGCCATTTAATTAATTCATTTTAGCAGTTTGACATATTTTATGTTTAATCTAAAATTAAAGTGTTTTATCATCACCAATCTTTTTGTTGAGATGTTAAAGTCTGGACAAATGTTATTTACTGTAGTAATTTTGTCAAAGAAATCCTTATTTTTAGAGCAATATCTGTCAGTACCAAATATACTGTATATTGTATCATATACTCACCCAGCATCCATCTGTCTCTTCCCTAAACAGATTGTATTTGAAGGAATTCGAGGCCCGAGTTTTGAGGGGGATATTGCCATTGACGACGTGTCCATCACCATAGGGAAGTGCAAGCAGGAGAACACTGTAGCCAGCGCAGGTAAGACAGGTAAGATAGACATATAAGAAACACAAAGGAACGTGTGTTATTAACTTATTCTGTGTGAAGCCACATTCGAGCAAACTAAAATAAGGAAGGCGATATGATTCTACAAAGTTGATAGGTTTTTGTTTTTATGCCAATAAAGCACCGGCTTAGAAGCTGAAACAGAGCTGTATTAAACTGAGTTGAACTGAATTGATTTGAACTGAAAAGAAATAAATTGAGGGGTAGCAGAGAAGGGAATTAAGGGAATTACTAGAGACATTGTTTTCAAAGGACCAAGAGAAAGAAAACTAAACTGCTTCTTTAGTGAATGATAGGTGTGGGAATATGGCGCAGAGAGAAAATGTTGTCAGTGTGTGTTGGACGATGACAGGTGGCCACCACGGGACACCGGCATGGAGGAGATTTGGAAGCCTTGTCGCCATTTGTGGTGCCTCCTTTTTCTTTACTTCACATTCCCCTCTATCTTTTCATCCTCTAAGTTTCCACACCATACCCCTGCTGCCTCCTCCACACACATCTTATATCCTGTCTCTTTCCCTCTTACCTTCTGTTCTCTATTAGCCATCCACCCATAATTATCCGTAAACCTCTGCACACTGCTCATCATTTGTTTGATTTTTTTAAAGATTATGTTTTGGGCATTTTTGGCCTTTATTTTTGATACATGAAAGTGTAGAGAGAGGGGGAATTACATGCAGCAAAGTGCCACGGTAGGAGTTGTACCTGGGCCCATATCTAGAGTAAACCTCTAGATATGGACGCCCGCTCTACCAACTGAGCTATCTGGGCGCCCTCTGCTCATCATCTTTAAAAGTTTCTGTTTTTTACCCTGTAGATACAAAGAGAGGCCAGAGAGAAAATGTGTAATGACGTGGATTTAGAGAAAAGGAGCATGAGTGAAGGAGAATGAGTATGAATGTCTGTGCAGTTAAAGAAAAAGTTACTCAACTGGATCTAACAGTGGTTAGGCATCAGTCCACCAGGAGAATTGTTTTACTCCATTTACTGACCGCAATTTATCCACGCTACTCATGCTGGCATGTTTGACAAGTCAAACCAAGCTATGTGATCATAAAATAGAACACAATAATACTATTTTGCCACTTGTAAATGTTGTTTGTACCGCTCTGCCTTACAGGTGAACCAGAGAGAAACAGTTACAGAGTTACAGGGAATGAGTCCATGTCCATCTAAGCGCATGGAGAGAGACTCAAATAGCCTAAAGGGGAGGGGTGTGTAGAGCAGAGGAGACAGAGATAGAGATAAAAAAAAGGTCAAAGAAAGAGAGTGACCAAAAGTAGTAGACCTGTGTGTGTGTGTGTGTGTGTGTGTGTGTGTGTGTGTGTGTGTGTGTGTGTGTGAGAGAAAACGACGGAAGGAAATAGGATGGAGAAACCGTCCAAGATCTAAAAGAAGAAAGAGAATATAAAATTAAATCCTGCCAGCAGTTTAGCTACAGCTGCCCTCTGTCAGCCAAGACGTGCATACAAGCATGCACACACGCACACACACGCAGGCGCATTAACATCATTAAATTCTTATAATTGCCTTCATTGCATTATCTCTGTCTACAGACACTCAGAACAAAAGTTACATGGTACTGTTCTCGTATTGCACACTGTCATTGCTGTTGGGTGAAATGGGGACACTTTGAAACCAAACAAGAATCACATGTTTATTCTACAGTAGTAATGACCATTACGATGGTAGAATAAACATTTGATTCTTGTTTAACCGATTACAGTAATTTGACTTACATTAAAGTTATTTGGCATTAGCCACTGGACTGAAAAGTAATCTTACCATTTAAACGTGTAGTTTGGAACATGTCACTTACAACTAATTTTAACTCAATGTGCAATAGATGTAGTGTACAGATTTTAGTAAAATAAGCTAGATGTTATGCAGCAACATGTGGCAAGTACCTGCATGGTATTGTTCAATTTTTTATTGTGATGACCTAACACAAAGGACACACATTAAAGCCATGGAAACAACACAAAACAGCAAAAATTAGAGTGAATTGTTTACCTTCTCAACTTCCAATTGTGAGACCTCGGCGTATGTGTGCAATCTCGCACATACAGTATGTGCATGTAAAGACACTGGCGGATGGAGTGAATAATAGATAATAGAAGTGTAAACAGGAAGAGGAAAGCTCTTGAGCTCTTCAAGTTTGCGTGTGTGTGCCTTTGTGTCCTGCAGGTTTTGTGCAGGCAGAGACATACAGTGCAGACAGATGGGTAATTATCAGGCAGGAGACTGAAGAGTCTGTGCCACTGAAGGAAATGTGTCTGTCTTGTGTACACATTTTGCCACCATGGTGTTTGTGAGGTATGTGGGGATAAGATACGTTAAGATAGAATAGACTTTATTAATCCTACACACATGAGAATAACACAAATACACATTAAGTAGACATAGGATAAAAAAATATATATAAAGTATAAGAAATAGAAAAAATAGAATTAGTTATAATAATAAGTAAAAATACAAACATATTTACACAATAAACACCTTTATATAAACAGAACAGAAATATACAGAGATATACAGATGAGTAAGGTGCGGATGAATAAGGGTTAGAGAAGGATTAAACTCCTCCTCCGTAAACTCCTGTTTGCCAAGTATGATGAAATCAAAGCATAGATAATACCATAAATTACACTTAAAACAGAATCTCATACAATAAAGGAAAGTTAAATTTTACACTAGGTTCATTTGAGTCAGAACAGCAAGCTGTCTTCATACAAATAGATAGATAGATAGATAGATAGATATCTTAAAGCTGACATGTATGGTGAGGTGGTGCATTTGAATACACAAGTACAAAGCAGCACATAAAATCAATAGAAGCTTTGATCAGAACTGTCATATGGCTACGTGTTTGTGTGTGTGTGTGTGTGTGTGTGTGTGTGTGTGTGTGTGTGTGATTTGGATGGGGGGTGAGATTGAAAAGAGATGTTGTCTGTTTAGTTCGTCCGGGAGGATGTACTGGAGACCAGGTGGAGTGAGACTCAGTGTGGGGGTTCCTTATCAGGTGCTTTCACCTGAGCGGACGTTACATTGAATGAGAAATGAGAGAGGAATGCACTGTGCACTGGACTGAGTAGGAAGGTAAGGGATGAGGGTAGGAGGGAAGAGGGGATGAAGGGATGAGGTATGTGAGAAGTCAAAGTATTGAATGGGTAGGTGGGTCTAGAATGCTAAGACAAACAGCACTGAGTGGGTTGGCTTGGACTATGAAGGCTGGTCAGTGATTAGACGTGTGGTTGAGGCGTGGCCCTGCTCCCGAACTTAAGTTAATACATTAACTTCATTTGTCCTGCTGCTCTATGCATTTCACAGGATGTAGAGGGAGAGTAGATGAGCCTGGTAGCATCATCCAGCTGATGCTCGGTGTATGTGTGTCACACACCCACACGCTGCATACAGTACATACTCACAGACACACGTACTGTACAAGTGAAGTGGAGACTATCTAAGCATATATACAGTATACACGCACAGGGATGCTGACAAATATACACTTTTGACAACATGCAAACTTAAGGTTAACAATATGCACGCACAGGGGACTGTTATTTTACGGTCCTCCACACATGAAAATGATTGAGTGATGATTGCCTCTGACAAGTTTGGTGCAACATGGCCTGCATAAATCACAGAGCTCTACGTGGCTCTGTTGTGTCTTCAGACAGGAGGTGGTGGAAGTTGAGCTTGTCTTGTCTAGCTTACTTTATTCTTTTTTCTCCATTGTAGGAGTTCCCTCATTTCTTTATTGCTTTTTATCACGTTGTTCCTTTGCATCATATTCTAGGAAATTACCAAATAACTTAACTCCGAACTGTTACGTCCCAATGGGTCATAACAAGAACTGCTTAATCTGTTTATTTACACAGGAACAGCTCAAGTTTAAACAAGGAAGTAGCTATGCAAGATCAAATGGGCATTGACATTAAAAGTTTGTGTAGTGATTTTAAATGTTTGACTACTTGTGATCATCTGGATATTGCTAGCTAAACAGTGATTTTTGTTGTTGTTGTTGTTGGTTGGTTGCAGTGCAGCAGCACAAAGAAGCAGGTTTAGTGGTTCAGATTTATGTGATTGGATTAAAATGCCTCTGAGCTGTCTGTACTATGACATTCATGGAACCGCCCACAAACACACATGCACACCAACACATGCAAATACATTGTATACGCCCACAGTAATCTATTATCTTTGTAACTCCATTATAATTCCATGACAGAACAGATGTATGATCTGTAGACCTGTAAGATTAAAAACGTGTTCTACTTTAATTGGTATCTGTTGCCCACACACCATGGGGATGTTTATGTGTGCGTGGATGTGTGTCTGCTGCGTATGGATCAAAGTTTTATTATAAATATTGATTTTCTGCCTGGAGGACGGACCCTTGATATGAAATCATATTGATCGTTTTAATACAATACCTACTTTGAGCAGCTTGCATGTCTAATTTGTTGCTGCATTTTGTAGTGCTGTGTACTGAAAAGAGTGCATTGTATATTTTGAATTATTTTATTTTAAAGGAAGAGATGTTTTATCAACTGCTTCTGTGTAAGTAATATTTTAACCATAGACATGAAATGGATTCATTCAATCCATTTTGTTTCTATGATTTCAACCTAAAAGAAAATAGATTAGAAAATGGATAGAAATCTTAGACAATCTCATCTATACACCTGCTGTTTGTCTTATCAGAGTAAAATCACAACACATAAAAAAATGTGTACTGCATCTTCTAACTGTGCAAAAAAAACAACAATTACAACCTGCAGGCAGAAAAAACAAAACAATCCATCACATATTGGTGGTGATGACATCCATTGTAACTTCTGTTTCTCATTAACATCTTGAAGTTGTCATGACAAAGTGTAGACTTGCAATAATGAATCTCTGTTTCTCTTACATGTTTATTCATCCACCCCCTCATTATTAGTTCTGTCTCTCTCCCCCTCTTTCCTTCTCAACTCTTTCTTTCTTCCCTGACAGTTTCTCACTTTTTCCTTAGTCCAAAAAGATAAATATATTCATGCACAGTTATCTAGTTAGCCTGCTGTTAATTTAATGTCAAGTGTATTGATCTTTATCTATCATATATATCTTATCTTTGTGTGTGCAACATACATGTGTGTGTATATATATATATATATACACACACACACACACACACACACACACACACATATTTTGGAAGAGAAAATAAAAGTAATTTTTACTTTGATAACTAGATGTATGTTTTAGAGATGTTTTTATTGTTAGACCATTGGTAAAATCAATAGGAATTAATAACTATGTTAAATTGTTAATTCAATTGTTTAAATGTCTAAAAAAAACTGGGATTCGCCTTTCGCGTGGCACCTTTCCTCAAGTCACTTTCTTCTTTAACCATCCCGGTTCTTCCCGCGTGTCACGTAGAAACGTAAGCCCACCCACGGCTTTTTCCTTAACATAACAGCGTCAAAAGGGACGGCAATAGTCCCGACCAAGCATGTTAAGCTCAAGCGCAAAGGGGGGCGGCCATAGTCCCAACCAAGCATGTTGGGATAAGACGCTAAAGAAGGCTTTTAGCGGCAATAACAACGACAAAGGCACCTGGCCAGTTTGATGGGAGTGAGAATGTGTTGGTAATTATAGGAATGTATTTCAAAAACAAAAACACGTCTTTGTTATATAACCTTTTAAAGTCATGACAAAACAGCTAAATCTGGCAGCAAGGTGTCTGTATGTGTTTTATGAATGAATTCCTGTTTGTTTTTTTGTCTGTTTCCATAGTTCTGATTGGTGGATCACACCCACTCCCATTGGCCAGCTGGCTGACCTTCGGCCTCTCCTGCTTCATGTTGCTACTCAACAGATGATGAGCACTGCAACACCACCTGTCTGTAGTTTCAGACACTGCCCTGACTCACGCTCTTATACTTCTCTCTCTATCCTTCTCCCTGCCCTTTGCTCTGCGTTCCTGTCTCCCTAACTGTCTTTCCTTCTCCACTCAATGCGTTCTATCCTTCGTGCATCCATTTCATCCTTCTTGCTTAGATACATGGTAACACAAAGTCTTTGTCTAGTTTCTCTTCCTCTGCTTTCTTTGAACACTTCCCCCCAGAACCTTAGTATAACCAACTAATGTGTATACTGTGTTTAAGGTGAACATACTTAATGATCTTTGACAGTGGAACTTCACATTCTCTGCTTTGTCACTCTATTAATCTGATTAGATTCACTTTAATCCATGTCAGCGTGTCAATTTGTCACCTTTTCCTCTCCGTCATCAACCTTTTTCATCCATACATGCACCCTCTCATGTATCTCCATTCCCTTGAACCACAATCCTCAACGGCCCCTCCACCCTATTCCCCAGACACACCAAAGTGTCAGACACTCTACCAAAGATGACAAAGGACCTGAGGGAATAAAACGAGGGAACAGGGAATCCAGGGACAAAGTGAAAGAGAGAAAGCAAGAAAGTGGAAAAATCTTTCTTTTTCACAAAGACCCCTTCAGTTCCAACCGCTAGGACCTTGGGAGCTACTGAAGGACAAAGAGACAGGCAAAGAAAAGCAACCTGTGAATGAATGAATGAATGAATAAACAAATGATGCTGAGTAAAGGATGAACCAGAAACAGAGGGGAAAAGAAGTGTGTGCTCCGGATGGCCTCTCTGTTTGCCCTCTGCTTGCCACATGAGACAAACCTCAGTGCGGATTATACGTGTACATTTATCTCTATATATATTAAATATAACAAAGTTTAAACTTAAACACAACTTGGACAGTGGGGGACTTTACAAAGTGAAATTAAAGAAGCACAATGTTTATACAACCTCTGCTGTTCTTTTGGGTTTTATTCTACTTATTATGTGATGTTGCAATTTGTCAGACCTATTCAGTGTTTTTGATATTTTACTTTTTTGTTTTGTTTTGTTTATGGCGTTAAAAAGGTCAGGGGCACTGGGTAATAAAGTATTATATTAATATTTATGAGAAGAACAGAAGATGATTTGTGATCCAGAACCTGAATTGAGCACGATTAGGGAAATGCGAGGATGACCCAACCTGCCTGGATAGAAAAACTCTTCTTTGCACGTACTGAACACACGTATACACACACCCACACACACACACACACCTCATTGGACATCATGACTCAGACATCCAGACTGAGATTGAGAAAAACATGGTGTGGTACTTGAGGGAAGAAAAGAGCCTGGAGTGAGTTCAGTTGAATATGTCTTTGTAAGCAGGTTATTGAATGTCATGTATGAATATCCCATACACTTCTTTCACATGAGTGAAGATTGTCAGTATCGGGCGAGTGTGCAGTGTGGATTGCATATCCGATTCTTTGTCATTGTTTAATTAACGTTGAATGTCTGTATTGTAACAGTTATTCATGATCACATAGATAGGATTGTTAAAGTTTAGCAATACTCATATCTATATACAATAGTATATAATTGCATAAGATGGCAGTTTAGTCTGCAGATAAACCGTCCCAAACACATCGTAATGCATACTTTTCTCATCATTTGTCAGTTTTAATTTATAATTACTAGTATATTCACTATTCATAAAGTTCCTTAATTAAAGCTATATATATTTAGTATATATAGATATATAGTATGTTTGCTTTAACTTAACTCAAGAAAACTTCACATTCACCCTTCTCCAGAAACCGATCTACTTGCGTATGCTATTTAGCATCATAATCATATGCATTACATGTAAATCATGTAAACATTTCATGTTCTTTTGTCTGCCATGTCACGTTGATTTGACCATTGCACTTGTTTGTTAGTTTTTGTTTTCTTTATTGTGGTCGGTACAAATTGTATTACTGGTTTGATAATCATAAATAGTACATAACACACAATAATTTGCCTATTTGACTTGCCCATTCTGGTGTGAGTGGCAATTTTCATGTTAAGCTGTATGTGTAGAATATCAGACGGTATCATTGCAGCCTCCAGCTCACACAAAGCTGTGTAAGGCATGTTGGACAAATCTGTTGACAGAAGTGTATCATGAGAACATGAAAGTCCTTTTAAACCAACTGTAAGCAAGCTTCCAATGTTCCTGCTTTATCTCTGCCATCATGGATTTTCTTTGGTACGATGAGTGCACCTGATGGTAGGTTGTACCTGAATGATACAAACTATTTTAGAAGTAAACTTGAGTGACATGCTTTCCTGTAAATGTATCTCATTCATTCTGCAATCTCTAAAGTGAAGCTGAAAATATTTCCAACTTTTTATAATGTCCTCAAAATGCCTCTGTTATTTTCCCAAAACACAACAAAGCAAAAAAGTGCTTGCTGTTAGGCATTCACTGCAACACCTCCGTTTCTACCGGCTTATGTGGCTAAGGAACTGGCTACATGTGGTATTTATATCAGCTTAAGTTGTAAAATAACATGAGCATTATTCAGCACTAAAGCAGAACACTGTGGGTCAGAACTAGTGCTAAATATATTTTAGAAATATTAAGCATTGATGTGCATGGCATTTCATCGTACTAACTGTCAAATCATTCCTTATATTGCCTCATAGTTCAATGGCAGTAGTAACAGGGGAAAGACTACCATTTTCATGATTGCATTTGGACATGCGGCTCACGCAAATTAACAGACAGAATACTGTGGAAATCGTAGGATGTATTGTCTGTGACATTTTTGTTTTATTTCCCAATCTTACACATAGACACACTTTGGTTGTGTTTTGGCTTTTGATGATGATTTATAGCTCAAATTTAAAGTGAAAGACATTGCATTATTTCACCCACCTAGAAACAAAATATCAACGCATGACATACATGTGCAACTGATCCAATCGATTGCTAAGCTTTCCCAGTATCATTGTGTTGACTGATGAAGCAAAAAAGTGTCGGTTTTTACCAAGTAGTATTAGAATATGTGGCAAGGTGGGAAAAAAACTTCTACTGTATCCATCGACTCTGTATTATATAGTAACGTTTGTTTTTGTTTTATACAAAAATTAACCACCAAAAGTCTTCAAACCTGCACACTACAGTTGACTCTAAGTCATCATAAACAGTGCAGAAAATGCCATTTTACATTAATTAAGTGTAGTGAGTGTAATAACACCTGTATCAACATTTCATTTTGCCCATGCCGTATCTAGGACAGATACAATATGAGTCAGCATATATCTTCCATAATAAAATCCCATGCTAAAAGCATCACTCATAATTCAAGAAATATTTGTTATTTCAGTATACAATAACAAAATTATGTTAAAAAGCAAATAAATCAATTTGTCAATTATGAAAACATATCTGTCCTAGGTGACATGCTTTGGTGGCAAACAAACAAATATCTTAAACATGCTGATCGTCATACAGTGCTGCAGCTAAGCACAGTTAGACGTGTAGCACAACTGTCAGTTAGCATGCAACAAAAATGTAATGCATTTTACTGATATTTTCAGTGAAAGAGGAGGCCGGAGGCCCATCAAACCATATTTCATCCTAAAACTGCATGAATAGAACCAAACTCAACTTCAAACAAAACACTTTCACCAGGTACATCGAAGGGCCCTCTAGATTTAACTTGATCCTTTGAAATCCAGTTTTAAGTGATTTTTATAAAGACAAGCCAAATATAAGACAACTAGCTAAATGTTTACCACATGAATTAGTGATAAAAATGAAAATTGCAATTGCAATTTAACAGAATTTTTGGATCTTGTTTGAGTCTGCTAAAGCAAGTTGGCCATTTCCACTTGCTGTTAGCAACATGCTTGTTCATCTGTTTACAGAGTAGAGCTGCACATGTACTCACAGAGTACACATATACCTAGATAACAACAACTGGAAGGACAAACTGACTGTTATTCGTCCACCTTCTGCATACTGTGTGGACTGTCTTGACCTGATTGGAATTGGCATGGAACTACTCAGCCTCTGTTCCCTTCTTAATTGCAAAAGCTGCCAATACACTGAGCAACTGTGCGGCAATAGATTTTGTATTCCTTCTGGTGAAATGGAGGTATATGTTCAAAAGTTAATTTATTTTTTTGTGGGACATAAGATAATGTAAAAAGAAAAGTGCTGGGTAATGCTTCCCTGTAATGTTACCTAAAACCTTATGAGGAGATAAAAGCCTTGGTTTACAGACTGGAAGGACCTTTCTGAAAAAACACTGTGACCCTTGCCCTGGTTTCCCAAAAAAGGGTTAAAATGAAAAGAATATGATGTTAAATTGAATGTGTTCTCCCCAAAAAGTAATTAAAAAATGTTATCTTCTGATCAACGTCCGGCACACACCTTGCATGTCCACAAGTAACAGAATCCCAGTGCTCCAGTGGACTTTTGACATTTGACTAATACACATGGCATTGTTTCTGTGCAGTGGCATCAACTGTTTAACCAAGCACCATAAAAGTGATACCTTGTTTTATAGAACACACCTGACTATTATAACTCACTGTGACAAGCATTGTCTTCACATTAAGTAAGTTTTGGGAAACAGTGTATTGGTCACAGTGATAGTACACATGCTGACTGTCAGGTTTTAAGGCAAAAGATGTGAAATGCACCTTTAATGGAAAGAAAAGGGAGAGGGGTATCAAACAGTGCTGGGTGTTGTATATCTCTGTCATGTACTGAAGTATTTTAGAGGAAAAATATATTTGAAATATGACTCTGAAAGGTATAAATAAACATTAATAAAACTAAATGTTTTAGTTATTATTGTTTGTTGCTGCAGATTATCTTGTATGAAAACAGGAATATATGTTTGGGTAATATGCATATTCCTTCTCTGGTGGAGAGATAAATGAGAAGATTACTCTCATGTACACCAAATATGAAACTACAGCCAGCATCTTAAATTAGCATTAACACTGGAGACATGGGAAACAGCTGGCCTGCCTCGGTCCAAAAGCAACACATTCTGCCTACTAGCACAACTAAAGCTCACTAATAAACACATTATTAATCTGTAAAAAAACTAAAGCGTGAAAGCAACAAGAGGCAATTTTCCAGAGGGTTATGTATTTCTTGGCTGGGTCTGTTAACTTTAAAATAAAAGTATTGACCAAGAATCTTCACTGGTGTTTTGATGTAGAATGTATTATTATATTATATTTTTTGATGAGGCATTTCTTTAAAAGTTTTGTTTTCATGTATTTTGTCTTTACGTGACCCTCGTGCTACGCATTCAGAGTTGATGGAATAGAACAACATACGCAGAAATTAATGAGAGTCCTCAGCAATGAATAAACTGTTAAACAAATTTCAGCACTTGCTCACTAATGACTTTACTGCCAAGGCCGCTAGCTCATGCATGACTAATTTGTGAAATGTGTGTACTGTAAATAGAACGTATGTCTCTCTCCCATCTTACAGCACTGGATGTCACCACAAAGTCATACCATGACAGCAAAAACAGTAATCAGATTTAATTATCTTCTCACTTGCACTGACATTATCACTGTCTCTTAATGTGTTTTGCAGTTACTTACTGGCTCTTCCCTTTTGTTTATGTCTGCCCCCCTCTGCCTCTTCTTGTTTATCTTCTGTCACTGTCTTTAATTTCTGTTGTTACAACTAAAATAGAAACAGGCCAGAAATATACAGTACGAATTTTGACCTTCTTGTAACAGGCTGTTCCTGTTTAGCTTGCTTCCTTCAGTCTGGAGAACTGGGAAAAGTGATAGGTGTCATATGAGGTTTTCAGATTATTTTTTTTGTTGCGCGTTTTGACCTTCGACTTCTGGCAAGAGAGCTTTTTCCTCTCAGAATAACATTTGCAACATCCAGCTGAGACATGGCTGCTCTCTCTATCACACACGTAGACATAAGCTCCACCCTTGTTTCTTACATTTATGTGTGTGTGTGTGTGTGTGTGTGTATATATATATATATATATATATGTATATATATATAACAGGCATAGCTAAATTGGAGAAAAAAGAAAAACGGGAAGAAAAGTAATTAACTGGTGTCTGCAGATGTGAGAGGCCGGTTGTCATAAACAGCTCTTTTCCTCTTTTCACTCCCTCCTTTCTCTCTCAATTGAGCGAAGCAGAGATGTCCAGATAATAGAAGTCTAATTAATGTGTGCTTTCTACTCTGAGCAGCCTAGGGTGGAGGGGTTTGAGCTGAATGGTTCAGAGCCGCACTGTTCTTATTCATTTGTTGTCTTTGACACTGGGGATGTGGGATTTCTTACCGAGGCCTGTGACTACAGTTGTCTCGCACTCACAAAGAAGGCAGAAAGGCTTTTCTGCTGCGCCTGTAGATACAAAGATTACCTGGGTTCCTAACTATTAGGTCCAAGCTTTGTTTCTGAAAAAACCCTATCATGTTTGGCTTACCCAGAATCAATGTACGTCCATGTGGATAAAACAACCCAGTAACTATCCATATCCAGGTTAAGGTTTAATTCTGTGACCGGTATTTATGGAATGGACCACTGGAGGAAAAATAGGGCAGGGCCATGTCTTTATTCTTTGTTGAAGGGAGGGTCACCCAACATCTTTTAGTCTGGGGGTTCTTTTGCATTCCTGAAAACAGCAACATTTCAAAGTGGCTTGTTTGGTGCATTTTTATCCATGTAGCTCTTAGTCTCAGCCCCCCATTGCTATAGCAGATGGTAATAATTTAAAAAAAGTGGTATGATTATGTCAAAAAAGTGATAAAAGACATAGTGTAGCATGTTGAAAATTAAAAAAAACAAAGTCATAGTATGTAAAGTATATCGAAAAAGTCTTAGTATAGTATGTCACGTATGTCATATGGCCTGGACAGGGTATTGAACATTGGTAAGAGTCTGCATTGCCTACTTACTGCGCCATCAACGAATTGAAGTCATAGTCATAGTATAGTATGTTGAAAAAAGTGACAAAAACGTAATGGTATAGTATGTTAAAAAAGTCATATACAGTATATATATATATATATATATATATATATATATATATATATATATATATATATATATATATATATATATATATATATATATATATATATATATATATATGACACACGGACAATTAAAAAAAAACATGAAAAAAAACATGATTTTAGAAGAGGTAATTATCTTTGCTTAATTTTCTGCTGCGAAAGTCAACTATTTTCTGAACATAGCCATACTGAGAAATAATGAAAGAATTTTGTGGAGCCAATAATCTAAATTAGGTTTGAATCATCTCATTTGTCAATGGCTTAAATGTAACTGACCTTTAACAAATTATTTTAACCCAAACCACAATCTTTTTCTAAAACCTACCCAAGTCATTTTTATGCCTACACTTAACCAAACCTTAACTATTGTCACTTCTTAAAAAGGATTTTCATTTCTACTTTTTGTAATAGTTTTGGAAGGAAATGTCAGATGATCTCATCCTATCAAAGAGGCTTTGGATCAGAACACCTTCATCTGTTGTTGGACAAACCAATTATTTCTATCTTATCATTTCACCTGGAAGACTTACAAAGAACAATCCACTTATAAAGTGTCAACTATTTGTCATATATTATCTCCTTGCTCTTATTTATTTTTAATATTTTAAGAATCTTGATTGATTGAATTTTCTTTGTGGCTGCACAGTAGATTATGGGAATATGTATCTTTCTTGTGAATTGTCTTCTACATATACACCCATATTTAGTATTGTAGAAATATATGGGGTCAGTTCCAATCTAGAAAAACAACTTGACTTCTTAATATGAGTTGTAAACATGGAGCCACAAGTGGGATTTAAACCAAAGGGAAGAGTGTGATTATAAAAATTCTAATAATACCAAGTGCTCACATGTCAATGTGTGGACACACAGCACAGCACTTCAGGTCTTTATTTCCTCCCTCCCTTAGTTACTTTTCCTCCAGAGTAAGCTAAGGCATCTCATGAATTAGCTTTGTGTTAAACACAAACCTTACCATGCGCATTGCTGTCAAAGGAGTGATACATTTACTGAAAATGATTCTGTTATGCTTGAAGAGTGAATTCCATTTGTTTGATATTCAGCCACTGGAGATCTTATGTGCTTCATCCTAGACGCACTGAGTATAGAGGGAAAGAAAAATACAAAATTGTTACAACTGTCCTCTTTACATTATTCATCAAACGTTGCTTCTGTGGTTTCTTTAAATGCTCCTCCGTGGCAGAAATCTGAAGGTAAAATGTTGAATTGTTCTGATAAATGTTTCAGGGTCTCATGAGAACAATTTAATATTAACCAATGACCTGCATATCTGATAAAGGTCATTTCTGCCACTTATTCCTTTCACCTGAAAGGAAAATTTGAGAAGAAAAATGTTAATTGACAGGATTTATCGTGACGATTTTGTTGATGAACATTAATTAACTGTCTCAACACATAGTGCTGCACACTATATGTTGATCTATATTTGTAAAAGCTGCAAACATTCTAGTAGACTTTAAAAACTCCTGGCTGACCCCTGAAAGCCTCAGAATCACCCACTGATTTCTACAAATTAAACCTCATGGTCACATTGGTCCCAATATCAGTTTAAATATTAAACTGAAGTTATATAATCTTGATTATTCAACATGCCTGAAGCTTGATTATGTAATCAGACTCTCCACAATCTTGAAAATGTTCTAGCATTACACTCTACATTTGAGCTTCAGTGGTATGGCATGATCCTTCCATGATGGCCTGACATTTCATCTAGTGCTATCATCAGGTGTGTCCCTTACCCATTAAATGTCTTAACATTAATGGATTGGCAAACAATTTTGTACAGATGTTTTGGTACCCAGACAATATATCTTATATATAACTTTGTGTCTCAACTGTTGGATTGCTATGGCTATTGGTACATACATGTATATCCCTCTCAAGATGAATTGGAATAACTTAATTATTTTAACTTTTCATTTAGTGCCAACATTATGTCAAATGTAATATTTTTTATATGGTCATAAATACTGAAACAACTAACAAGATTCCCATCAACTTTACTGTACTTTGTGTCAAACCTACCAAACATCCAATATTACCATTGTTATGTTACCATGCTGATGTCAGCACTGCTGTGCCTAGAGCCTCACACAGAATGGCTGTAGACTCTTAGTCTTATTATGTGATAATTCACAAGTCCATGTCAAGCTTAATTCTGTACGTCAGTCGTTGCTATGTGGTAGATGGAACAACAAAAGAGGGTTAGGTAATCAGTATTATTTTTTTCAGATTGGAAAATACCAAGGAGTATGACCTCATAAATACTGATGCTCCTTGGCATCTAGCTGGAATTAAAGTGTGTCACATTGCTGTAATAATCACAGCTATCGATTGGTCTGTGCAGCATAAGCAAGGTCAAGCAGGAACATTCCGACTAAGAACAACAGAGGGAAAAGCGGGTGCAATACAGGAAGCAGGTTTAATCATATTTGGATTAACAAAGACAATACCAATCCTTTTTACAATTTGATCAGTGTTGTCCCAGGTTAATCTGGAATGAATAAGAGCTTGACATTTTAAATACAGTAAACTACATCCCAGTGCTACAGTCCCTGTGTTTCAGACATCTTAAAACTCACAAAAATAACCAGATTTGTGAATGTCATAGACCATGTTCTGCTGGTAATTTATATTTTGTAATCTACTGCAGCTTTTGCATTTGTTTTGTTGCAGCCACATTGTCCATCCACTCTCAGCAACTGACAGTCAATGGAAGATGCAAGCCAAGTCTGTTTTTGATTTACTAAACACTCTGCATTATTTTATAATAACATAAGGACAAAGCCTTTCTTCACATAGTAGCCATCTCCCTGGGTCAAAGAAGCATTTTGAATCGCTCTGAAATTATTACTGTTGTAAAAACTATGATAATTAATATTATTAAATGTGTGTGTGTGTGTGTGTGTGTGTGTGTGTGTGTGTGTGTGTGTGTGTGCGTGTGTGTGTGTGTGTGTGTAAGAGGATGGGGTAACCAGAGATATGTTGGTTTGACAGGCTGTGGAGCACATCCCTTCCTACATATACCGTGCTACTCCCCGCTCCCCGCGGCTCTCAGGCTTCCATCAGGCCCTCCATCTGCAAGGTCGGGAAATTAAGGCCGCGGGGGTCGGCGTCTACCCTCTCCTCGTCATCAGCCTTCCTCCCGTAGAGGCGCCTGCTACTCTCCTCGGCGCAGCGTGCCCTCCTCCGTAGCGCGGCCGTCTCTACCTCTACAGATGGCACCAAATATCATAGACTGGACCGTGGCCCGCCTTCAACGGTCCCTCAGGGCATTCCCTGCCGCCGCAGGGCATTCCCTTCCGCCGCAACGACAATAAAACGGCATTGTTCCGGCTCGACCTAGCCTCCGTCGCTACTCCGGTGGCACAAACCACCGAGCCTCCGGCACTTCTGGGTCCCATGCCAGCGTCGGCCCCAGCCAGCGTCGGCCCCCGCCATCACCTCCCCGTGGCAAGGGTCAGGTTGTATTTCCCCATGTGCCAGCTCTCTCCATGTCTGTCACGTCTCAGGCGATCTTTGCCTTCTTTTCATCCCTGTGTTTGCAGGCTTCACAAGACATACTTGTCCATCCTTGCATCCCTTTATCCTTTCCTTTACCGTTCCTTTGGTCGTTCGCGGCTTCTGCTCCTCTCTCTTTTCCAAGATGGCCGCTCAAAAATTCCAATGCCCCATCCAGCAGCTCAACGGGACCTGCCTGGCATCATCCTCAACAATCCTAAGCCTTCTTCTTCTTTTCCAACTGGTCTGTCCTTACCCCCATTCCCCCTCCCCCCCAGCCCCACCACACAAATGTTTTTGCTCCTCTTGTTAACATTTCTCTAGCCACAGCAGCTCCGGTCACTCAGCCAGCTTCATTCATGTATCGACCTTCACCAGCCTCCCCTGCTTTACACCAGCAAATTCTCTCCGGGAATTGGTAAATCTAGTCGACTGTCTGTCCGAAGTCCTGTGCTGGATATTAATTAATAATCACAGACTTCCTTGTATACTACACCTCCTCGACGATTTTCTCATTGCCATTCCTCCATCCTCACCTCCTCACATACGGCCAAGTACTCTTATTAATGCTTTCCGCAATCTCGGCATCCCTCTCTCCAATGAGAAAACCTCTGGGCCTAGCATCTCTATCGAGTTCTTTTGGCATTACCCCAGATTCAATGTCATTCCAGGCGTTGCTGCCCTCAGAGAAGGTGCAGCGCATCACTCTGCTCCTGTCAAACTTTCTTCTCATAATCGGGTGCCTTATTAGCCCTCCTTGGTCATCTCAATTACACCATACTCTTAATTCCCCAAGCAAAATCCTTCTTGTCTAATCTTTTGACCAAAGTTGCTGCCATCCCCTCTCTCCATTATAGACTTGTCTTGGACGAGGCGTGCAAAGTGGAAATGCGCTTGTGGGCATTTCCTGGCTTCTTGGAACGGCATTTCCTTTTTCTACGAAGACTTTATCACCCAGCCCGAGGACATTAAGCTGTACACCGATGCAGCTCCCTCTGTAGGTTTTGGCAGCTACTACGGGGGGATATGGTTCGCTTCCGCTTGGCCCTCAGAATTCAGTGATTCAGGCACTCATTCGGGTCTCCTTCATCGGCGCTCCATGAACTATACCCCATTGTCGTGGCTGTTGTTGTTTGTTTTGTTTTGTTCTTTGGGGGCACAAATGGTCAAAGAAGTCCATACTCATTCACTCCGACAACACAGCAATAGAAGACATCTTAAATAAAGGTCACTCTCGTTGCCCAGTCATCGCAAAATTCCTTTACAGACTCGTATTAATAATGGCCCAACACACCAGTTCATCCTCAGGGCTGCTCATGTGCCCAGCCACCACAACTGCATAGCAGACTCATTGTCTCGTTTCTCTTTTCAGAAATTCAGACACTTGACTCCAGAATCGGATATTCACCCCACGCCAGTGTCACTGTTTTCAGCCACAACTACCACACCATCTGAGAAACTTCTGTTACGCCTCAAAAGATGCCATCAGCAACAGTCTCAGCACTCTCTCAGCCTATTGACTGGCTGGAATTGCTTAGCCACATATCGGCTGCCATTCCCCTCTCTGGACGTCATGCATCTGCACGTCAATTTCATCACCCATGCACTTTCCATTAAAAAAAAAGACTACGCTCCTATACCATCCAGACGTACTTAGCAGGTATCAACTAGGGATGAGCCGAGTACTCAGCTGAAACGAGTATCCGGTACAGATAAAGCACTTTTGCCGAGTACAAGTATTATACGAGTAATACGAGTCAATATCTGTGCTTGAATTGAATAAAAGTCCTCAGCTGACCATGGCTGCGTTCTGTGATAGTCACAGCGCCCCCCCTACACACACACACACTCTACTCACTCAGGCACAGAACACGGAGAACAGCGCTCTCTCTCCCTCTCTCTCTCTCTCCCTCTTTCTATCCCTCTCCCTCAGACACTCGGGGCCGCGGGTCTGTTCCGTTAACGTTTAGGGTTTCTTCAGCTTCAGATTTGTTTTTAACTTCGGTTTGTAATACTTACATAGTAACCAGTAGATTTCTGGTGAACGTGGGGTTTCAGACATGCTGCTTGATTTAAATGCAACTCCCGTTGCGTCTCTGCCGTCAAAGATTTTTTATTTTTTTTTAAACTGTCAGCTGCCCCCCGCCCCCTCTCTCTCTTTCTCTCTCTGTGTCTCTCTCTTACACACACACACACACACACACACACACACACACACACACACACACACACACACACACACACGGTATGGAAATAAAAAAAAATAAAAAAGAACCAAAAACAAAATAAATCACACTGATCATAATAAAATTAAAAGTTAAAAAAAGAAAGTTATACTGAGTATGAAAACTCTTGTTCATTACATTTGACTTCATAATTGCAACCGCATGTGTTGTATTCATTGTTGCAAAACGTTCTGTATATAGTTTGTTTGTTACCATGACAACACTATTGATCTGAAGCTCGATGCTGTCATGTAAATAGTTTCCTAATCAGCAATAAAGATAACAATTTCTGATCAACTCATATCAATTGCATGCTTAAAATAACATGCTGGTTAAAGCCCCGCCCATTTCAAGACAACCCGACCCACTTCCGGGTTAAATTCTGTCCACTTCCGGGTTAGGACCCGCCCAGTCCGAGTACAGATACAGATACAGATAATTCATGTGGTAAACAGATACAGATACAGATAATGCTGTACTTGCTCATCCCTAGTATCAACTTCTTCGTCAAAATAGTCACCGGGCTTAAATGCCCTTCTGCTGCTCATTCCCATATTACAACGTTAATTAAAGGCTTGCAAAAACGGGAACCCACTTTCACTGTTAGAGGCTTCACTTCTCACTTCCAACCTCCTCAGCCTCTGCATCCATTCTCTGTGTTCAGGGTACATGTCGCCATCAATCCACTTAACTCTTGAATCCATGTTTTGCTGAAAACATTTTCGGCTTTTTGAAGTGTTCAGAATTTGCACCGACTTCATCCGTATATAATCCTTCTCGTCATCCCAGTTTATCAGACATCAATTTCCGCATGTCTCCTTCACCCGGTCACCATAGATCTTCCCACACAAGCCATCAGACGACATCCACATCTATTCATCTATCTGCACATTCATAATGTTCATTAAAATATTTAACACATCGTTGGGGCGGTCCTTGCTAGTGAACATTTCTTCTGTTGAATAAAGCCTTTGTAAACCAGGACAAGCACTGCATGGCACATTAATCTTGAAATGTGTATCTACCTAAATGCTCCTAAATGTTTTTACTCTGCTTTTATCATTGCCTGTAGTGACTTTAGACATGGGAGAATATCAAAAGATGTTTAACAAATAGTACTGTACAGATTCCCAGCAATGCAATAAATAATTTCTTCATTATCATGAGTGGAAACGCAGCAGTGGGAGGAAGGATCTGTTACCTATGCAGGCTATGATCAGTTTATCTGGACTATTTAGCAGAAATTTGTTTTTGAAAACATTTATGGACATCAAACTCTGAGTCGATCATATAAAGTGCTTTTTTGTAGAACATTTCAAAATATTTAAGTTCACAGTGCCCCGTAACAGTGGCGTACAGGGCACTCTTACATAAATCACCCAGTAGACTGCTGAACTCACATCAGTGAAACTGGGACACAGGCCAGATTCATTATTTTGCACTCCTGTAATTTATTTAAGAGTAATTCTTCCATTATACTGGAGTAAGTAAGTAAGGAAAGTGTATTCATAGAACGCTTTTCACGGTTAAAAATCACAAAGTTGTTTACATAAAAAATACAAAATTATACATATTAAGACACAGAACACAATTACTACACACACAAATTGATAGATAAAAATAATTAAAAAAAATAAAGGCAGACATGACAACCAAAGGCCTGTTTAAAAAGCTAGGTCTTTAACTGATTTATCTCATTGTTATTAGCAAGAACTTAGAATAAAATATATATTGTGGTAATGGATGACTACAATTGCAAAAATAAAGAGTGACCTTCATATGTGTACAAACTGTGAGCAACAGTAATCGTTATTTTTGTATTTATTTAAACATACACATATTTTATTCAACAGGAAAATCCTCCACCTTGGATGTCTGCCCTAGTACCTACAGGTAACACCACTGTACTCTTGGTTGGCATGTATGAGAAGGATGAACAAGACAATTTAAAGCTTTTTACATAAAACATTACAAAAAGGACATTTTAAAACAATTAAAAACAGTCATTAAATAAAATGGTCAATTAAACCAGGTTAAAATAGAATAAGACAGACAATAACATAGAATAATTAAAGTTACAGTGCAGTGTATGCGATAAATCATCATTTGATTTAATAAAAGACAAAAACGAACGTATTTTGCCTTGATTTAAAAGAACTGAGAGATGCAAGCGGACTTGCAGTTTTCTGGGAGTTTGTTCCAGATATTTGGAGCATTAAAACGGAATGCTGCTTCGCCATGTTTAGTTCTGACTCTGGGGATAGAAAGCAGACCCGTCCATGACCTGAGAGATCTAGGTGGTTGATAACATAGCAGCAAATCCAAAATGTATTTGGGCCCTAAACCATTCAGTGCTTTCTAAACCAATAGTATTTTTAAATTAATTATTTTAGAGATAGGAAGCCAGTGTAAATACCTTAGAACTGGAGTGATATGATCCACTTTCTTGGTCTTAGTGAGGACTCGAGCAGCAGCGTTTTGATCGGCTGCAGCTGTCTAACTGATTTTTAGGGAGACCTGTAATGACACGGTTACATTAATCGATACTACTGAACACTCAAAAAAATAATTCAAGGGACTTGTAAATGTAAGAGTTAAATCAAGGTATTCTTAAAAAAATATTAACCTTCATTATTATGAGTATTTGGGTTAACTGTATCAAATTCATGAGTGAATCTCAAACAGCAATCTTTGTGTAAAATACACATGTAGTAAGTAAGTTTATTTTATAAAAAGAAATGATGACTTGACTTACAGATTACATTGTTTAGATATTTGTAATAATTACTGTATGTTTCAACAACATTTTTAAGAATACAGAATGAATAGCAATTAGTTTTAAGTTTTACAATTATTAGATAATTCAACTTAATATTTTTGGTAACTTTACTAAACTTAAAAGAATGAGTGAGCAGGTAGGACTTGACGTAATTTCCTAACGGTTCTTGCTCAGACAGACAGACGACATCAGGGATGTGGCGTGTCGTGCACAGCTACTCGAAGGTCTGGCTGGAGTCCACCGACAAGTTCACAAGTCTAAGTAAGTAACAATTCACACAATAATAGTTTTACATACATCTCAGTTACAGAAGCAACAAATGAGCTTGAAATATCAGTTGACCAATATTAATGTCATGTCAAAGTCATTCTTTGCCAAAGCTAATTTGACTTGTTAGCACACTTTAGCTAGCTAGCTAGCTAGGTATTTGAGTCTGCACGTGCTAGCTATGCTTTTTCTTCAGAAGGCTAGCCACAACGAAGCTTACATTAGCCAGTTATATTACATACAGTTTAACATTAGGCTCTAAGTTATATATAACTACAACATGTTTGCACCTTGTCGGCATTGGAAGGCAATAAAATGTTTTACTTGCTCAAGTCAATTCAGTTAAGGTTATTATATGTGATGTTAGGCCCTAGGTAGCTAGCTACCTAATTGTTGAAAATATTCAGGTAATTTCAAGGCAAATGCTTATTTTTCTCTTACTTTATTCAAAATTAGAGACCTCGTAATACCACAAAG
Source organism: Etheostoma perlongum (assembly GCA_026937815.1). Lineage (NCBI taxonomy): Eukaryota > Metazoa > Chordata > Actinopteri > Perciformes > Percidae > Etheostoma > Etheostoma perlongum. The sequence goes on along the minus strand of CM049371.1, from coordinate 8,071,848 downwards.
ACAGTGTAAATGTTTTAGTCAAGACTGCGTTCAGCCGCAGGGGAGGTTGGCTCACAAGGACAGGCACCTCCGGACGGTTGAAAGCGGGGAGGGGGGCATGATAATTACCGATGGACGCCGATGGACGCTGCCGAACGGCGAATGTGGCCGCGAACTTTGACATGTTGGGCAGTATCGGTAGTTGAAATCCTGATGTAAATATAGTGTTAATGAATTACATCGATGATGCAATCATCGATGCACTCTGCTCTATCGTAAAGTTCAGTGTCACAGACCGCTGCACAGATCCCCCCTTCTAAACCACTGCAAGACATCTGTCTCCCACTTTTTCCTCAATTTTAAAATGAATATGCTTTATTGCTATGGATGTCTGGTTAGCTTTTCCAAAGTACAAATAAATTAAGTAAAATAATATAATTAATAATAACATAAAGAAGAAGAAACATTTGAATTTCAATAGGGCCTTCTCTGGACCTAGAAAGAACAGAACAGTTATGCTTTTACATTTGTTGGTCTTTCTCTCTTTGTACTGAAGGTCAGGCTGGGCTCTGTCCTAATTTCCATGACATGCTGATCTTTAAATCTCACTCATAGGAGGAAATCAGGCATTGCTCTGGCAAAATGAAGCAGCATCCAATTGGAATTGGAATTCATGACTGTGGAAGGTTGTTCTTAACATTGATATCCTAAGTTCTAGAGTTGTTTTAATCCTTGCTAAATATATTTAAAAAAAAATTCAGATAGAAAACAGCTGATCAAGAAAATGTGAGGTAAGTTAGTATTTTTTTCTTACATTTTTGTATAGTTTATCAACTTCTATGGCAATAAAGGTTTGTATCTCTTTTTGTGATATATGCTTAACATGACAGTGAGACAGGAGCAAAAGTAAGGCATGTGTGTGAAAGATGGGAGGACACCAAATAAGGACAGCAGGCCATATTCAAACGTAGGTCACAGTGGAAAGGGCTGAGCCTCACAGGACACTATCCACTGAGGCTCCCTGGTTTTTATTACTCTTTAAGGTAACAGCTCATGGAATGGCAGTGTAAGCTCTGTACATTTGTCGCATCATCAAAAGGGGGACTTATTAAACACTACCGACTGAAACACAGACATTTAGGTTGTGGACATTTTCTTCTTTGTATTCATTTGAACTGTCCATGTTCTTTGGATGGATGATGATGCAATGGTTGGATCAGATGGATGTATAACCTAAAGTACAAGATGGGAAATTACAGTTTGACGCTCAGAAATCTTAGATTTCCTGAAGTTCCTGAAGTCCAAAAACAAAGGCCAGGTGAGAGGAAACCAGCACAAAATGTCAAAAAAGCACGGAACGGAGAAGGTATTTATCTCCCACACTATCCTTCGGGAAAACACTGAACACCGAGAGCAACGGTGATTACATATTATGTCTGAATTGAAGAAGAGAGATAGCACGACCATCAAGGAGTTAATTTGTGCATAGAAAACATGATGTTGTCAGTCTTAATTTGAGCATTAAAGAGATCAAGGAGAGGTGGCCTACCTTGTTTGACATGTCACATGCTAGTAATTGGCATTTCTCTTTAACAGAGTATAACAAAAAGACCAGCAACTTAGTATTTTGGTTCTCACCACTCAATCCAACATTCATTCCAGCCATAGCAAGAAGCGTTTTTCTCTGATTATCCCAATGTACACCTGCAAAACACCAAACAAAAGACAGAAAAAGTTACAGACTAGCTGGGGACATACTGGACCATTTAGCAACTAAAGAGACACATATTATCTCAGGAGTAGGTAGAACCAAAATATAGCTTCAAGTTCCCACATTATGCTCATTTTTTGGGTTCATAGTTGAATTTTGTTGTAGCAGAATAGGTTTACATAGTTTCATTTAAAAAAAAAACATATTTTTGTAGTACTGCACATTGCTGCAGATACTGTTTTCACCCTGTGTGTTTGTGTCCCTGTTTTAGCTACAGAGTGAGAATTCTCACTTCTTTACTGTCTTTATTAGCTACTTTTTTCCCAACTTTGGTCAGTACAAGGCAGGATTAGCTGGGAGACTTCTTTTAAACGAGGACGCACTTATGGAATACCTGCAGAACAGGGATAAGTAAGTAGTTCTTTTGTAGATTATGTTGAACTAGTGTGTGTTGTAGCAGTGTTTTGTCTAAAAAAAATATGACTCATGTAGCCATTAGCGCTGAAATCGAAAAGTGACTGATGATATGTCACTTGTGGTACAACAGCATATGCCAATGCCCTGGCACGTTATGTTGCTGACTACAGCAGCATGTGCTATTGTCAGAGTGGTGTGCTGCTTGTGTTCCACTCGCACACACCAATGGCAGGTGGAAGTGGTAGGTCACTATAAGTGATAAACTGTAAAGTTATTTCATATATCCTCTAAAAAAAAACTTAATATAGCTACTCTTAGCTAATTATATTATGTATATAATTATATGATGTAATGTGTGAGTACGTATTACTATTAAACATGCCAAAAATAATAAATTACAGATTATCTGAAATGACTCTACTGTTGATCACTTACAGTGACCTACAACTACTATCTGCCGTTAGGAAACCGTGTGTGAACACAAGCGGCACATCACTCTGACGACCGGCACATGCCGCTGTAGTGAGCGGCATAAGCCGCTAGGGGATCTGCTAAATGCCGCTGTACCAGTAGCCACTTTTCAACAGCCAAAATCAGCCACTTTTCAACCTCGCAATCACTCTATACTGCTTTAACAACATCTATAGAGACATCCAGTTAGATAGATAGATAGATAGATAGATAATGTACTGTGGTCTAACTGTAGAGTTGCTATGGTACATGGTTGACCTTGTGCAGATTATTCCAGTACTCTGATTTCTGCTTAAGACAAGCTAAAAATCTGTGTGAGTAATTAAGCCAGGGGTTTTATTACTGGCCAATTAGTCTCATGCCCACTCTTGCTGAATCGTCGGCTTATCTGTTACTGTGTTTGCACACACTCTGCATAAATGCGCTCACACACACACACACAAACAGGCACAATCAGTATAAATTGTGTAGTCTGCATCAGCATGGAACAGATAGAGAACATTGCAATAAGTATGTTTGCTCTCTAATGGTGCTTACAGCTAGATAACAGTTAATACAATCACCAATGTGACTGGCTTATCTTTAAGCTGTTATTGAAAAGTTCTTGGAAAAGTTCAACAGTTAAGCTATAGCATGTGTGATGACGAGAAAGACAACCACAGAGAAAAACAAAAAGTAGATCTGGTTAAAACTGTGTGGGCTCTTTTTCTCTCTGTCTCAGCTCTGCCTCCTTGCATGTTCTGGTCTGTCGGTCTCTTTCCAGAGTTCTGGCTCTCTCTTGGCCTTGTGCTTTCTCTTTCTCTTCCCTCTCTGTCTTTCAAGTCCTTTTCTCAATACTGTATTAGGGAAGATTTCATCTTCAAGAGCACCGCCCTAGCTAAACCTGACTTGCATTTCATAGAAAAGCATTATAATACTACCAGAATCCTCCTCCTGTCTGTCTACTTTAATAAAAATACCTGTCTTTTACCGCATCTGCTGTTGAACTGCAGCAATAAAATTCCATCAATGACAGAGGTGAAGGAGACTCCACTCTGACAAAGAATTGGGTTTCTAGCAAGACCCCAGAGTTTGAGTTAGTGCATGAAAATGCAAATATTAAAATTGTTTTTTGTGCTTAGCAAGACTTTGTGAGGCTCTCTTTAGATGGAGACAAATACGTTTTTGTGGACAGAGAAAACAAAACAAAACTGCATTAATGTTCTCACAATACTATACCCTCTCTCTGTGGAACAGTGAGTTTTTGAATTGGGTGGTCTGTACAAATTTATTGAGGGAAATGGTGTGTATAGGTGAAAACAGCTGGCGGTGATATTAAAAAAGATTATTCTTACCTGCAGCACAGGGGTATGCTGTATAAAATCTCCAAAAAGCAATACATCTTTCAATATACTCTTGATCTCTGCCTGAAAAGGGGAACCAAGATTATTTCTTTTGGATTTCCCTGTGACATTTGTCAAAATATATGTGTAACATGAATACATGTAATCACTAAATGCCTATGTTGTTATAACAGTACAATCTACAAGTATGTTTTTTTTTTCTGAGCCACCCCGATTGTCCACCACTTTGGTCCAGAATGAAATATCTCTACTGGATGGATTGTTATGAAACTTAATATAGACGTTCAGCGTCCCCAGAGAGCCCATACCGACGTGGGTAATCCCGCTCTAGTGCCACTAAAATCATGTCTTAAATATAATCTACAAATTCTATACAGTAGTTAGCAAACAAATCTGAAAGATAGCAGCTGTACTGAATTAGTTATATGGCCAGAAAACAGGAGCGTGGAAGAGAAAGACAAAATATAATTTAGCCATACATTTTCCTCGCTGGTTCTATTGGGTTAACAACCAATTACTGAAAAGCACAGCATTCACGGAATAGCATGAATAGCAATACTTATTTGCTGAATCAGATTGGTTATTAAGTCTGTTTTGTATTGTCTCACAGTAAACAAGTCCCTCTTCTGCTTGTTTTAGCAGGGTACGTGGGGGGAGGGGGGGTGTAATGAATTGAAGGAACTCAGTTGGGCTGAATTTCTTTGGCAGAGCAGAGAGGACTCAAACAGAACACAAACACACACAGTGGAGAGCACAGAGGACCCAGGCTGTATATTAAATGATCAGAGACAAAGTCACGCTCGCTACAGCACTTTGCTGTGTACGAGTAGAGAAAGATACACAGAGATGGAGGAAGAGCTTGAAAAAATAAAATAAAAACATCCAACCCTTTAATTTGAGGGCCCTCTCAAACAAAGCGTGGCTAAATAAATTGGAAATAGTATCATCCACCAAGGAACACGGTCGAAAATACAGCAAAGCCTTGACTTGATGTAAAGCAAAACCATTTCTGCACAGCGTAGCCCAGACCAGCATGCTGCTGCTGGACTATAAATGAGATGTGGAAACTGTTTTATTTGAAAAGATTTCAGACAAGATAGAAACAGGATAAACATGAGCAAAGTACTAGTGTACTATATGTGTAGCTGCAGGTCTACATAAGCATCTATGTGTAGTATGCAAGTTGTTCAGATTTGTTCTTTGTGCTCAACATGCTTTCTTTATTTATTTTATTCCAAAACATGTCTGGCACAGTGGGGAACTGTGTATAAAATTGCATTTAACATGTTTAGCCTTAAGCCCAAATAAAGAAAAACTCTCATCGTATGCCCTGCAGTCATACTGCTGCTCGCTGGCATTGGCCAGCATCAGGCCCCATTTTGGCTGATGATCCAGCAGCAAAGATACCCAGTGGTTCTGTATTTACTCTACACTTATTGCTTCATTCAGTCTTTTCAGTCAAAAGGTCAAGGCAGCAGTAATCAATAAACCAGTCAGTCAATATGGTTGGCTGGTATCTAAGGCTTGGCTATCACTCAAAGACTCAAAAGCTCTGCAGATCTGCAGAATAAACCAGTTGGTTTAGGTAGCTTAAAGACTGGTGAGATTTCTTTGGAAGATAAGAAGGACATAGTCCATGCAGTCAAAGAAGTTTCTCTGAAAACTCCATCAAAATGAATTTACTCGCAGGAGAATTTCAGTCAATGATGTTACAGTAGCAAATGTACAGTTTTTGAACACGTTTTCACAATTGACTTGTTTTCTTTCTTTCTTAGATCGGGATTTCTACTTTGTTGTTGTATTGGCATGTCTTGATAAAACAAATAACTTACAGTAATCAAAGGTTGGTTTTGAGGTAACTGCTTCATATTAAATGTGGTACTGCGGCATTGTACTGTAAATATATCCTATGTCACATAAACTTTTAAGATTAATTGAACATCATGAACTGAACAATAACAGGTTTTATAACAGATGTGTCAGTTTAGGGCAATCACACCAAGGAGATGAGTTAAAGGCACTATCACATTTCTCTGTTCTTGCTTATGGATTTCATTTTGGGACAGGATGTTAGTGCATGAAATAATACAGAGATCAACAGTGACAGACTGGTTATCAGAAGGATTGGGAGAATTCCTAGTGGGCTGTTTTTGTTTCAGGCTGATTACAGTGGACTTAACTGAGTAACAATACTGTATCTCACTGCAACCTGAGCTGATAGAGCTGTGTATATGCTCTGTGCTTACAAACACACTCAGACACACTCTCTTAACATCCAAACCAAGTTGGGAATAGGGGAGTAAGTAAGCAATTCCTCCCTCCCCCTTCCCCTCCTATCTTCACAATGGAGTCCTGAGAGTGGCAATATAATACACTGAAGATAGAGAGCAAAGAAAAAGAAATGAACCCTCTCTCGCTGAGATCCCCTTTGTGTCTTTCAGCCCCCTAGTGGTGATAAATTATTTAATGCAGCTTTAACTAAATAACGGGGACGCAACAACGGGGAAATGAAATGCCACACACCAGCGACCACTGCCATGACACTGGGCTGCTCTGGGGGGTGCAACAAAGGGGAAATGCATATGCTGGCACAAAAACGGTTCTGTTTAGGAAAAGAACCATGTCACACGCTGGGCTGTGATACGGTTGTGGTGAAAAAGATATAAAGAAATACGACCTACAGGGGCATTTTCCATCTTCATATCTAAATGTAAAGGTTGTGGTTTTGTTAACATTGTTATATGATTGCAGTTTGGTTAGATTTAGGCACAAAAACACTTGATTAGGTTTAGGCAACAAAAATATAGTGAAGTTTAGAAAAAGATCATGGGTTTCTGTTTATGGGTCGTAATTGCTGATTGTACAAAATACTTATACAGTGGGAGGTCAGTCTGATGAGGAAGCATTTGGTTACTTTACACTGTGAATCAAAGATGTCTGGAAAGAAACATGAATATAATGAATTAGTTACTATTAAATAATCAATAAATAAATATATTCTTGGTTGTGCAAGTTGTGTGAGTTTGTGGTAGGCTGTCGTGTTTTAAAATAAATCCCCTGCAGAGTAAATGTGAACTTGAAAAGGTGACTGAAATTACACCTAATGGGAGTTCTGTGATGTGAAGTCTTTATTTTCTTACTCAGAACTGACAAGTGCAGTTTATTGCTCAATCAAGTTCAGTCTGCCTTTCACTGTCTGTACTGGTACTTACTTTTTGTACTTTCTGTACTTGTTTTGTACTGTACAATTTTCTTCTATAATGGCACTACGAGATCTTTGACTTGACATTTGCCTAAAAGTGAAGCTTTAGTGCATTTCAGTTTGACCAGGTTCTGTACTGTAATATACAGAAAAAAATTTCATAAAACACAAGACAAAATTGGTCCTTTTATTCTTCAGTGGGTCCATTCAGTTTAGCCAATAGGGCCGGTTGTAAAATTATATCCATTTGTTAAAAAGACTTGACATTCCTCAAGCAATTCTCTTTCCAGCTCTTAAAAAACACATTTGTAAATCTTTCCTTTCTTTCTCAGAGTTCTTTATTAGGGGACTAAATTGCATTTGGTGGGTGAACACTGATTTGTATTCCTTCAGCTCTAATTTAATTCGCTCTGGTAATACAAAAGAGAAAGCCCATCAACAAATATCGGCAAAACAAACAAGAGGGTTGCATGCATAAAACAAGATGAACAAACCTGCTTTGGGGCTTATCCTGTTCAGATGCACTTCATAAAAAAACAACTTTTCATGCTGAAAGTAAATGAAGAGGTTGGATTCAAGTTTGTTTTATGTTTTGTTTTTTTATCACTTGCTGTCGTGTTCATTTAATACAAGGGTGGAAATGAAGATAATGTTGCTAATGAGCAGGATGACTACATAGTATGAATTGAATTGTTGTTGTAATTTGGTGCATTTTCCTCGGGTTACCGTCCAATTATTTTTTAAATTAAACTCATACACAACAATTAGTACTGGAAGGAGTTTTTTGGAAACCAAAATTATACTATTCACAAGACACTTGATGATGGAATAAAAATGAATGCTTGTCTCAGCTGTAATATTGCTGACTCAGTCATTAACCTTCTATTGCATGAATTATTTTTTAAACATGGTAAAAATGTCTTGATGTGTTTTTATTACTCCAGGATGCTTAAAAAATGCAATTGCAAAAAAAATTAAAAAAAAAAAATTGAACGGGGGGTAGTTCGTGGAAAGTGCCAAAAATCCATTATTTCTTTAAAAACATGCTTTTATTGAAAGAATTACCAAACAAATTCAACTTGTATGTATCAACATGTATAGCCCAATGTGTTTACAGTCAAATTAGTTTAGTTTTAATTGTAATTTTTGTTAATTATTACCGCAACACAGACTGGTTTTGAGACGCTCTAAACTTTGCCTTTGAAAATAGAACCGTAAATCTTTTGTTATTGCTTTTTTTGCCCATTACTAATAGATTTAACTACTACCAGCAAATGGAGTCTTCATCTGAGCTCATGCTGACACATTTGAACGTAAGTCAGCCTGAGAGAGCCTCAGTTAAACCAGTGCACAGAGGGATTCATTTGATCTTACTCTGCATCTCACTGGTGGACATGAGGAGGAGAAAGTAGTCTCTATTAGGATGAAGCAGAAAATGAAGAGTCTCAGACTTGCAGCATGCTCTGTCATTAAGTATACACATAGAGGTACAGGGGGACAGCTTGAAGAAATGAGTGGTTGTGTGTGTGCACATGTGAGTACTGTAGTTACATTACAACTATAATAACTTGTAGATGGAAAACAAGTTCCTACAGGATCCTGTTGGCATTGCAAACAGGATTAATGGTGTCAGTGTCAAATGCTGAACCTTGTCTGGTCTGATTATAAGCTCCTTATCTTGTCCACTTCCTAAAATCAAGCCTTTCTTCTTGCCTGACAAATGTGACACGACTGAACTTTTGGTTGTGTTGCCTAAATATGCACTTGCACAAGTTACAACCCTCTTTGCTTTCATCTAGACTCATCTCTTTGCTTCACGTGTCGCCTCTCATCTCCAGTCCCTCCCTCAGTTAAACGCCTCTCCTTCCATTCTTTCTATTCCTCTTCCCGGCTTTGCTTTCCTTAACGGCCCCCTTCTCTAGAGCTAATCAGTGTGTAATCTCACTTTTAATTTTCTTTCTATTAACCTCTTGATATCGTTTGTTGTACCATTACTCCTCAACACACACACACACACACACACACACACATACACACGCTTAAATTACCTTCTGAGCTAAATTGCAGTGTATTTCTACATCATGACAGAGATATGCTGAGTTAATTATGGGACCAAATGAACGTCACAGCAAACGGAGGAGGCAAAGGGAGGGGATGAATGGATAATGCATGTAGACAAGCTCGGAAAGCCCATACTACCAACTAATATTATAAAGTGGTTTAGTAACACTTTATATTAACAATCACTAATAAATGGTACATTGATAGTTAATTAAGTCAATAGTTATTTTGCTGTTAAAAAAACAATTAAGTGATGATATACAGTATAATGTATACTAAATATTAGTAATGTTAGTTTAACATTTTGTATATTATATTGTGTCTATCTTTATGTTTACCATTGTTTGTAAACCATAATTAAACATTATTTGGTTGACTATTATAAAGATGCAACTGATCCTTAAGATACTTGATGATGGTTAATAAATACTCTGTGAAGCATTTATTCAGTAACATGAATAGCTATTATCAGAGCACAAATAATAAAATAATTGTCACTTTTATAAATCACCCAAAACAGATTCAATGGGGCCAAACTAATGTTACTTGATGCTTCATAGACCACATACTAATCATTAATTAATAAGTACAGGCATTAATTGTGACTTTAGTCATCCAAATAATGTTTATAAATGGTTGACAAAACCATTATTAACCATTGATAAAGTATTAATTATCTATCTAAAAGTATGAACTAATTATTTTATATTACACTAAACTATTAATAATAAAACTAAATAATGATGATGATAAAAATGTATAACATTACTAATAAAAACAAAAAACAAAATATATCATAATTTAATTGTTTGTTAACAAATTAAAATAAGCCTTACTTTATTTTGAATAAACTATTAATTAATCAAAGTGTTACCAGGGTTTCTTTTGGGTTGGTTTTCCAGGTAATGTCAGTATTACTATCATTTGAATGTTTACAAAATCTGGGCCAAAGTAAGCTATGGTAAAGCTTAATTACTCTTAAAACAAAAGTAAACTTGAGTTTAAATGAATCTAGATGAGACAAAAGGCATAGTGGGTCAAAACCACATGCTTCCAAGTGAGTATACGTGAGTCCACATAACATAAATACTTTTTACTGTACTGGCTTATAAATATGTGAGGGACTCCTGCAGACGAACAAGATAAAAAATAACTGTGTAGGCTTTAATTATGGTCAATGTACTTTTGCTTCTTTATTACTTTCTTGCCCATCAGAAAAATTCTAACTCTCCTTTCTCCAGATATGATGATCTAATGTTGATTTTTTCAATAAGCAGAGGAAGGTGGAACCCAGGAAATATGTGACTTGTCAGGTATGAAACATTCTGCTGTTTTGATTACTGACACATAAAAACATGCCAAAATATATTCATTGCTAAATGTAGTTACATTTTTTGCAGTATCTCTTTGCAGAACCTTCCTCCACATTGCACCCTCTCCCTGATCTAATGTTGTTTTATGGAGAAGGAGAACCAGGAAATGAGTCGGGGAAATGCAACGCTACCAAGCTATGACGTGTAGTTACATTTTTTGCAGTCTCTCTTTGCCAGACCTTCCTCCACATTGCTGCCAAGGAGGGTCTGGTTAGTCCCAACATCCTTTGGAATTGAAGCAAAACATGTTATGGTTTATTGGCATTTCTTTAAACCAATCACAATCGCACAATGCCCCTGGGAAGTAACTTGTTTTGGGGGAAAATATGTAGCCTATGTTCGAAAGTTGAGTCATGCAACAGAAAACTCAACAGATTGGACAGATAGTCTAGCTAGCTGTCTAGATTTACCCTGCCAAGATCTGAGTTAACCATAGTTCTCATAAATCGCCCAAAGTTTAAAATGTCAACACAAAGAAAGCAGAAGGTAGCTCATATCTGGGCAAAAAGAGCATGATCCGGCGGAATTTCCGGCAGCACTGGAGCAATCCCAGACATGAAATGTTGTGGATGTAGACTAGATTTTTTGAGAAGTGCATGTCAAGCTACTGAGTAAGGTCCGGTGTAGGGTTGGTATCTCCACACACCTACGTACGTACCCACAGCTTTGATTTAATGAACAAGCATAAATCAGCCTGAACACTTAACAGATATACAAGAAATATTTATTTACAACTGACTATATCCACTAATTAAAGAAAGACTCTTAGAAATATTTAATATTATATTTTCACCTCCAGACAATCCATATACATTTTACATGAAGAAAGAATGACTTTCTCTGATGTTAAGCAGCATAAAGCTCTGCATTACTGCTGTGATCAGACCCGTGACAGCTCTAATGATGGTCAGTGACATTTTATGTGGTTGTACTTCAATACTGTAATACAACATGACTGTTTAAAAATGTAATGATGAATTGCAACAGAAATAATTTGATAGCTATTAAAGATATTTCTTTTGAAAGCAGTCTATTTTATATAAGCTATGTCACATTTTACTAGTTTACCTAATTTATATATTTTTTAGCATTCATTCACTTTATCGTATTTTATGACATATTTCTGTGTGCATGTACAGTACATATGTAGTATATGTGCTTAGACCATTTTTTCAGTCTCTCTCTTTCCTTGAGAACATACTGGCAGAAAGAAAACACTGACCATGAGTTTAGATGACAAGTTTATATCAGAGGGACATTTATTCTCCCAGCTTACATAAGCAGCAGGTTGGGTCAGATGGGCCTATTTTCAATATTTTGAACTAGCTTTTCTTCAGCTGAGTCAACAGTTCTGTAAAGGCACGTTGGAAGTTAATAAATGATGCATGTTTTATTTGGCAATACAACTTATTTGGCCGTGCACATTTATGTTTTCTTATTTATCTTTACAATAAGCCTAAGAAGCGAAGGCCCATTTTGGACAAATGGAATTCCAATTTAGTCCTCAGAGAAGACCATTAAAAAGCTGGACTCCAATACACTTGCTCTGCCTCATTCTTCCCTCAGCACTTGATTTCAATTTACATATAAAGGTTTTAGTATGCAAGGGGTTAACAGCAGTGTCCTGTAATGTTCCCATCTCCCTGTAAGGCCTGGGACTCCATGATTAGACTTCTTATTGCTGCAGACTGTGTTGTGATGAGAGAAGCTGGCAAAATACAGTATGTATTAACCTCGTGATGGAAACCCCTGCAGTTTTCTGCAGGGTTGTATTATTTTTACTCTTTAAACTCCAGATGAGGCACATATTAGAAGCGTGATATGTCCAACAGCAGACATCAACCTGAAGAGACTATTCCCCTCTGTCACCAGTGGAAACCTCTGCCTTATTTTCATTTCCAATGACTAGTGTTAGAGGAGGAAGCAGGACTTCAGGGAAACAAGAAGCTTAATTGGCCGAGCTGATGGCAACACATTTAAAGTTAGAAGTGCATGAGGCATAGATCGCAGACCCGGGCCATTTCCCTAAGTGAGAGCTCTGCTGGAGGAGTTTATAAGTCTCAGAGCAATTTGCTGTGAATGAAGAGTAGAATACAAAAAGGGAGAGAGAGAGCTCCTGGATAAAGGATGGCTTACCATGTTTTCTGTCATCTATTTGCCTCTTCTCCTCTTTCAAATACTTTTTCCTAAAGACAAACTACCAAATGGAAGATAATTAGGCCACATTGTGTGAGACAATTCCCAAAACACGCTGTGTAGTCTTAGGCATGCCCTTATACTTTGACTTTTGTTTTTTGAGTTATCAAGTGTTATTTCTGGAAAATCTGAAAAGGTATAGGCTAGCTGCCTTTAATGAAATTCCAACATTCCTTCCCGAGTGGTTGTACAACACTTTCACACCTGTTCATGTTTCACTACTGTAGGAGCTTACAGCTCACATATGGCCTCAACAACTCCATGTGTCATCAAGGTGGGAATGACACACTACATTTTAAATGTCATCTCGTGCTTTAGATGAGCTGTGAAAAGTCTTATATGTCTAGATGAGGGTGAAAGTTGACGGAAATGCTCTCCAAACACACTCTGGATTGGTGTTAAGTGGGCTCTACATTGCTTTTATTTATTTATTACTGATTTAATACTTCTATTTTTAATCTTTTCACAATGTTATCCTTATTTTTTCTCTGCAATTTCTTTATTCATCATCCAAAATAGCTTTTGCGTTTATTGTTCTGTGTACACAGGAAATGAGAATGAAAGATTATCATTGAAGTGCCCTGTTCAAATGAAGGTTTAATGAAAAAAAAATGATTATTATGAAATTGGTTGTTGATTTAGCTGCTGCTGAAAATCCCTATAATCAGGCTGATATCAATGTCATTATTAGGGCCCGAGCACTGAACCTAATGTTTTTGTAAGGATTATTATTCTGCACTCCATAGCGCCCCCTAATGTGCACGCTGAGTTCAACAAAAGTAATGATTCATCAAACAAAGTTTCAGGGAACATGCCTATCATCTGGAACTCTATCAAACTATTTTTAGAAGAAAAAAAATTAAAAATGATATAGCGATTTTTGTGCAAAATTTCTCATTTTATGAATACTTGATTGAGGTCTTTAGGATCCACAAAAACTCTCTAAATCTTGCAGCCATGTGCAGAATGTTTCTTTCATCTGAATTCACATTTAGGCTTGTGAGTGGTATGGTTGCTCTATAGCACCCCCTAATTGGTTTTAGCCCATGGGCACATTTTTGACGGCTTCAACATACGAAAACTCACAAAAACTGGCGCCCACATAAACACCTGGGAGTTTTGTGACATTGTTCAGCAATTTGGCTCATACCTGTAACTGGGCTCCATAGCGCCCCCTAATGTGTGGAAGTCCTTAAGATTTGATATTGATTGCTCTAATCATTGTGGACATACATGTATTTTCCATTTACCTTCATTAGCTCCGCCCAACCGGAAGGCGGCCATTTTGACTTTATGAATTTCCATGTGTTTTACATTCTTTCAAACTACTCCTAGGCCATGATTACAATCTTCTTGAATCTTTGCAGGTAGTGTCTACTGACACTCATGACAAAGTTATCCAAAGCATTTTGCAAAAAATGAGAAAGTTACAATGTACAAGTTACATACAAGGACCAACTTCTTGTCTGGGGCTGTTGAAAGACGAAGTTGTATATCTGGCCAAGATTTATTCCAATTACCACCAAACATGACACAGTTCTTCCGCATGCCAAATCTTGAGCGAATCAGCCATTAAATTGCGCTGTTAGAATTTTATTTATTTATTTATTTTTTATATATGGGAAACATACTTTGTCTAACTACTCCTAAGGGTGTGAGTCCAATCTGCATGAAAAACATACACATTGCTGCTTTAATTTTTGCTTGTATTTTGGTCATAGACCAAAGAATTGGACAGACTGAAATTTTGACCTTATTACCTGAGAGGTTGACCACAAATGTCAACCTCATGGTGGCACTAGAGAAATTCCAGATTATTACAAAAGTCTACTGCATTTATAATTTCAGAACTGTGAATGTGTGTTCCAATATTTTTGCCAATCCGTCCAGTACAGTAGATGTTAAGATATTTCTTAAAATGAGTTATGTTAATGAGTTAATGACATATTTGAACTGGTCTTAAAGAAAAGATCAGAGGATCACCAAAGTCATTGGATTTCATCCTATAGGCACCCTGAATGTATGTACTAGATTGCATGGCAAGCCATCTGACAGTTATCAAGATATTTAAGTAGAAGCTAAACATGTCAACCTAGTGGTGGCGCTAATGTGAGGGGATCTCAAAAGTCTCTCGGGACCATGACTGTCTGTAAAATGTTTACATCTAAAAGTTGGAGAGCTATTTCAATCTGGACCAAAGTGGTGGACTGACTGAAATACTTGCTGTCCACTTCTGTGGCTGAAATGGCTACAGTAGAAGAGGCTAGAAAGCTGTAATTGGGAAATGGTCTTTTGTTTTACAAAGGCCATACAAATATACCAACATATAATATCAACAAACACCATTATGTTATGTGTTGGCTTAAACCCCTTCTGTTGGCTCTATTAGCTATAGTTTCAGATCCATGCTGTCAATATGTGAATAGCCTCCTCCAAAACTGTACACAAAATGTAAAAGATGGCAGAAGGTGTACAAAGGCTTGTCCTTGTCAGAGCACACCTAGAATTGTATTATGTGCAAGCAACTAGTTAAATCCTGGAAGTAATGCTTCTTCTTTTCCATCTTTTGGTAAAGAAGTCAGAGCAAGGAAAACATATCCGGCAGAATGAAAAATTACCAGCACCAGTTCTTTTGGTGTTACTCCATGAGCCATGTTTCACTGTAAATAATGTTCCTCTCTGAAGTCATGAATAATAATAAAAACAATATTCCTTGAATTTCCCTTTCTCATCTGTACTTAGTTTATCCCTCTGTAATGTAAATTAATGAAAAGAACTGAGCAACCACTTTGTCAGCTTCAGTAGCTGAAATATGAAAAAACACTTTTGACTTTCAGTCCACTTCTGGCCACTGAGGAGCTGTGGCTCAGATACCTTAGTAATAGTCAGACTTGGTCAGCGTCTCGCAGCATCAGATACAACGCAATAATCATCATTATCTTGGTTTTTCTTTTACATGTGGGTCACAGTTTTATTCAATAATCTTGACTCACCATGAGGATGTTTTAAAATGTTCTCACAAAACAAAATGTCTTTGGAAATAAGTAAGCTGTCATGAGCCAACGTGTTGTCTATATGCGTCTTTTTATATTGTCTTTCTTTTATACCTTGTTTTTATTTTTTCATGTGAAGCCTTGTTGTTGAAAGGTGCTATTCAAATTACACTTTGCCTTGCCTTGGTGATGCAGGTTCACATGTCTCCTTCCTGCCTTCATTGACAGTCAGAAAAATAATTATTAACCTCTTGACTTGATTCAGACTGTTAACTGATTCACATCTGTTTGTGTTTAGCTCCAAATACACCGTATCCTAGCATCTATATATCATTTTTAAAAGCATTTTTTTGTGAAGCAGCCTCTGGTCCCATAGTATTGGCTAGTAATTTATTATATACATATATATATATTAAGCATTTATTATTAATGCTTCTATGGAAAGTATTTTTCAATAATTCAAAAAGATTGCATTCGAAACTATGTTTGAAATTGTTTTGCATTCTGTTTGCTGTCTGTCAGACCTTGAAAGATTTAAATACAATTTGACTCAGGTCTTCACCATTTCTGCTTTTAAAAAAAAGACTTCTGTCATCTCATGATTCATGAGCTGGCAGCTAGTCCACTGTTTGTGTCGCTGGTAAATAAAAGAATTTTTTGTGTCTGTGAATTTGTAAAACAAAACAAAAACAGACAGAACACAGAATACATGTAATTCAATTTAAAGGCACAAACCTGATTATTTATCATACATGTTTTGTAGATCATTCAAAGTCACATTTTGGCTAGTCTAAATCCTTTGCATTCCACTTCTGGGATTGCTCTGGGTTTCCTTCTGCTTTCTTTGTGTTAGAATTTTAAATTTGGTGGATTTATGATAACTATGGTTAACTGCTCCTCCGAACTCTGCAGGGAGAATCCAGACAGCTAGCTGAGTCCAATCTGAGTTTTATGTTTTTGCAGCACAGTGAAGAGTTTAACCCCGCCCATGACAATTCTGATTGGTTCAAAGAAACACCATTAAACCAGAGCAAGTTGGCAAAGTGAGACTACATTTTGGCTGTACTTACTCCAATTCTGGATTTTAATTTAGTTACTGAATGGATTCTCCAACTGAGTTAACTGTTTTGCTAGGTGTTACTTAATGCCTTTCAGACCTTTTAAGTGTCAGTGAAACCAGAGAACAGGAAAGAGTGAGCAATTTCTTAAGGAAAAAAAAAAATCAATTCCTCTAATTCAGTATCTAGCTTATGTCGAGTTGTTACTTTGAACAGCTGAGAAAAGGAGCCAGGCAGAATCAATTGTCTGTTTTGTAATACAATCAGCCATTTAGTCAGTTGAATTATCATAAACATGAGCTTGTGACTTTTTTTCAATGCATCACTGGGAAAAACCCAACACACTAGTGACACTGAGGTATTTGTATTAGGCTTTTCCACCTGTGTCTCTCTCCCCTGATTCCATTTTTCTATGACATAACCATAGGAAACTCTGGATACTGTTTCATGTTGTACAGACCAACATCCATCACTGGGAACCTTGTTTGTTGGCAAAGAAGCAAGAGTGAACTTGTGGAAGAGAGTTGCTGTGATTTTCTTTCTGTGGTGGAGCAAAATGGGGAAAAGTTAGCATCAGGAGGAGTGTTTTGCTGGTGTGTTTGTTAAGCATGTCCTGGAGCTGTAGGGAGCAGTGTACTGGGAAAACGGTGCATTATGGAAGAAAGGAGGGAGGGAAGTGGCAGAAAAGGAGGGAGGGAGATCTTTGATGAGGCCCCGGGAGTGTCTCTAATGAGAAGCAATGTGAGGGAGCTGCTTCTTTCTTCCATCAAAACGGAGCTGTGCCACACTTTTATAATCAAGCCAAAGACATAACCAAAGGCCTTAATTAAAAATCACAAAATCACCATTTTGCTTCATGCCTTCTAAAACACAAACTCCAGCAGGAAATCTCTGAGAGAGCATACAAAGGGGAGACAACGCTATCAAAGGCTTTTTTTCACTGTGATTTATGTTTACAACTAAGATTACTGTAGCTAGCAATTGAGAGGATTTTCTACCCTGTGACGAGTCATTTTAGCAACTATCAAGAAGGCCAACAATCATTTGTGAGATGTATCAATATGTAAAACCTGGTCTCACGGCAGTTTGTGAAATGGTCACGTTATTTTGATCTATTGATTTGTCAACAGGGACACGATTTTCTCGTTTATTTTGTGGTGGTCACCACGAAATGGGAATGTGACCACCACAAAAACAGTGGGGAAATTAAACGCCACACGCCGGCGACAACAATGGGATGGACCGCCACACGTGGGATGCGCTACAACAACGGAATAGTTCTGGTTAGGAAAGTAAAAACAGGGAAAGTAACCATTACATGTTGGAGATGCCGATAACAACGGGACAGTTGTGGTTGGGAAAAGAAGAACACGGAAAGGAACTGCCACATGCAGGACGCGATCCCTGGTCTCTGGGGTGAAAGTCCTGTGTTGTTTGACTCATGCACCACCCCAACCAACCTCCTCAGGCGGATTTTTGGCTTTTTTATGAAAATTATGCTGTTATCACGAAAATATGCTTCCCATTAAAATACATGAGTTTAAAATGTTTGCTCACCACTACACCTAAAGGCCTACCTGTACACAAATCTATAGATTAAATAATGTCACCATTTCACGAACTGCCATGAGACTGGGCTGCTATGTATGACTCCTTTCAAAATAATAGCTTTGGATGCAGGTTTGAAATATTGCAACTGGTGGGAAATCAGTTATTCTATATTGTAGTACAACCAGTAAAATAAAAAAAAAAACGTTGCCAATTTCAAAACAACAAAAATAGTTCATTGAAGAAGGTGTTTCCTTAAACTGTATCTTAATCTGTATTGGTCCTGCAATATTGTTTTATCCAGCAGTGAAGAAACAGTACAGCAAAAAAATAAAAGGTAATCCTGTGTCGTTTTATATATTGTTATATGCTAAACCATCATATACAGCGCATTTGCACTGGCCGTTAGCCATTGTGTAGGTAGCAGAGCTATATCATAGTGGGTATCATAGTGGGTATGTTTGTATTTCAACTGGCAACTGTAAAAACAAACCGATTATTGAATATACTGTATGGTACTGGTAAAGTCTACTCCAAGGTGCTGGAAAGGAGGGTTCGGCCGATAGTCGAACCTCGGATTGAAGAGGAACAATGCGGATTCCGTCCTGGCCGTGGAACAACGCATCAGATCTTCACTCTCGCAAGGATCTTGGAGGGGGCCTGGGAGTATGCCCAACCAGTCTACATGTGTTTTGTGGATCTGGAGAAGGCGTATGACCGGGTCCCCCGGGAGAAATTGTGGGAGGTGCTGCGGGAGTATGGGGTGAGGGGGTCCCTTCTCAGGGCCATCCAGTCTCTGTATGACCAAAGCGAGAGCTGTGTCCGGGTTCTCGACAGTAAGTCAGACTCGTTCCAGGTGAGGGTTGGCCTCCGCCAGGGCTGCGCTTTGTCACCAATCCTGTTTGTAATATTTATGGACAGGATATCGAGGTGTAGTCGGGGGTGGGGAAGGGTTGCAGTTCGGTGGGCTCGGGATCTCATTGCTGCTTTTTGCAGATGATGTGGTCCTGATGGCATCATCGGGATGTGACCTTCAGCACTCACTGGATCGGTTCGCCGCCGAGTGTGAAGCGGCTGGGATGAGGATCAGCACCTCTAAATCTGAGGCCATGGTTCTCAGCAGGAAACCGATGGAGTGCTTTCTTCAGGTAGGGAGTGAGTCCTTACCCCAAGTGAAGGAGTTTAAGTACCTTGGGGTCTTGTTCGCGAGTGAGGGGACCATGGAGATTGACGTGAGATTGGTCGGAGAATCGGAGCAGCTGGTGCGGTATTACGTTCTGTTTATCGCACCGTTGTGATGAAAAGGGAGCTGAGCCAGAAGGCAAAGCTCTCGATCTACCGGGCAATTTTCGTTCCTACCCTTACCTATGGTCATGAAGGCTGGGTCATGACCGAAAGAACGAGATTCAGGGTACAAGCGGCTGAAATGGGTTTCCTCAGGAGGGTGGCTGGCGTCTCCCTTGGAGAAAGGGTGAGAAGCTCAGTCATCCGAGAGGAGCTCGGAGTAGAGCCGCTGCTCCTTCGCGTTGAAAGGAGCCAGTTGAGGTGGTTCGGGCATCTGGTAAGGATGCCTCCTGGGCGCCTCCCTTGGGAGGTGTTCCAGGCGCGTCCAGCTGGGAGGATGCCTCTGGGAAGACCCAGGACTAGGTGGAGAGATTATATCTCCAACCTGGTCTGGGAATGCCTCGGGATCCCCCAGTCGGAGCTGGTTGATGTGGCTCGGGAAAGGGAAGTTTGGGGTTCCCTACTGGAGCTGCTGCCCCCGCGACCCGACTCCGGATAAGCGGATGAAGATAGATGGATGGATGGATTGATGTATGGTGCATTCTAACTTCCGTGTAACAATGACCACATTTCAAATAGATGGCCATTGGCCATGTGTCAGATAATCCTGACCAACTGTACCTTTCTTTTTGGCTATACATATTTGATTTTGCACTGTTAAACCTGTTGTGAATCAAATCAAGCCAACACTTTAATAATCCATCCATTCAAAAACACATGATAATATGTGAAAGCAAACTGCATGAGGAAGGGAAGATAACAGATGTGTCAGGGATTTGTCAGCATTTAAACAGACAGCCCCTGCTTTCTCTCACTGTTGCCCTTCCAATCTGTCTCTCCATACACACATGGCACATCACCACCAAACAATTTTCCAACTGACTGCAAGTGTGCATGTTTGTTTGTGAATATTGGATATGTGTATTGTGGTTGGAGATCAGAGAAAGACATTTTGCTCCGTGCCTCAGTTGCACTGTGACTGGCAAGCTCAGATTAGCGTGATTTATTTGACACTGGTAAACAATGCAGTAAATACATAAGGCTGTTCAATCAATCAGCATCCTGTTACCCTAACTTGGCCTACTAAAGCTGTAGTGTGTGTGTGTTGCATGTGTGTGCGCGCGTGTGCTGTGTCGTGCCGTGCCATGCCATAAACTGTTAATATGAATCTTAATATTATACTTTTTTTAACCATAGTATAGCACTCTGTCAATCTCAAGTCATCAAGTAGGACAGATTCATTCACAGTCAACCATTATTCAAAGCATTTGTTTGAGTTACAGCTTGCTTCATTCTAAGTGAAACTCTTGAAATGTATGGCAGTCTAACAATTTTGAAAAAACAAGCCAGCTGAGCATTTGACAGGACCAGACAAAGATGTTAAAAAGGCTTCGGGGAAAAAACAATAGCATTCACACAGAATTAGATGTGGAAGGGAATCGACATGTTGGCCTAACAAACCAGTGAGCCCATTCTTTGGAAATGACTGTAGGTTAATAGCAGTTTTACAAATGCTGCAGCAGCACTGTCACAAAAGCTATAAGGACATGAATAATGCACAAAGTGGATTAAAGTGAAGTGCTGTATTTGATAATATGAAATGATTTTCTCATTACCAGGACCCGATTTTAATCACAACAGTTCAACAGTAATATTAAGGCAATGGATATAAAGAAATCAGGAAGAATAATGTACAGCATTACACTGGCACTGCTGTAAATTTGCAAGAATGCAATATGCTTATGGTGGATGAGCTGTTTAAATGTAAAAACAAGGTAAAGTGACACCTTCTGCTTTACAGTAACGTGTCACATTAACATAAACAGCATGTGAATTAAAACAAATAATAATTGTAAATATAAAACGCAAAATGCATGTGACATAAATAAGTCAAAACCATATTTTAATCAGACTCAGTTTTAGCTTCTGTCACACCTGGGGGTTGCTAATTAAAAATCAATGCTTAAATGCAGCTTTATCAGCACACTCCATTTCACAGGCCACATGCAGGTAGTTTGCTTAAATTTTTAATTACACCTTGCATGCTAATATGAAATATAAACCAACATTTACCGGTGGGAACACCTTTTCATTTCACGCTGGGATGCTCTCTTGTGTTTCTGAAACAAGTGAGTGTGGCTGCAGTGCATTAAACAAGGATGATGTGTGTCTCCTTACCATCAGAGCTTAATTAGCTATTTACAAAATCTGAAAAATATCTGCTAACTGATGATGCCTTTGGCAAAGAAGTCAGAACCAATGTATCTAACTCAAACAAGATTGGCATTGTGTAATGGTGGTAGGACAGTACACTTGCTTATTTTACTCCAAAAATAGGAGTCATAGTTTATTATCTGCATGAAACTGAGTATGACAGTTGATCAAGTTGAAGTGGACAGGATACAGCACTGTAAGAATCCCCATGTTGCCTTTTGTTCCCAAAATCATAATGATACTTACCAAGGACAGATATTGTAGAAAGAAATAATATTTAAAAAATTTGCAGAATTGCTCAAAAATCATGGATGGTATAAACAAGTTGTCTTCAAGCTCTACCATACAAATGCAAATAATTGCCAAAATGTATTAAATCAGATTTTATTATAGAGTCATTGCAAACACAGTCACCTCATAAATAACATAAACCCAAACTGTGCGTGCAAAAATCAAAAAGCATGTTATTATTCGATATAATATACTTCATCCTCCTTGTGGGGAGACTTGTCTGTGGACTCACAGCTGGCTGATCGACCATAATTACATCCATACATTACATCCATAAAACTAAACCGAGACACTAGAGCTTCCTGCCATCAGTTATGTAACATGTTCTACACAATCACAGTAAATGACACACTCACATGTCCACACGGCACCTGAAGCATACAGTACTACAAGCATATTTCAGTGTGCTTGTAGGACTGCATGATAAAAAAGTTATACAAGCTATTAGTTGATACCAAAAATATTCAGTCTGTGTAAAAACAATGCATATGCTCATTCAGCTTTGACCTTAATGTTTAATTATGGGTTCTTCAGCTGACTGTGTCATCAACATAGTTAATATGTACGTATATTAATGTATTACAAAGTGATGGATTAGGCTGCAGATGATAACTGGCCGATGTTCACTCACAGCTCTGGAATCACACACCATATCCACATCTTATTGTTTTTTGAATCATTATCACACTATTAGAGAAACATGTTTCAAGAACATAACATGATAGATCACTATTTTGGTGTATGGAGCTAAAAAAACTACTTTTTTTTTCCAATGTGCTCGGTGTCTCTGGGGCTCGGTTAACCGTAGCTGCAACATCAGCTCTACTTCCGTCCTCCAGTAACGTCACTGGAGTACGGAAGATCTACAGAGTGCTCCTTCCTTGTTCCCTTCTCTTGTATTGCTAACTAGCTATGTTGTCATCATCCATCTATTGATCTTTCTCAGTGTATGAAGATTTATCTCAAACAAACTGGTGATCGTTGGAACAGTGGGAAGACTAACTGAGATGGTATTGGTGAGTTTTATTTTGTTTTTGTCCGGTTTGAATAAAGTGGGTTTTATGATGAGTTAACAAGTTAATTACAGTTATCTCGTCTTGGTCTTTATAAAGAGATAAACTTGAATGCAGAAGGCATACAGTTGTATTTCTGTTATGGTGTTCAGGTTTCCTTTCTTTACATTTTGTGAGTTTATTTTGTTAACTTAAAAAGCTAACAGAGCGAGCAAAGACAGTGATCACGTGCAATGCATACTGGTACATGTAGGCACAGCTGCCATGGCTGCCATGACTCGCTTTCTTAGTCAATATAGCACACACTGGGGAATTATTTCTTTAAGAGACTACATATACCATCAGTACTAATTTGACTGCATGTCAATGAATAAAACATCTGCTGCAATTACTAAATGAAGATATGGTGCTGCATAGTGTTAAATACCGAATGAAAGACAGGAATTAACACAGGAGTGTTCATGATGCTTTGAGACCAAATGTCTAATTCATCATTTGTGCTTCTCCCCTGCTGATAAGCAAACTGATATATGTAGCAATGTAATAATAACTTAACCTTTGTTTTACCAAATCCTCTTTCAAGAGCAGAAATTAATGCCACAACCCTAAAATTTTAATTTACAAAAGAACGAGGCTTTTGGAGAGTAGATTTTTTCCACAGACTCCGTATCAGACTATATTGTATGTATGTACAAGAATAGTGATTGGACCCTATCTAGAGGTATGATGATGATAAAATAGTGCACACTGAAATTACTTACGTTTTACTTAAGATATACAGTGAAATTTTGTTTATATAGCATTAAGCTCTGATGATTAATTTAAGCTTTTAAATTGATTAAGATGCTAAATTACTCCACTAAACCCAGAGCACTCTACAAAGTTGTGTAACACCTACTGCAAATAGAGTTAGATTTAAATAAACCGGCTTTTCTTTGGTTAAAGAATGATATTTATATATAACTTTAACAGTTCTTGTGAGTGAATTATAATGATGCGATGACAGTATAATATAGTCATTGAGTTGAGCAGTCAAAACAGTTAAAATGATTATCTTTATTATTTTACCTGTACAGTAATGCACACAACACATGTATTTGTTGTCATACAATTCCCTGAAATATTTTTAAATGTATAATTTTGGTGTAAGTTTGGTATAAAACTGAGGACAAGTAAATCTACACATAGTTCCCAAAAAACGTGATTAAGACGTTTTAAAAGAAGGAGGTTTCGATCAATAAACTCCTGGCCAACAGAGAAGCCACATTCATTAAAGCCTTTATAAAACACATATTTCTTCATGGGGGACTTCAAGGTCCTCCATTAAATTTGATTAATTAATTAACCTTGTGCTAGTTTTAAATGACCTGCCTGAGATGAACACATTGATAATGATAACCCATTCACTTTGAGCAAAGAAACAAACCGTGCCTTAAGAGGGCTGCTGGCAACACCCAAAAAACTAATTTGATGCAAGCTAGAGTGAGGAAAGCACTTGCATTTTAACCACACAAGACCCATTCAAAGATGGTAGCTGTATGTCTATATGTATTTATTTACATTGCATGTAAAATATATAAAATATAAAACTGATGAAACCAGCAGTTGAATGTTACAGGTGGTGACAACAAATTTGCAAACTTAGTCTGAAAATCTGCAAACATTAATCTTTAAACCGTTCATGCCGTTTATCCACATTCCCTTGTTTATTAGTTTTAGGACTATACCATTAAATCCTTTTATAATTTCAATTATTTTATGTAATCTTTATGTTTTTAAATCTATGGAAGCAAATAATGGGCTTTAATAATTTAATTGTATGTGCAATTATTAAATTGTGAAATGTAATCACTTGATGTTGAAATTGCAGTCCCAGACATGTTTAACACATATGCAAATACTCTTATTTAAATAATAATTTGTGTTGCTTTTTTACAAAAATCTCCCCGTAATCCAAATAACATCCATTCCTTCTCGTTAATTGAAAATTCCAGAATATATGGGTAAATAAAAACAATTGCCTTGAAAAATTAAACTGCTTGACACAAGATGCTTACTAATTTACTGAAACATACACTGAGAGTGGATGTTTCAGTAAATTAGTAAGCATCTTGTTTTGTATTTGTGATTTGTAGAGCCAGTAGTTAAAAAGTTAAAAATACTTTTTCCTTGCCGCTGTCCCACCAAATGCATGCTCTATCGGGAATTGTTGGGTTTCTGTAAATTATAGAGTGTAGTCTAGACCCACAGTAGTCTGTAAAGTGTCCTAACACAACATCTGTAATGATTTGAAAATATTAATTAAAGTGAATCGAGGCTTTGTTTCCAGCTCAGTGTAAGTTGCATATTGGACCATGTTTGGCTAATAAAACAGGTTGTGATGTGACAAAATATAAGTCTGCACTGTGAAGTTCTAACATCCAAGAAAATAAACAACAAAAAGGAACATTAAGCATTTTTGAGTGGGGGGGACTATAATATCACTGACTTTATAGCACTGAAAACTTTCACTTTGAAATCTATATGAATTTCTGTGGTCTGAATTCTTCTTTTTGAAATGCTCAATAGTTAACATCAAGTTGTGTAATTTCAAAAACTTGAATTTTGCTTATACAATTCAAATATGTATGGCCATTATTTGTTTCCATAGAAACATCATGATGAACAGTAGCATTTAAAGTGTGCTAAGCAATAATGCGTTGTAAACTGACGTCGTAAACTGACTTTGCAGTAAGGTCAAGTGGAGGATGGCATCACTGAAATATGTTAATGGAAATAGTAAGATTTTCTAAGTGGCAGAATTCCATGTATCAAACAAGGCAGGTGTCAAATCTTATTTTCAAAACACATCATATGCTTTGTGTGTGTGTGTGTGTGTGTAATGCCATACACTTACATAAGCATGTGCATGTGCCACATTGCTACATTCAGTTCCCATGCAAACAAACAGGCAGTTCTGTTTCTAAATGGAAATGATATGTTGTCGCCTTTTCTGCTCTGCTCTGCTATAGAAAGTCTGTGTAGAAGATTGTTTCATCCCTGACACCATGACCTATGCAAGTTAACAAAACATGTTTCCCAAATTGAACCTTTAAAAAGGGTAAAAAACATGTTACTGTCCTTTTGTGTAATGTTGTTGTCCTTTATTTCCTGGTACATTTAACATTTTCTTCAATGCAGTCGTCCTTGTAGTTTTTACTCAATCTTTTCCATGAAACATGTCCGGATGCTTTTAATTAATGCACCAAGGCCAAGCAGACCTTGGACAGTATCTACAATATTCAAGTGTGTCAAGTTTTGCATTGGACAACCACTACAACATTTACTTGACCCCTGAGAGAAGATCTCAGACAATTGGTGTTGTTGTTCTTTCAGCCTTTGAAGTGGGACACATAATCACATGGAGGGTGAACATTTTGTGATGAAGAAAGTTAATTTGTGTCTGTTTTACCGTCCATGTTCAGAATCAAAATAAATGCCTATGATGCCTATATGCTACATCAAATTTATAATAATTGAGCAAATGTAAGAAATGATGAATGATGGATCTATTTTCAGGGAAAGAGTAATATCCATTAATTGTCAAAATATTGCTTTAAATGGTGCACTTTGAAGGTCAGAATTTAAAAAAGTCCTTCCTGCAGCTTTCTCTGTCTTCATTATAAAAAAATGCATCAGCATATGTGACAGATACCTAAGTCGAAATGATCCTGGCAACAAGGGAGATGACAACACTTCTCAGCAGAAACAGCTGTGGTTGAACGATAACTGAGTCATACTATGGCAGGAATCACAGGGCTTAAATCCTCTGACTTCCTGTCCAAGTTTGACACCTGAATAAGGGAGAGAGAACAGATGACATACGACCCTATCATCTCAGCTTCATAGAGTAGAACGGTTGTGAAACTGGGAAAAATTATGCAAAGTATCCACTGACAGAGGCAAACGCACACACATACAGAAACTCAACCAAACTGTACATATATGCATATTATTCATCCACCTGTAATGTGAGGGCTTATTTTTATTTGCAGAATAAAAATAGACAGCATGCAATCCTCTTAGATGCAAGCACAGGCATCCATGCAAACGTAAATAGTGACAAGACATGTGGAATAGAACACACAGAATAACCCAAATACAGTTAAATTCAAAACAAGATACTCAACAGTGCGTGTGTAACTAACAAACTCAAGCAGTGAAAATTAAATATAATTTTATTACATTTATCAAAAAGCCTCCTACACATGAACTGCGGTAAAACCGCTCTGTGCTGGCAGTTCCATTGTTTCCTATGGGAAGGGTGGTGCCTTCCAACCTAACGGAGCGCTACCCTTGGAGTTGTGCACTGGTCGGAATTGCCGCCAAGTGCTGCACTCAAAGTCAAAATAAACCCTGTATACCTGCACTGCGCTTTTTCTCTCTGCTTTTATATCTCTGCAGATATACAGTTCTTATGCACAGCGTGCTAACATGGATAGATGGAAAACCATTGTCAGTGTATACACTTGCATGACACAATACCACAGCATATTATCCTTAATTTAGATGTGACCTGAAGAAATTGTTTACTTTTAAACTGTGTTCACAGTTCAACTTCAAGCTTCTTCCCCTCTCAGTTAGTGGTGAAACAACCCATGTCCTATGAATGCAAATCTGTCTTTTTCATTTTTAGGTCAGTTTCTTGTGATGTACTGTATATGTCCACTGCTAGTTTTACCAAGGGACTCAGAGTGTTTCACATTGTGTTTACTGTTCTGCTTCACAGCGCAGCCTGTGTGACTGTAACTCTGATAGTAGGTAGTACTGTTTGGGGATTTTGGACAAAGCCTCTGAAACACTCTACGTGTGTGTTAATGTGTACACATACTCACTTGCATGTGGAAACATATGCGCATGTATGTATCGACACAGACACATATACAAACAGGAGCAGGGGCGTGGAAGGTGTGTCGTGCTTGTTGGCTATGGCAGTGATAGATACTGCAGAGAAGAATATCATACATAAAGAGTGTGTACGATGGCGTAAATCAAAAGTACATCAAACTACGGGGAGGGAGTAGGATTTTCACTATAACAACACATTTGGCCTTGTGCATGTAAAGTATATGAATTCATAGCACTTGCACACACAACTACACTATTTCATTTTAGATGTAACTAAACAGCAAAATGTATTGCACTTTAAAATGTATAATTTAGTAGTGCTGGGGTTCATTTGTTCACCAAATTTGCTTCTTGCTGCAGTATGGTTAATATGGACAGTTCTTCAAAATTGACATGGCCATAGTCAGGATCATCCTGTTTACATAAAACAATGTCAGCAATCTTCTGAAGAAAAACATTATAAACAATAGGCAATATTTTTGATGGGTTACAATGTTTTGAGTTGATTTTCCCTATGATGCAACAAAAAAAAACCAATACATTAAAACAATTTAAAAATTTAAAACTTCTGTTTGTTGCGCTGTGCTGCTCTGTTTTGTCTGTCCATGCGCTGCCAGTGTCCTCTTTTTGAGCCACGATGTTATCAGTTATATTTTTTTTTGATGAGACGATATTGTCAAGAAGTGTCAAAAACTTGCACCAACATTTCCATCTTAGTACTTAGTGCAAATCATGCACATAAGCTGAGTCCCTTCTCCAAAATATTTCACAGCCACACATCATTAAAGTGGCTTGCCAAAACAACAAGCATCTTGTTACCACTTTATTATCACCCCCACCTACCTCGGTGCTGGCCGACACCTCCACCTTCACTCAATACAGATTTTACAGAAACGTTCCCCTTTCTGCCCCTTTATGTTCTCACATGCACAATGACTCAATTCAACAACACTTACACACAGCACAGTCACTGAGGATCCAGTACACATCCAGAAATGTGACATTTAATGGTCACTCTCTATCTCGCAAACTCATGTATTCATACAACACTCTCCTACACAGGGAACCATGCTGTGTGTTAAGCGGCGGGACCCAGATGGCAGCCACCTGGTGTGTGCTCATGGGCTCCTGCAATGGCTTCGGACAG
This sequence comes from Etheostoma perlongum, assembly GCA_026937815.1. Classification (NCBI taxonomy): domain Eukaryota; kingdom Metazoa; phylum Chordata; class Actinopteri; order Perciformes; family Percidae; genus Etheostoma; species Etheostoma perlongum. The sequence goes on along the minus strand of CM049371.1, from coordinate 8,042,660 downwards.
GATATGGACACACACACACACACACACACACATACAGATGGCGACCCACTGAGAGTGGCTGGGAGATGGACATGTTGACTATTGATTTGCTCAGATCAATGATTCACAACCTGGACATCGGACATGGAGGGAGTTGCACCCACTGAGCTGGCACATCAGCTTGGCACATTGGGCACACATCACTGCATCTATCCAGAATAAAGTCAACTAAATTTAACCCAAACTGTCATTTCAGGAAATATTTTGAAAGCCCTGGACAAATGGATTGTTTTAGCTTTTATATTGCCTTCATGTCATAGTTATGTATGTTGGTTTCTTTTAATAAATCAGTCTATGAGATTTGCACCAAATAAAATGGCAGATACAAGCAACAATTGAAATCTCACTATTAACTCAAGTCAAAAAATAAATATCTAGAATATGTACACTTTTACAAAAGTGCAAAGTTTTATATTAGTAGGCAATGGTTTAGTGGTTATAATATATCATAACCATATGTATTCAAATGCAGTAATAAGGTGGGGGTGTTTTAAGCTATTTAAGTGCTTATTGTATAGATGGTAAATGGCCAGCCTAACATGATGTGAGATATGCAGTAAGTAAGTAAGTGGTTTAAGCTTCAGCTACCTATCCTTCATGCAGACACACAGACTTACATTCATACATGCATGTTTCAGGTTTTAAAACAGAACAGGAAATAGGAAACCCTGATCTTAGATAACATCCTGATGGACATACATAGAAATCAGCAGCACAAATATATAAAGTGTTTTAAAATGTTCAGGTTCATGACCTCTCTTGTACCCTGTGAATAAGCCTCTGCCTCAAGATGAGCATGCTGGAGTGTTAAAGTACAGTGGGAGAAAATGATGGGGTGGATATGTTAATTTACCGAGGCAATTAATGCTGAACACCCCGGAAGCAATTTAAGTTTCTTGGCTTATTAATTATGCACTTTGTACATACTGAAATATCCTCCTATGGTGGAAAGAAATTTAGCTAATTAGTGCCCCCCAAAAGTTCTTCTTAAGACCTTTAAATAGGACAAACACTGCAAAAAAGAGTGTGTGAAACCAAGCCAAGTTATCTTTTAACCCTACTGTCATCCCTCACTCATCCTTCATTTCTACGTCTTACCTTTCTTTCATGGCTGGATAACCTTCTCTAAAAGCACACACACGTTTTTTAAGAGTTTATTATTAATGCACTGGCACAATGTGCCCCTCAGACTGTCAGCATTAATCAGCAGACTTCCGTCGCAAACACACAGCACTTCCTTGTCAGGTGTTGAATTACTTTATCTCAGTGCCTATTTGCCGCCTCCAAGGTAGACCCGTTGTCACGGTTACAGTACCTCTGGAGCATCTCATTATTCATAAAGGTCATTCTGGGATAAAGCCGAAGAAAGGAGGGATGAAAAAAACTGGCAGAATACTTTGCAAGACAAAAGTACTTGAGTTCAAATTGTAAGATTTCAGCATCCTCTCTATTAAAGTCAGAAGAAAACTTTGCTGTCCATTCCTTATACATTAAGTCAAAACTGAAAGTAATCAAAACAAATGTTAAATCTCTACTATGCGTTCCTTATCGTTGAAGATTTTTTTGTCTTTAAATTGCCTGTATTATGCTTTTTTTCTTCATTTTCCCATCTTTTAGTGTTTGTAATAGATGAATCCAAATGGAGCTTTCACGCCCACAAACAGCACTTTTTCTCAACTGCCTGAAATTCCCCAATTAATGATGGTAGTGATTGAGAATGCCAGCCCAGCTTTTTATATGTTTGACCAATCACAACAGAGTGGGCCAGCTGACCAATCAGAGCAGACTGGCTCAATAGAAAATAAATATATATTGTAAAGTGTCCAGACATATTTTACATATTTTTCACTAACATTGAAACATGTTGTGCTAACATGTTGACAATAAGAACTTGAATAATAGGAAAAATGATGCTACTGTGTAGCCTACATGGGCTGTGTTGCTGTGAGTATTTTAGTCCATCAGTGGACAACAAGACGCTACCACACTGGCGGCCAGACCAACAATGCCATCCATAGCCACGTCGTAGAGTTGCAAGAAATTGCCTAATGAAGCTTTATGTATACCTATTCGAACATTTTTATGTTTTAATAACACTGTAATCTGTGCCGGTGGAACCCAAGTAGGTATTAGGCAAAGACAATATGTTAAGGCAAATGAGTGCAACTTGCTCAACCAGTAAATATGCCAATTTCCTAATCTGGCTGGCCCACATAAAATGTATCTGCCACATGAGTGGGTTGTGCAACGATAGCTGTCTCATGCTCACAGGGAATATAATATATCAAGTGAGGGACTACATCTTTTTTTCCAGAATTTACCAGACTAAGAGCACTACCCAAAACACCCTGGAGATTAGGGAAAATGCTATTTCTAAATTCTAAATTTGTGTTTACCATCCACTACACCCTTGAGTGGTAGTGGTCTTGTGTTGGGTTGTTTTCTTTTAGATAAAAGGTAGAGGAAATGTATCCACTGGAGTCTGTCCCAACAATGATGAATCCCCAGGATCTGGGGCTTCCTCATAGATGACAGTGACAAATACCCACAGCTAGTTTCTTTTTCCCCTCTATAATTCTAATCTGGGGCCCATTGTTCTAAATTTACCGCAGAAACTAATATGTCTCTGTGAATTGGGTTACTAGTCCATGTGGATAAGTCCACTTTAAAGGCTCAGATGAGTTGCACCTGTATTTGACACCACAATTTCTTACATTTAAAGACAAAACTGGAAAGATTCAGTCTCAGTAAAGGACCAGCAAATATCTGCTGCTAGGCCTACAAATCTCTTACCAACATAAATATTTATAGGTAACTTATAAGTGGTCACCATTAATGATATAGTTCTCTACTTTCTGGTTTTAATAATTTGGAATATAGACAAGTTAATAAAATGAGTGTATATTTTTGAGTAACATTTTTTTGAATATTGCTAGGAGTAATGTCAAAAAGCAGCCAACTACTGTATAAGGAGCGCACTGAGGTAAACATAAATAAAAGTTACCTTTGCATAGTATGAGTCTATAGCTTCTGTTGGCCTCCCATGAAAATCACCTTTGTCAGCAGCTGCTGGGCTATTCATGGAATCAACAGCCCGTCTATGTTCCCAAACTGCCTTGTTTACAGGTATTGGTTGTTCTATTCAAATATCATGAAGCAGTTTTTTTTTGTCCATTGTGCCACAACTATAAATGTATTTATATATTCTGCAGGTGGCCATCACATATCTTGTGCCTTAAACTGTTATTTATTTTACTTTGAGTATTGACATATTGATTAGCTCAACATGAGTTTATGAATCAGTCAGTAGTATTGGCCGCTCTAATATCAGTAACTGCATGAAATTCGATTTTCAGCCCATAGTCAAATTTCAGGAATCATAACCCTTTTAGACTTACAACCAAGACAGTACAAATAATATGATGAGAATTAACTCTGAAGTGACATCTTTAGATACTGTCATCATGTTGTCTACGGAAGTATATAGGGGGATTTGCAAGGGGGAACTTTCAAAAAAAATGTTTTCATAAGGGAAAACACCATCTCAACAACTGTCCGTAGTCACTCAGTAGTACTACAGAGTTCATGGGTGGGAAGCCAGCTGGGACTCACAGGCAGCTGTTGTTGTGGATAAGAATGGGTGCTAGAAATTAATGCATTAATTCTTTTATTTCTTTCTGTAAAACAACTAAAAAGAAGTGACTTTTACAGACCTGACCAAGACACACAATCTGTAATTTCACATCACTCGTTGAGAGACTGATAACACTTTAATCCTGATTAAACGAACTTTAACACTAATCCAATCAAAATGTCATTCCTGTGCTAATGGTACCATTACATTGTGAAACCAATCCTTTCTCTTGCTTACTTAAAGATCACCACTCTCCTCCGGATACCAAATAATTTTACTTTTGTGTTACCTCATTCATCATCCGACTTGGTTTCAGAATAAATGTGGAAGTTGAATAAATACTACCACTTTGAAATAAAAGTTCATACTTATTGTTTACTGTTTACATCATACTTTACACACTTCAGGTTGTTGCAGCTAGCTCAGGGGAGAGACTGTATGACACTAGGTAGTACAAACTGACATATAAACAATACAAAAATTTGCCTTCTGCAGTTTTGTTTTCCCTCCATTGTACCTCATACCGAACAGTGACATCTGAACCGAGGTACCCGAACCGTGACTTCTGTGCACACTTGCCCCCATATGTATTGTTATACTATATTCACTTGCCCTTGAAAGCTTCATCTTTTGTTGGACTTAGATATCACATTGGATGTATTGGAGTACGAAAGTAAAATTTTCTATAGTTCCCCTGATACTACTGTTGCTTTTTACCATGCATAGCGATGTGGAATACACATATTTTTTGCCAGTAAGTAACGGTGGGAAGAGTTTCAGATACAGATTGTTATTTTCAATTCCTCCTCCCAGTGCACCCATCACATCCTGATTGGAAAAAAAATTAAAGCAGGCTTCCTTTTTTGGCTGTGGGAGTTTTTTTCTGCTGCCCTCTCCAATGGTCCTAAAGGTCATTGGGTCTTGTTTACTTACGTGAGGATCCATAATGCATGGTTTACTTGAGGGACTCCCTCATCACTCCCTACTCTGTATGTGACAGAGGGGCCAAAGGAGAGAATAGATAAGTGTCAGGTCAGTCCTTGGAACACACACACACACACACACACACACCTCACTGAGCCCACAAGAGGAGAAAAGAGAACCTTCAGATATAATAATGTCCCTTGTGGTTAAGTTTCATGCTATGATAGCAAGCTAGATTCCTCGTAAGCATAAACTTTGAACTAGTATGTAGACTATTAGCGGGTGAAATGCTTTACTTATGAGCTATTTCATTAATGAGCATCAATTCAAATACAAACATCACTCAGGTGTGTTCTTACTTGTAAAACAAATGTAAAGTGTACACAGCAAATGCAGCCCAAACAAGTGCAAGAAACATAGGACGAACACAGAATTAACATTCATATGTGTCAAGGTTAGGCACAATGTTTAATTGCATAATAAGAAGGGCAGAAAAAACTAAAGAGGTCAGTTATGTATCCAAGTGATCATATGGACAGTTCAGGGGTTGCCTCAGCGTGTAACCTAGACACAAGGTCTTAGACCCTCACTTGGATGAGATTAAATGTGTCATTATGTGTGCATGCTGGCTGCATTGTGTCAAGGGACCATGATCCCTGCTGATGAAGAAATCAAGTCAGTGAGTCCTCCCGTGGTCACAAGCTGCCCTTCTACCCCAGGAGACTTTCCCACCAGTCTGTCATATTGGCTGGTGGTCACTACTCAATGCCCAGAGTCTGATTAGAAATACACTGCTCTGTGTGTTTGTCTATGCATCTCTGGCAAAGACACTCACACTAACTCATTTCTAAGAGCTCTTTTTCTCTTTCCTTTTCTCTACTGTTCTTTCTCTTTCCCCCATGATATAAGGTTGTGGGTATATACATGTGGGTTGGTTGAGTGGAAGGTCACTCTCATATTTGTGTCAGACAGCAATTGCATTAATTGCCCTCCAAATTGCAAATGTATTCCTCAATATTCACAAAAAGTTGTTTTTCCCAACGCAGAATGATGTACAAAAACACATAGAACAAAACTGCATTTAACTTTGTTCTCAGCATACAATCAAAATCATGACATTTAGAAAATATTTTTCACAGCCTCTATATTATATCAAAATCAGACAAAGCCATCAACAAAAAAGACCAACTAAAGCTCGTAAGTCAAGTATCAAGAATGATAATAATAAGAATTTTTAACAGCAGACACGATAATATGATTGTGAGCCAACTAAATGGAATTCAGCCATAATACTTGTATTATTTACGCCTGTGCCTCTTCATAATGTCCATCCATTCATCTTCGTCCGTTTATACAGTGTAGGGTTGCGGGGGCAGCTACTCCAGCAGGGGACCCTAAACTTCCCTTTCCCAAGCCACATTCACCACCTCCAACTGGGGGATCCTGAAGCGTTCCCAGGCCAGGTTGGAGATATAATCCATCCACCTAGTCCTGGGTCTTCCCCAGGTCCTCTCCCAGCTTTTCATAATGTGACATGTCAAAATACCCTCCTTGATATATAAATATAGTCAGTATAGAATAAACACCCTGTTAATTTAGAATTCTTTTTTTTTTAATTTATACTGTTTATTGATCCCCAGTGGGGAAATTGCAATTTACACTCTGGTTTGTTAGAAATCACTACACACAGGCCTGAAATACATACACATGCTCAGGACCTATTCATGCACAAATGGAGAGATGTCAGAGTGCGTGGGCTGCCAGTGCCCTGAGCAGTTGGGGGGTATGGTGCCTTGCTCAAGAGCACCTGGCAGTGCCCAGGAGGTGAAGTGGCATCTCTCCAGCTACCAATCCACACTCTGTACTTTGTTCCATACGGGGAATTGACCAGCGACCCTCCGGTTCCAAACCCAACTCCCATGGACTGAGCTACTGCCACCCCAGTTAAGATTTAGTGTTTTGTGTATTTGTTGAAGAAATGTACTCTACCGGTCAAGTTTGGGGTCAATTACAAATTTCCATTCCACTCTATTATAGACGGTATACTAGCTGATCTGAGTGGGTGGCTGATCTTTATCCATATCTACAGTACATATTGTTGCACATTATCAGCAACCATTCATCCATGGCATGTTCCAAAGGCACATTATGTTTACTAATCTGATATAATTTAATTTAAAAAAACAACTGAGAAAACATTGTAGAACCCTTTTGCAATTATGTAAGCACATAATGTAATCTGAAAACTGCTGCCCTGGTTAAAAAAAACAATGCAACTGATCTCAGCTGGTATTCTGTCTATAATGGAGTGCAATGGGAATTTCTATGTGACCCCAAACTTTTGACCGGTAGTGTATAATCTAAACCAAAACACATCTGTAAAGGATTCCAAGTCCATTTGCAAAATAAGTCTTAAAGTGCCAATTTTATGAAAAAAAACACTTTTTCTGGGTGTTATTTTGTGTCTCTGGTGCTTCCACACGCATACAAACTAAGAAAACTATCCATGCTGTTTTGAGTGAGATACAGGTTTCTGAATGTACTCTGTTCACAATCTGCATGCTTTCTACGTCACTAGCCGAGACGAGGTGGCTAACAGTAGCATGCTAGCGCTAGCAAGCTAGCTCGTTCTCAATGGCAAAACACTGCTACAACACACATTAGTTCACCATAATCTACAAAAGATCTACTTAAATATCTCTGTTCTGCAGGTATTCCACAAGTGTGCCCTTGTTTAGAAGAAGTCTCCTAGGTAATCCTGCCTTGTACTGACCAAAGTTGGAGAAAAAGTTATTTAGCAGATGTGATACCTAGCTACTGAGAATGTGCCACTACCAACAAAGATAGTATATAAGTGAAATGTCTCACTATGTAGCTAAAACAAAAACACAAACACACAGGTGAACAGTGGATCTGCAATAATGTGTAGTACAACAAAAATATGGTGTTTAAAAAAAAAAATTAAACCATGTAAACCTATTATGGTACAACCTCAAAATGCAATTATGATCCTGAAAAAGAACATAATATGGGCGCTTTAAACAATGGTTGATCTCCTGGAATCGCCAAAACCTTTTCTGTGGCATACCTTGCCAGCTACCAACCTGCAAATGAAGGCAACCAAGCTTTATGAACTCCTATCAGGAATCAAAGAATTAATTTCTACAGTGGCCCTTCAATGCCCTGCCAATGTTCCAACATCATAGTTGAATTGAATAATAGTATATCTGGTAAATGTGAATGCTTTTTGTGAGTTGTGGCTACTGTCTTAGTAAACATATATGTAGTGATGTATCCATGGCAGGATTCATTGACAAGGGAGCACGGAGCAAAACAAAAACCCCAACCGGTCGTCAGACACCGCCTACCAAGAGCCTGGGTCTGTCCGAGGTTTCTTCCCAAAGGGGAGTTTTTCCTTGCCACTGTCGCACTGTTGCTTGCTCTGGAGGAAACTACTAGAACTGTTGGGTCCTTGTAAAGTGTCTTGAGATAACTCTTGTTATGAATTGATACTATAAATAAAATTGAATTGAATTGAATTGAAAAGAAGGCAGGTGAACACTGACAAAAGTGTTTTCAGTTATTAATTAAACCTCTGGTCAGATCCATGTTGTGTGAAGCTTTACTAGGATTTAGCTGTGGTCACCAAACTCCTTGTACTAAAAACTAATAAATAAGCTGTTAATAAACTTGTACTGCCTTAACAGGTGCAATAATTAACAGCTGCAACGAATGAAAAGAGTAAGTGAGATGTCGATTATTCACAGTATGTAGACACCCACACAGTCATGAAACAAGCTCTAATCAGGCAAAAACAAAACAGAAAACACATAATTATGTTGTAAGTCACAATGTAATTTACAACAACAATAAAACAATCCTACTACAATACGTGTGAGGCAAACTATACAGTGACTTTACTGAACCCATTTTCCTTTACTTACAATTTTACAGATTTTACTGTATCAGTATGATGCACTGATGAAGAGCTGTCACCTCTCGCCTGTCATCCACTTCTTCGGAATTAAGGGCAGTAATGCATGTAGGGGCAAGAGTAATAACAAGTTGTCACCAAATGTTTTACAAAAACACACTGCGTGGGTAAATTGCTGGACTTTTCAAAAATAAATCTGCTAGAGCAGTCTGAAAAGTTGCTAGCACATGCCTGCACATAAATGACATTATAGAGAGTTTTCTTCTTTTTTGACCCCCTAAAAAGCAATTAAACTTAAAAAGTGTGGTGGCTGGAGAAAAGCCCTATGCAAGACATTCTCAAACCTAAACTACATTATAGGTCGACTTCCAAACACCTTCAAAACGACAAACTACCGTTCTATTTACTGCCCCGGGGTGGCGGTTTAATCATGTGACCATAGTCATGTGACCAATTCTTTATTTCTAACATTAAAAAATACTTAGGGTTAGTGAAACATCATGGATTGACTTAAAATGAGTCACATAAAACTACTAAAATGAGGACTTTATATTTTGTGTCACAAATTACTCATTTGCTCTTGCAATAATTACAGTACTGCTGCCACAACAGTTTATCGCCTAACAAGAAATGTATTTGTCGGTAAATTATGAGCTGCTTGCGCAATCTACTCATATGGTAATTTGGTAAGGACGCATATGGTAATGGAAAAGTGGAACACATGTAAGAGACAGGGACATTATAGAAAGACAGTTCCTGTACCTCAATAAACTAGCACAGTGCTGTCTCCACCCTCTGGAAACCAATGAGGCAGTAAAAGTAGATGGAAGAAGAAGAATCTAGCTGCAGCTCAGAAATCATTCCTCCCAACCCTGTTTAATTACATTGTGCAGCCCGATGTGAAAAGGTGTCAGAAGAGCAGAGAAGCGAATCCTGTCCTAATGAATGGAAACAGATGGGTGAGACAGCGAGCAGTGCTAACGCCAAGAACTGGGGTGGCACCGAGGAAAAGATGGTGCCAGGCAAAGAAAAAAAGAGTTCCAGATAGAGATGAGGAAAATAGGAAGAATGATGAAGAAAAAGAAAGAACTAACGGCAAAGCCAAAGTTTCAAACTGACATACAATTTTACACATCGTTTGATAATAATTTGTAATTTTCAAAGGCAGCAAAAGACACACTATGCTGTAGTAGAGGACGCAACTGTGTCTACATTTATTCCTCCATCGAGGGGCGGAGTAAGGCCTCCTGCACACGGCCTGCGTGGCGTTGCATGTCAGAAGGGCCGGCTCTAGCCCTTTGGTTGCCCTAGGCGAGATTGAGGTTGAGTTTTTCTGAATCAATTTATGCTGGAAATATCTTTATATAAAGGTAAACATAGATTACAATCCAAATATAAAAACATATTGGAATATAGTGCAGTAAGGCTCTCAGGCATTCTGTATTGCTTTTATCTATTTATTCTCCTGTGGATCGACATTTCTAATTATATCTGAGTCAGCACACATGTAGTCTAGCATAATTTACTCTCTTTTGTGTCTTTTGTTGGGGAAGTAACCTCCTTAAATGTGCATATGACAATTGTTCACCTGAATGATAAATGAATTCATTTTAATTGATTAATAAACCCCTGTACTGTAATATTTTAGATGTGTTAGAGCAAGATTTCTGCTCATGTTCAAAACTTTGTGCACATTCAAAATATATCTCATGATATTTTGAGAAAAATAAAGTGATAATACAATTGGCTATTACAAGAATAAAGTCACAATATGTCAGAAAATAATCCACTTGCACCATAGTCTGCTGTGCATGACAGTGATTGCTCTGACCGACATTCATTTTTACGTCACTTTGACAGCGAATAACTTTACATCTGAAGCGTTTAAAGACTCTATATGTCCATTGTTTATTTCTAAAGAAACACAACAATGTATAAAAGGCTCCATTACCTTATACAGATGTTTTTGTAAAAATAGACTAACGATTGTGTCATAACCACGCAACTTGCTGTGAAATAGTCGACAAATCACTGTATTCTCAGGAGAACATGTTATGTTTAAAATAACATGTTATGTTAAAGTATGCAAAGTAGCTTGTTTGGTTTACTTAGAAGAAATCTACAGATGCAAACAGATGGAGGGTAAAGGTCTTTCCATTAGAGTAAAAAGAAGACATTGAAGCAAAAAGGACCAACATCTCTAAATTGACCACTACATGAAACATTAACAAAATAGCTGCAACAGCCCTTTCCATTTAGTGTGAATATTTTTGTTAATTTTGAAGTGTTATTTATTAAAAACACAAAAATAATTCAAATGATGTATTGCCATTTGCAAAATAAACATATTATTAGCAAAATGATGTCCCTCTCCTTGGTGCAGTCAGTTATTCTAGTTATGTACTTGAAACTTGTAGCATAGAGAACATGGTGGCAGATTTTCCGCTGCTGTTGCCTGCTCTTGTGAACCAAGTGAATATTAAAGAAGACCATGGGCTTCCTGTGAACTGGTTATTTTTGTAGAAATCTGTTGAGTATTAAACAATTGAGTAAGTGTGAACGAACTAAAATAAACTGGTAAGGAAGTCAGAGTTGTGTTAATATATTTGATGTTTTGAAATTTCATGTTTTCTTCAAAAAAAAGAATTATGTATTAATTATTTGCCTTTTACTTGAGCCCTTGCCCTCCAAAATGCCAGTGCACATCCTTGGTAGGGGAATGGTGGTGGGCAACCAAATGCAAGTTTTGTTTTTTCAAGAATTGAAATTTCCCGAACACTGAGATAATTAAGTGTCCAGTGCAAATCAACATGTCTCAGAAGTTTCTTGATTGTAATCACCAGTTATTAAGGGTCAAGTAAACAGATTTTGTTCTTATTGTTCTGAGACAAAACGTCATATTTTGTCTCTTCACACTTAGAAAACTTAGAAGAGTAGACTCCTCCCAAGAAAAGCAATCGTTTTAGCAAATGTCTCCCGAGAAAACCTATGACATGTCACAAAGCCCTCTAGCTATTTTGATGGGAGCAAATGGAGTCAGGTGATGTAATTATTGAGGGACAAAGTCCACATAGAGAGGAGACTGGGGTGGATGGATGGGTCAACATAACATCAGACTTAAACATGAGAGACTTCTGTTCATTTCCCATTTCCAACCAACAGCTATCATTGGTTTATTTTAAAATGACCATCCATCTATCTGTCAATCTACCTATTTTAGTGAGAACGAGAGAATGGCTGGTGGAGGGTGAGAGAAATCTCCCCTGAGCATCATGAATTAGCTTTAGCTGAGTGAGTGCAGGGATTACACTGCAGGCTAAAATGGAGTAGATGTTTAGACAAGGATATAGTATTTAAACAGAGGGATTTCTCTGCCGGGCTCCATGTCTTACTTAGACACACATTCATGCACATACTTGCATAAACAAAGGCGCACACGGGAGAACAGTATGGAGATAGACTTGCTATGGTACATGAATTGGCAGACATTTTTTTCCCCTGTCACCTTAGTTTTGTAGTTTTGGAAAAAATTAATTTCAATGTTCCTATCCATTGTATGTATAATATAAATGAGTTTTCTGATTTCATTGATTAAATTCTGTTAGATATTAGATTTGTATGGGTAGCTTAATAGTAAAATTAAGAATGTTTTTCTCTTGTATCCATTTTTTTTTGGGGGGGGGGTACAAGAATGGGTTGAGTTGGGAGGCCAACACTGTCTGAGCAAGATAACTGATAAACAGTTTGTAGTTTAAATTCAGAACGTACATGTGATGGCTTCCGATTATCTAATGAACATGAAAGAATTCTATTTTCTTTTTTCCACGTTTTTAATTTTAAATGTTTCCTCAACTATTTTTTTAACAAGCTAATTAATTTACTCTCTGACTCAGAGGGTTGTCGAGATTAAAGCTACATTTAAATAACGTAACAGTCAAGAAACACACAGCTCCATCATCATTTTATTTTCAGGTTTATTTAACAGGGACAATGCACACTAATAATACAAAATGTAAAATGTGCTAGCATTAGCCATTTTACTGCTGTCCCTGATCACATGACGAGGCTTTGTGTTATTTGAGCCCTTTTCATTTACTCTTTAAGTGACTGAAAATGAGTGCAAGGGTAGTTATTAAATTAATGTTTTTGAGTTTCTGTGGTAGTTTGTTGTAGATTGACATTTGATAACATGGTGTTGCAACATAGGGTGTAATTATTGTGTTTTACGCAGAATAACTAGTCGATGTGTGCATGTCCGTGTGTGCATGAGGTTCTCCATTTATGTGTGTACACAGAATTTCTCACAAGTGTTGGTTCACCTGTAATACACATTCTGTAAGGTGCCTTCAAATGTGTGTATCAGCAAAATGGGGAGGCAAGGCTCAATGGATTGCTTTGTATGGCTAATTTGCTCAGCTCATTAAATATTGAGGTGATGGCAGATTTGTGTGATTGCCAATATACTGGCTCCAGTGGGCTTTGCTATGCCTCAGAGCCTGTGAAAGAAAACGGAATGCACTCACGTAGAGAAAAAGTAGTGATGCTTGTGTCATGGCAGCAATTTGTGTGCTGGCAAATGCAAATGCATGTATGAGCATAATAAACTTGAAGCAGCAGTCCACAATTAGTCAGAGGTAGTCACACAGACAGACTCCAAGCAATCTGCTTAACCATTTTAATTTAAGTTTATTAGTTGATGTGTAAGCTAATTACCATAAAATAAGACACATTTGAGAGAGTAAGTGATCATTTTAGTGATGCTAGATGTGTGGCTCTCGGGTTGGCAATGTCAGTATTTTTGTTCATATATCAGTTGGTAAACTTTAATCCAGATGTAAATATCTTTACATTCACTGACATTCATGTTTCCCTCAGGATGAATTGTAATTAGTGCTAACTAGCAAATGTTAGCATGCTAACACGTTAAACTATGGTGGCTAACAAGGTTATCATTATTCCTACTTAAAAACCGCATGTTAACATTAACTACATTTACACATAATATTCTTGTTTTCCCCTTATTCCAATATTCCAATATTCCATTAATATTCCCATTTACATGTAGCTATGCAAAAGAAGTTTTTTTTTTAAGTTCACCAGCGGTGGTGGACTTGTTGGACCATGCGAACACAGCCTCCCTCTTTCATTTCTTCAACTATGTTCTTGAACAGGTCGGCGTAGCAATGTGTGCACATATCCAAAAAAATGGTTGGTATATAAGTCTTTGATAATATTTAAAAGTAGCTGTGTTCCTCCTTATTGGGTCTGCAGCCTTGCAAACTGTTGGCTGGTTGATTTGTGTACAGCAACCATGGTAACGCACAGAGATGACCACAAGCTGTAAACAGACAGGAGGCCGTAAAGTGCTGTAAAACCCATCGATTGAGACGCATATTCCAAATGTGCTGCATACATGTCCAAGGAACGCCTCTAAAACCCGATGCCATTTTTTTTACAAAAGCTCCCGCAACATCAGGCATTTTGGGCCGCAACAATCTCAAAAAAAGGCAGCGTATCCGGTAGGGACTGTATAAAGATTATCAAAGAAATAGACGCATAAAAGGTTTAAAAGAAAAGAGTCAGAGAGATAAACATAACAGCAAGATAAAGTGTTCTCTATTACTATTTGTTTAGGTGCATACATGTGGATTAGTCTATTAGTGTGCTATGACTTTCAAAGCTATAGTGTTAGTGTTGCAGTGGACAGCAGTGACGTATTGATACAGAAAACAAAGAAACTAACACACTCACTGCATTCCTTTATCTTAGTCCAGGAACACCAATTCCCCACCACACCTCTTCAAATGGTCACTTTACCTCGATGAATTGGGTTCAAGTGCAATCTTGGTTATTGTCAGATGTAGTTTATGGGCTATTTCTTAATGGTGCACCCATTGGTAGACCCATTGCTCTCTGTCCTGTTTTCTCTGTTCAAGTCGTTTCATTCCTTATTGGATAGTCCTATGTCCTCCTGCTGGGGAGAGCAATGTTTTCCTTATGTACTTAAGAGCAGCTGCAACGGTGTTAAGTTCTGTCAAAACAAGCTTGCTTGCAAGAAAGAAGGGAAGGTAAATCAAAGGAAAAGGAAGAGATCCACAGAATGACATCTTAACTCTGAAAGGCAGCAGCACCAATGGATCACTCGCAGCATTTTCCTTTAAATCACACAGAAACATCTCGTTACCGAGAAAAAACTCAATAAAGTTTGACGCTAGTCCAATTTTTTTCAGCTGTTTCCATATTACATCACTCAAAAATTGTCCTGTTTTAAATATAATAAAAAGGAGGACTGTTTGACATGGACCCAAGATGATGGTACTGTGTTTGCCTCATTGTCAACAAAACCACTTTGAACTAGTACTGTCAGTTAAACACGTTATTAATGGCGTTAACGCAAACCCGTTTTAACGGCATCAATGTTTTGATCGCGAGATTAACGGTCTTTTTGGCCTAGCAAACTTTGTGGGTTTTTTCACATGCTGTCGCAGCAACTAGTAACATCAGAAAAACTAAAACACCATACCAGATCTAGCTAGACCGGACACAAAACAACAGGCACACCACACACAGTTGTTTGGTATTACGAGCCGGCCAAAGAGTAGTAGGCTAACGTTACGTTTTGCGTGGATGGCGAAATGGATGCAAATAAGATTCTGAAAGGAAAGTTTACTTTATAAAAGTTGCAAAATGGTTCCCTTGACAAGACCAAAGTGATCTGTGTGTTTTGTCGTGTTATTAATAAACTTTTACTATTTAAACAACTTAACGTCGCTAGCCGGGCACCTCATTGACATGCAGATATACATAAAGCAGCTATACAGAGAAATACCGCACATATTTAGGTTTTTGGGGAAAGGACACATTTCCATTCCAGCTTAAATGTTTTTAAATGTTCAATGCCAATGTTTTCAAAGGAAATATGTACAATTTTTGTGCATAGTGGTTAGTTAAGAGTTTGCAATCGTCCAATATAAACCTTCTGTCAGCCAATAGGGTTGTAGATTTGATGACCACCCTCACTACACAGCCACACCTGGAGCCTTTGACCATCTCTCTCCACCGCAGGGATCTAATTTGTCTCCAGTTTCAGCTCTGGATAACAAGCGGAAAGCTGTCAACAGGCCCTGCTGGCAGTGACCGCTCTGTGTGACCCTCTGAGGATGGCTGTGTGTCTGGCCTGCTTTTCTTTCTGATTGACATCTACACACACAGAGAGAGAGAAAGTGAGTGAGAGAGAGAAAGAAAGAGAGAAAGAAAAAGAGAGAGAGCGGCGCAGTGCCCTCTGTTAAATATGGGCCATTGCATTTTAAGCAGAATATTAAAAAGCTCAGTAGCCTAAAAATAGTTGTAGAAATATGTGACAATAACTAACTCTAATAACATGCTAAGTCGCCGACTGTTTCTGGACTGGGAGAAGCAGTTCATTAGCAGACTTAATATCTAACCTAGATTTCCTTTAACCCTCCTTTTGTCCTTGGGTCAAATTTTCTATTTCAGAAATTTGGGGTTTCTTTCAATCAAATTCTCAAAGAAAAATAATAATGGATGTTTCAATACAATGCTCTTCACAAGTGATCAGCTCACTACTTTTATTGAATTTGGGTGTTTCATTCAATTGTACAGCATTTTAAAAGAAATGGTAAAAGAATGTCACAAAATCACAGCTAAAAACCTAATTAAAATAAAAAAAATTCCCCATACTTTTATAAGAAGGAAAATACACCTTTAAATTGTTTCTTCTAAATGAACACCATTTGAACAAACAAAAGCAAGATTTATGTGAAAATGTCCAAAAGTCATTCTGAAAGAAGACCATTTGAAGGATAGTGGGGTTTTACAAAATATTGAGGACCTTTGCTTCAAGGCCAATTCACATTTGCATTATTTCAGAACTAGTCTTCTCTTTGAGCAAGACGTAAAATCAACAGACTGAAACAAGCAAAAGGTCAAGAAAGACATTTTATTTCTCTGTAGGGCTCTTTTCATTATATATATATATATATATATATATATATATATATATATATATATATATATACACACACACACACACACACACACACACTCTACCAGTTTGGGGTCACTTACAAATTTCCATACCACTCCATTGTAGACATCTGACTGCCATGATGACATCAAAACATGACAATTCTGAAATGTATGAAGACCGCCCTCCCGTACATTTTGAGATTTCAAACAAAGTTGTTGTTCCAGAAAATGACTTTATTTTCAATAAATCAGTTACGAACAAATTTCTGGAAATTGTAGATCCACTAGCCAATGACGGTAACCATGGCATACAATTATTTTTGGGCCTGTTGAACTCTATTATTGAGCAAGTTTGTTAGTGTCAAGGCAATTAGGACACTATTGGGAGGTTCAATAAAGGGCAGTGAGAAGTTCTGCTCTACAACGTTGAAAAATTAAATAAAATAAGAAAATGGTTTCCTTTTTAGTTAAATGATTATTCCATTGTCAATTGTTTAAACAAGACATTAATGTATTAGGAAATGGTAAGTTATGGACAACAATGTCTTATCAGTTTAATAAAGTTCAACAGGCAACAGATTTTAATAAGTACGTTCAGGAGTTCTCTGAAGTCATTCCTGACCAAACCCCTGAGTGTTTTTTAATGCAAAATCCATAGTTTCCTTGAAATCCTCAAATTTTTTCAGGACTGGCAACCGCAGGCAGTTAATGCATGTGTTGGCAGTGGGTAAATGTTGGCCTAGTCGGAGGGGCAGCTCATGGAGAAAATCCAAGGGGTGGAATCCAAAAGCCCAGGGGTGGAATTGCATTTCCTCTCGTTGCCTAGGCCAGGATACCCCCAAGTTTCATTGTTTGCTCTTGCTCTGAAAAAGAAATACACCAAAGAACACCAAAAAAGAAATTAAAGCTAACATGTAGAAAATGTTTTAAAAAGGAGGGAAAGAACAAGAGAGATCATATGAAAAGAATGTGAAAAGAGAGTGATCAAAGTTAACAAAACTACTGAACAAAGGTAGCTGATGAAAGTAAATACAACTCAAACCACAACTGAAGGAATGGAATTTACCACCTGAAACGTGATGATATCCTCCACCAAGAGATCTTTGTCCTCGATGCGTTTCAAAGGCCTTAGACATCCAGCATTGGCCAGATAATCTGCACATGGTTCTGCGGCCTGTTGCAGTTCATCAAAAGATGTACATTCTGACCCCAACCAAAAATATAGGAGAAACAAATCATCAAATTATAGTTGACTAAACTCTTAACACTTAACTCTGTTACAACAAACAAACTCAACATTCTTTTCTTCATTGACATATAACATAATCCATTGCAGGCATGTTGGATTAGACTATACTCTAATATGATTCATTAAATATTAAAAACAAGCAATGAAGCCTTCCAGTTATAGTATGTCAGTTACAGTAAAATAACTGATCAAGCACAGCAATGTACGATTTTCTCCAAAGACTGTCCAGCTTATCTCCTTGTCATATTTTTTCTGTGTACCGTTCCAGTAATCCAAAAGCCAAAGTAGCATCGTCGACATGACTTCACTATTTATTTTAGCATATTGATAGACTTATAGAAATGACAATATGTTCTGAAATCACCAACTCTATCGGAAATGAAATTGTACATACTTTAAATGAATAAAGATGCATAAATAAGAGAGAAGCTTGCATCACAATTCAATTTAATGTCATCTTCTTTTCACGCAGATAGGCTAAACATCGTCACCCAGTCAGTTGATTGCAACTCAGCTAGCTAGCCAGCTGATGCTGGAGCAAGCTCTTTGTCATTTAACGCTTTATTTATCTTTGCTGTAAACAGCCTACTCTGATGTCTCCATACCCAAAGCTAGGCGATCTAAAATAAATGCAGACCTACACTGTAATAAGCTGTGTTTATTAACAGGAGCGCAGCACTGGGTACTAGAATTACCAATATGCTTCCATAACTGCTGCTAGCTTATTCTCCTAGTCAAAGTCAAATGTATTTGTATAACTAAAATATCATGGTACTGTGGTTATTCAAAAGGCTTTACAGGGTTATCTCTCTCATGTGCAACAGCAGATCTAAACCTGAAACCTGCTACTTAGTCAGCACTATCGTCACGACTTAATTGTCAAGACATGGTTGACAATAGGTCACCATTTCCTAAAATATTATTTAGAAGACCCACAGTTTTAGTTAGCCTCTCTTTGTCCATTACAACAATACTACAGCTAAACTATTATAATGACAGTGCAGGATTTTGACCGTCAAATACCGCTTCTTCTTAATCAACCAATCAGGAGCTGATTAATCAACTCCCTTCCGTTTCAATCAAACTGTCTCACACACACTACTGTACTCTCTCACCAGGGGTGTAGTGGAGACTAAACGCATGTAAACGCCGTTTATGCACCTCCCAAAATTCGGAAATAGCGTTTACCCACCTCCAAAGTGCATTTATCTACCTCTAAATAGCATATCAATCTTAAACTATTCTAAATTAAGCTTATGTTGTTTTAGTTTCATATTGTTCGTTATTAGTTACATAGGTTGTTAAACCTAAAGGCTGTGTTATGATTGTGCAAAGGCTCCACGCAGCGCTTTCGCCGTAGCCTATGTAAATGGTTTGATGTACAGTTTATACTTTTTCGCTGGTGTGTATGTTGAGCCGGCATGTGTGTGTGTGGAGTGTGTGGAATCGCGAGGGAGCAGTAGGAGAGTGACAGCGATTAGCTTCGGAGCAAGTATTGTCTCTATCGTGTCTCATGTAATGAATGTATTTTAAAAATGGATATCCGCCAGTTTTTTAAGTTTTTTAAGACAGCAGTTCTCCTCCTGATGCCCTCAAATGGCCTCGTATACAAGCCTAAAGGGAGTGAGCTCGGAAAACAGTACTCATCTTCCTCAATGTTTTTGAGGTTAATATGGTTCACGGTAGATTCATACCTCTGACTCAACAAGCCAAGGCGTTGATTAGGTTACCCTTTTCAGACACAAAGTTGCAAGTCACCTCTACCTCTTCCCATTAGCCCATGTTACAAGTAACATTCAGGATTTATTGTCAGATAAATAACTGGATGTCATTTCATGCATTCTCTGGCATTTAAGTCCCTGAAAGTTAGTGATAACAAGCTCCCTTTGCTTAGACTAGACTTAGATTTAGACTTCTCTTTATTAATCCTTTTGGGATGACTCCTGCAAGGAAATTAAAATTTCCAGCAGCAGTATTTAGCAAAAATAATAATCAGTATAGAGAAAAAAGAGGAAGACAGTATAAATATAACAGTAATAACAGTAATAATAATAATAACAATAGAAAAACCTTTGGCTATAAAAAAATGTCAGTGTCAGCAAGTCAGCTAGTTAATGTTATAATATTATTATTAACCAACCGCATTTGCAGTGTAGGCTGAAATAGAGGTTCATTTCTCATATTAGCTTACCAATAAAACACAATCTAGAGTACAATGCCTTCACAACTAATTGTGGATAATGCTACATGGCTTCAAATCCCAGACATAAAGTCCTTAGAGAAATAACTGGGCTAGTTATTTCTTTCTTGTCAAATGGTTGACAGGGGAGTCCCCTCTTGCCCTTCTAGAAATGGTACTGGCACAGAGACGGTATTAACTTAAAGGTGTAGATAGGTTTTAGCATTCAGACTGGATACCTAAACATTGAATGCATGCTAAATAATTTATTTTATTGGTTTGTCTGAAAGGGTTAGCCTATAGGCCTTATAATGTGACTGGATACTTGACAGGATGTGGTGTGTTGCTGTCTTTTCTCCATTTTAACTTCATTTTACAGACTGAGGTGAGACAAACAATGATACAGAGAGCACAGAGAGGTATAGAGAGGAGGGAGATAGATATATATCTCAAATATATATATATATATATATATATATATATATATATATAAATATATATATATATATATATATATATATATATATATATATATATAAAAAATGTCAGACAATCATAATAACAATCTAAGTGTGTAATTGCCCCAAAGGATTACATTGCAGTCCGTTTCAATGCAGCAGGGTCTTGGTCAATACTGGATCAATTTCATAAATTGTTGTCTCTATTAGTCACTTAGAGGGCTTTCACACTTGCATTATTTAGTTTGGTTGAATCGTACCGTTTTTTCCCCCCCCTTGGTGCAGTTTGTTTAGGCAGATCAGAATCAGAATCAGCTTTATTTGCCAGGTATGAGGACACATACAAATAATTTTGTATTGGATAATCATTGCTCATAATGCGTTTACACATACAAAACAGACCACAAAACAAAACAAACAATATATACACACTAATATATACAACAGAAACAATATAGACAGGTTGAGGCAATAGTGCAATGAAGAGTGCAAATTATGCAGGGGTAAATTATGATAGTTGTTATTTTAATTGTGGAGCATAGTGCAAAGGGTGCTGGAATAAATAGTATTATGTTATTATATTACAATATGAACAGTATAAACAGCTCTGAAATAGAATGAGAATGATGAATAAATAATAAATAGTAAGTGGAACCAGTAAACTGTGCTGGTTAGAGACAGTGTTGCTGGGTTATTCCACAGAATTGAACCTAACACTGTGAGTTTGAAGTCAGCTGTTCATCGAGTGATGGCTTGTGGGTAGAAACTGTTCCTGATTTAGTTTGTTTTGACGTACAGTGCTCTGTAGCGCCTACCAGAGGGGAGAAGCTGGAACAGGTCGTGGTCGGGGTGACTTGGGTCTGCAGTGATGTTTCCTGCCCGTTTTCTGACTCTGGAAGTGTATAAGTCATGAACAGAGGGCAGTTTGGCACCGATGATCTTTTCTGCAGTCCTAACTGTCCGTTGTAGTATGCTCCTGTCCTTTTTGGTAGCAGATCCAAACCAGACAGTGATGGACGTGCAGAAGACAGACTGGATGATCGCTGTGTAGAAGTGGACCAGCAGCTCCTTTGGCAGGTTGAGCTGGAACTACATCCTCGGCTGGGCCTTTTTGATGATGGTGTCAGTGTTGGGCTCCCACTTTAGGTCCTGGGATATAGTGGATCCCAGTTTACAAACCCATCAACTGATTCAGACCAAAGCAAATGCCCTTAGGGACAAAAACATGAGAAAAAGAAGGTCCAGGTTTAAAAATAAAAAATAAAGTTCCACCTTTACAGTAAGTACGAGGGAAAAGTGGGGTGATGCTATAGAATAACATTTTCAGAGAGAAAACAGCATACTTTAAGATGGCTATCTAGCTGCTGTGGCTGAATATGTATCGACATGTTGAATAACTTCACTATCAAGCGTATCATCAGACTGCAGTTGTGTGACTCATGATAAAGCCATTCTGCCCTTTTCACCAAAGCAAAGATTATGTCCACATCCCAAAGCTACTGCTTTAGTACTGAAGACTGTCACTCAAAACTGGGTAAGGAGCTATTCAGAAGAGATTTAGCTTTTTCTTAAGATTGTGAAAGGTAAAACATTATCTAAAAAGTAGACGGTCAGACAAATAAATAATGAAAAATCAGAGGGTTTCTTGTCCTCATTCTCTCTGTATGAAAGTTACACCTTAAGCTGTCAATATGATGCTTTAGTGATGCTATCATTACAATAAATAGCTCACAACTCAGAAGAGCATATTTTCATTATTTTAAGTGGTCTCCCTCAGGTTTGTACTTTCAGCACGCCGACACATTTCCTTTTGTTGCCCTCTCTTTTTTTTTTATTTTTTTTTGATAAAGCAGCGTCTTCTGATTAAATCGCTGGCAACCTTTCACATTTATTAATAGGGACACTTTACACCACTATAACTGAGGTCAATGATAGTTTGCAGTATGCTGGGGCTTTTGAACTGATAGTGATTGGAAAAGAAGGATAGATTTAATCAGGTCCAAAAGACTCAATGGCACCAAAAGAGGAATGCAGGTACAGTAACTGTCTGGCAGTGACCCATTAAGTGTCTATCACTGTACATACATTTACAGTATTTAAATCTGGTATTAGCTAAACATTAGTAAATTAAATGACTAGTAAATTCACATACATCATCTGAATGTTTAATTCCATCATCACTGAACTCATCATCACATCTCTCTCTTCTTCCTCAAATCTCATTCATTTCTGCTTGATAATCACTTCAACAATGGCTGATTACAAGAGAAAAACCATCCCTGATCTAAAACAGAGCACATGAATAATTTCTTGATGTTTGTTTGGTCTCTGAGAAGTGTCATTTGTTTGTTCTTGTGTGACAGTGTAGCGTTTTGTGATTTTTGTTTACCGTCTGTCCCATGGGAGGGGACCATTTTTTTTCACAGATCAGAGGGAGATGTAATCTCACAGCAGAACTGC
Source organism: Etheostoma perlongum (assembly GCA_026937815.1). Classification (NCBI taxonomy): domain Eukaryota; kingdom Metazoa; phylum Chordata; class Actinopteri; order Perciformes; family Percidae; genus Etheostoma; species Etheostoma perlongum. Next base: position 8,019,794 of record CM049371.1, on the reverse strand, counting down.
TCCAGTCGGCAAAGGCTTTTTTTTATGAGTGCATATGTTTGTGTGTGTGAGTAACATCTCATAGCTTTGCATTACTACTGGTCAGCATGCAAGCTGTCCCCACAAGTAATTTCTTATCAGTCATAGGGGCAGATACATCCCCTGCTGCTGCTCTTCTACAATCACACACACCACACAAACCTTGAAAACTAAGCTTTTAAGAATGCCAATTAGCCCTTCAAGAATCTGTCAGTCTCTATAAATCATAGCATTAGTCTGTTTTTTTAGATGTTTTTCTGTAGTGGCAACATTCTGGCAACAACGGCTCTTTGATATTCTGTTGTTCCATGCCAAATCAGAAATTAGCAGCCATGCCAGATTCCTTTGGCAGAAATGTTGTAGCAAGATATGAAGGAGAAAATAGAGTGAGAGAGAAAAAGCAAATGATGGGGAAAAAAAGATAAGCAAGAAAATGGTAACAGTAGGAGGGGGTAGGGTTAGTATATAACAAGCAGGATAGGGTGGTTGTCAGATCAGACAAAGGGTGTTCTGATAGACAAGAGAAAAACACAATAAAGAAAGATCATGTATAGGGCAGTTAATTTGTGCAAACACTCCAGTGGGACAGGTCACTGACCAGCATGGAATTTCAAATTAGTGAAGAAGTGTGTATGTAGCAAAAAATTACACTTAAACGTTACAGCATGGTTGAAAAAATAATTTATCAGTTTATCTTTATGAGGAGAACAGGACTGTGAGTGCTCAGCTGTTCATCTGGCATTCCTCATAGTGTTTTGCTGTCACATCGTAGCCTTGGTAAGCAGGTGTAAATCTAGTATAATGTGACATGTTTGTGTATTATATTATCTAGCATGAATCATAAGCCAACACCACATTCAGTCAGCCCAGAGCAAGAGATAGAGGGATGGGTCAGACCAAAGATTTAAATGTTGGTCCTGGAGGGATTGGTGCATTACTCAGCATGATTATGCACAGGCACAGGCACACACACACACGCAGCGAAAAAACACACCAACCCATCTCTCTCACACACAAGAATGATGAAATTGGTTATGATTGGCTTTGCCCCCTTGTAAATCCAAGTGGCACTGGCCTGCCTCCATTTTTGAGATTTTCTAATAATGTTGGGCTTACCTAAACCTTATTGAGTGCAGTCGGGTCTTCGCAGCAAATAAAAGACAGCCTTTACCCCATCAATGTCGTTGTTTTCATTTCCCCTCTGCTATAGCCTTTGATTATTATTACTCACTACTATAGACTGCCATTGGAGGGTCACCACAAATTGAGCCATACAAAGGATTAACTGGATAGGGACAGGGCTCAACATGCCATTTGGAAGTTGAAGTTCAGGTGCTGTACTGGCCAAATCTAAGGCACATGCCCTATGCTATAGAAGTTCACGAAAGTGTTATAGATTCACTTGAGAAAAAAATATTTACCCTGTCTTTTTTAAGATAATTATCTTAGAAATGAATCTTCATGATAACAAAATTGCTTTTTTCTAAATAAAGAGGTACCTCCAAATCCTGAGAGAAGCTTGCATATAGTAATAAATAATAAGTCATTAGTATAATAATAATACTAATAATAATATTAATAATCATCATCATAATACATTTAATTTGTGATGCACTTTATATTTATGCAAATTCCAAAGTGCTACATGGGTATCATCAGTAATTAATGGGATAGCAAATGAGGCCGCCCAGTGGCTGCTTTAAAACTATACACAGCGTTGTACATTTTAATCATGTGACCATTCTATTTAACGTAATGCAGTTTTATACACGTTGACATTGTGAAATGGAACTAGTTTAAGTATATGTATATATATATACAGTATATGTAACTTTCAGTCTGTGTGGATTTTAGCGGCCACTTTGGACAACAACGGTAGTGTTTTTACCGCACTTGCTGTCGTAAAGGTCTTTTTTTCACGGTGCTGTAATCTACAGTGGGCAATACAGTATTGCCCACTGTAGATTACTGAGTTAGTGTTACCAGTAGGTCATATAGGCGCAATGACTGTTTTGCTCAGCCAAAAAAATCATTAATTTACAATAAAAGAATAAGTTACATATGCATTGTTGCATTTCAAATGTTACACATGGTAACTTAACCTACTTTGAATGTCTCGTGAGCTAAACCGGGGTATCACTTTCCCTGTATTACAAGCCAAAGTATTAAGAGTTTGTTTTTTCAGTACTGGACAACCAAATAACCCTAACTACTGCCATTCCCATCAGCCTCAGCTGTACTTTGCAAGTCAGAGATCTGAAAGAAATAAGGGAAATGGGAGTGTGTGTTAACCAGTGTGACAAGGCTGAGATTGCATTCACCACTGTCCCCTACCATACATTTTTTCCCACATTTCTCTAGTTATCTTCATATTGTTATCACATATTTATTTCAGTTTTCTACAATTTATCCATTGCTTTTGTGTAACATTTCAGCACTTTTTACATTAAGTACTGATTTAATTTAAAGTAATTACACAACCACAGTTAAGTTTCAGTTATATTTGTTAAGGTGCAGGCTTGAATATTTTTGTTAGTTTCTTCATACTCATCGTGTTTTTGTTCTTTTGTCTGATCCACCATTCAGGAACATTTGTGGAGGAACTGCAGAGCATTTCCTGTATATTTATGGTGTGGATGATGTCATCACGGACATCATTGGACTTAACCAACTGATTTTAATGTTATGTGTTTGTTTGATGCACTTGAGGGGTAATTGGGGAGTTACTTAACTCATAAAGGGTTCTTTAATTATATAGAAGAGCAGAAAGTGGGTCTAGCTGTGTGGAGATTTTTGTAAGGTTAGAAATGTTTTATAAGCACATCTTTGGGAGCTAGTGATGCGGTCAAGGGTATATTGAGAGCACTGTAAAGGCAGTGGCATTTTGCTGCTCAGGGAGAGAAAAAAAGCTGTGCTTCCACAAACACATGCTTTGGTTGAGTGAATTTTGATATTTAGCTCAAATTTTCTTTTGGTTGTTTCATGTGTGTTTCTTTTTTATTTTTAAACACTTTCTCATTTATACCTGTATTTGGTCACACTGTAAATATACTCACTCGTTGGAATACAAGAAGTCTGCTTTTCTACCCTTTTTACCCATTTGCTACACCACACAACAAGCAGTTTTGAGAGTCTCTGGAGAGGAGGACATTTGAAAAGATCAGCAGAGCTGTGAATAAAAATAATGCCCTAAGCAAAACAATTTCATCACGGCGACCTGGCATTTACAGGACAACCTTTATAGAAATTTATATCACCTGTTTTCAGGCTCAAGAGTCTCTGTCATAACTCAGTGAAATTATTTTACATTTGAAAATCTAAAAGTTAATTTACACTAGGAAAGGCACTGTACGTTGTCTTAGTAACTTAAAACGTGCTTTGCAAGTTACTGTGAAGTTGAAATATGCACAAGCCTCACATATCTCTCTGGTAACTCCCAATATAAACTACAATAGATACAAAATTGTGAGTTAGTAAGTGTTGAGGGTATTGATGTGCGCATTCGGAATTTTTAGTGAAAATTAATAAGAAAATGGGAAACCTTTACGAGTGAGTGTTAAACTGAAATTATACTGTCCACATCTTTAAGTGTGTGAGGGTCCGCTAGGGTCTGTGTGATGTAAATGTTGTCATCATAGGGTGGCGTAGGTTTTGTGTGGACATCCGCAATCTGCCATTTTATTGTGCCTGGCAAACATGTCTCGATATGTCCCCACAGCAAATCAGCTACAAGTGGTAGCAGAGCAATCTACTGTATGTGTGGAATGCAAGTGGGTAGTATAAACATTACTATTATGCGTCAGTAGTGTCTACAGCTGTATTTGTACAAGTCCATTTGGGAATATAATTGAGCCTTTAATGCGGAGCAGAGTTGGTTGCAGAGGTTAAGGCCAGATGTGCTTCACTGTTTGATGGTCACAAACCTGAAATGGTCAGCAAGACTAACAAATCCACCATGATGGATGCTCCACGTCCCTGACTTGCAGCTGATTGGACGAACGTGTCACGTGTCTCTGGCTGCTCAAGAATTTCAAACTACTGTCATGGCTGCTTGGTCAAAATACAATGTCATATTTTACAAAAATAGTTCACTGAAATGTGTTTCCGAAAACATTTTAAGCGTGAAATAGGCCTGCATTCAACGGATTAATTTGTATAAAGATGGACATTAGCCAACTCAAATGAGTTGATTCGCAGAATGTCAACATAGAAGTAAAAGCTGCCAGTACATGAGAGCTGAACCTGAAGAAGAAATGGTCCACATAAATTGAGAATGCTTCAACAAAAAACTCACGGAACAGAAAAGATAAGCCCCTCAACATTTAAACACACACACACACACACAGACACACACACACACACACACACACACACACACACAAACACAGCCAGGGTCAAAATGAGTGAAGCAGGCACACTGCCCAGCTAATTAATTTGACACAACAAAAGATCTGTATCTCAATGTCACAGCCTGCAAGGCACTTCAGTACGCCATGCTCAGACATACAGTTTTTAAAAGATTGGGATGTTGTTGAAAGTACACATTAAACATTAAAGGGTTGGGGATGTAAAAAAAATTCCCCCAAGTGATAGGTTGTTGTAGGAAGGTGGTCAGGATGGATGATCAGCATATAAACCACATGATTTTTGAAATTAAAACTGAGGTTTGTCTACAGCATACGGTTAAGCATAGGCGACAAAAACACTTTGTTAAAGGATAGAAAACATCATACTTTTGGTTAAATATTGATACAGTAAACACATCTTATCCTACCTGTTGTAATTGTGTCTGCATGTTTGGTAAATATTTTTACTAAGCAGTGGACACTCTTAAGTAATTATATCTTCTAAATAGAATATGTATCAAATAAATTAACCACCAAACATACCATATGTGCTTTCACAAAATCTGAAGACTACTTATTGTGTACTAAAATTGATCACTTGTCATAGCACAGTTATCTGATTTCAAAATATGCAAGGGTTTCCCCTGGGGTAAAAGAAATTCATATTTTTTCTAAACTAGACATTACATAACCCTGGGAGTTTTTGTTAGCAATAATATAAAATAAAATAAAATAATAATTTGTAAATGTGAATGTTGGGATGGAAAGCAGTGAATAACAGAGACTGCAACAGATCAGGCAGGCATTGTAGACACTCAGGCCTGCCCTCTAACAGTCAGTTCTCATTATCTCAGTGTCTCTGTCCCTGCACTCACTGCCGCTACTTCCATCACTAAATCAAGAGGGCAATATACACAGGAGGACGGAGCAGAGACCGAGGATGCAGGAAGATGTTTTAATGTGAGTGAAAGTAAAGAAGGTAAAGAGTGGAGAAAGTGAGTGTAAGGGGGCCACAGATCACAGTGGGTAATATAGAGCAACGGTCAAAAGAGAAAATAAAAGAGAGAAAGACAAAAAAAAGAACAATAGAAAGGATGGATGCATTATTAAATGCCAAACACATTTTTATATACGTAGTTCAAGTGAGTTGAATGACTCATGATATGAGCGGACTACTATCTTGACTGTGAAACTCCAAAGGTGATAATATACTTACGCAAGTGAAGAAAGGCAATGATGCGTTCAGCTTTAATTGGAAGTGGCAGATGAAATAAAACGGTGAATTAGCAAGTGGGCTATAACAAAGGGCAATGAAAAAATCAAATCAAAATCGGCCATAATCCTGGGTAAAATCTTGAGTGTTTTTTTCCTCTTTACTTTGTCACAGCCTTTGAGGTGATTTCTAAAATAATGGCATTATGGTTCAGCCCAGTAGTTTCTAGTGGTCAGGCTTCAGTATGCTTTAAAATCCCAAATTCTTTTATGATTTGACTTAGGAAAAAATACATTTAAAAGTTGTCAAACCAAACCCTACGTCCACATTCACATGTACTGCTTTCTCCAAATAGCTGTATTACATAATAAGGTTAAATGTCCAAGGAGTTCTGTGGGTTCCGTGTGTGTGTGTGTGTGTGTGTGTGTGTGTGTGTGTATTCATTGTGCTCTAAATGGTAATTCAGCAGAGTCTATCTACATTGAGTAAATACACAGGGAGTTTCCCCCCACAAACCTGCCAACTCCTCTCAGCCAGTCCCAATGGTTTATCAAGGCAGACACTTGGCAACCTACTTTTCGAAGCAGAGCATCTGCCCATTCAGAGGCAATGGGGCTAATGTCAGACTCTATCATTCTTACGTTCAAAATGACCTTGGCATCAGCATATACAGCAATAACTGATGCATGGGTTTTAGGCACAAGAGGGAGAAAATATACCTGCAAATCAATTCAAGTTTCAACATTGGTCCTTTTGACAGCCATTACTAAAACAAAGTCACCTTCAAGCAGAGGTGGCCATTACTTCTTTAAGAGGTTGGTTATTGATATTCTGTTCAGTTTGGACATGCTTGCTTGCATTGCAAGTTTTTAAATTGGGCTTCCAATTGAAAGATGCACACACAGACACTCAAGAGACACTTTAAAACATCTGGCATCTATTTAACCTTCTGCCTGTCTGTTTCACTCTCTCAAATGACACTTGAAAAGAAAAAGAGAGACTGGAAACCGCGACTCAGCGATAACAAAACACAGATTAGGCCAAAGTAAATATAAATCCATTATTGGGATTTTGCCACAACAAGACTGGATGGACATATCGCAAACTACAATATACTTCTTTATATTTACCCTACAGAAAATACTGTATATGATGAACCTAGAAAAGGACAGGTTTTGGTTTTGCTTATAGTCCCTGCTATTTTTTAAGTGTCTGGTCCACCTACTGGAACACCAAATTTTCCTAACAGCTTTTGTTTTCCACTTTGTGGAACATCAGATGTGGTTCCTTAAAGCAAAAGTTTGACTTTTTGTGAAAGATTTTTATTTGTTGAATGGCTATAAAGCTAAAGCAAGAAGCCAGTTAGCTAAGCTTTGCACAAATATTGGAAACAGCTAGGCAAGCTCTCACCAACAGTAACTACTAATAACTCTAATGAAGAAGTAGACAGAAGAGGGGTAATCCAATGTTTAACTATTCATTTTACTTACACATTACACACCAACAGGCCGGAAATGCACACACATGCAGAAAGAGGACCTGAAAACTAAGACATGTGGTCTACCTGTGGTCTAAGACTGTCCAAAAATGTCTCCCAAATCCAAAAACTAAAGTGTTGAAACTTAAAACTGTAATGTCATCAAGTATAAAGTATTGAACTGCTCCATAGACAATGAATTGGAAATATGTTATAGATAACATGGAGAGCACCTAGGGGGGTGTTCTGAGAACATTTTGTTTTTACAACTGAGAACACCATAATAGAATACAGCTCATTTGGGTATAAAAAGTAAAAACATTATGTGTGTTCACAAGCCAAGTCCCCATGGACTGAGCTACTATTGCTATTGACTGAGTTACTGCCGCCTTCCTAACTATGAAAAAAATAAATCTAACACATATTCCAGCATAAAAAGGTGAATTATCACCTTGATTTTTTTACAGATTAAACAAGATAAAACTTGTTAACTGCAGTAAGCTTTAGAAGTGCTGGCTTGGGGATTTTGTTAACATTGGACGAGCCAGATTTGTTGTATCCCCCGTTTCCGGTCTTTGTGTCAATCTAAGCTAACCGGCTTCTGTAGCTTTATATTTACCATCAGCTTCCACTTGTTCCTATATATTGGACAGACATGAGTGATATCAACCTTTCATCTAACTCTCTGCCAGAAATAAGCACTTTTCCAGTCTGACAATGGCTTAGCAGAGTGTCAGTGTTTTGGCTTAGCCTCCTTTGTCTCTCCCTGCTCTCTAAGAGCTGTGTCTAGTGTTTTAAGTGCCTGACAGCCTGGAGTGCACTACCAGTCGCTTCTCTCCGCAACACCATTGCTTTGCAGAGGGATTTAACTACTCTGCTTTTGGCATTTTCCCACAAAGTATAAAGCTCAGACAGAGGTAAATATCACTTTATTGATATGCGTTTAAAATATTTGTCTTTCACTTGGAATTAAGGAAGCATTATTGGCTGAGGACATGTTAGCTGAGGATTAAGATGATTATTAATTAATGATTAGATCTACCGTAGAGATCTAAAAAATGTACAGTATATTTCAGGGGTGAGACATCACAAGCTAATTGGATCGACATCCAGCCAGCAGCAACATGCAATTGGTCAGCTGTAGTCTCGCGCGCTGCCAGACCACAATGCTGCACTGGAGAGTCCAAACAGCCTTCCGGGATGGGAAAAAAATGTGCTCTGATTTATTGGCACTTCTTTAAACCAATCACAATCATTTTCCTCATTTTGGAACTTGTTTTGGTGGACAATGTTGTTATTTAAAGGTTGTTTTAGTCAGAAAATTGAGATTGGACAGATAGTCTAGCTAGCTGTCTGGATTCACCCTGCAGAGATCTGAGGAGCAGTTTACCATAGTCCTTATAAATCCACCGGAGTTTAAAATTGCAACACAAAGAAAGTGGAAGGTAACGGACATCCGGCCAAAATGAAAGACATATGGCAGAATTTCCAGAATTTTCTCCCCCTGTCAAAAAAGATAGTAATTTCTGCACTTGACACATTGACCTGACAATGACATACTTCCAGCAGCATTACATTTAACTGGTTATTTTTTATTTAACCTCTGTGAAGTTTGACATGCCAATGTGACACATGGACTTATTGCACACTGTCTTGACAGTGCAGATCCAGTGACTGGAGACAACAGGAGAGTCTAGGATAGAGGAAGTTATGATTTAGCTTTAAGTACGCATTACGCTCTCAGCAACATCTGTTTAGAAAGGACAAATGAATTCTGTCATGCCAAATGTTCAAGTGTTAACAGGCATAAACAAATTGGTGATTGTCAGCTTTCCTATTGCATCTGCTGCATCAGCATTAAAATGGTATATTTCTTCCTTTTTTGCATATTGAAACTACAGCAACATGGCCGAGCATTTAATGTCTTGTAAAGATGTTTTCACTCAAAGTCAACTGGATTCTCCTGGTTGCTATCACATGGATTTCCTGAGCATATGTTCAGCTACAATGTGTATCTCCTTCAAAGATGCTTAATTATTGCAAAGTATCATGTGTGGCTTAAACGAAGCACAGCAGGACACGTAAGCTCTCCAGGAAATAAAGTTGACCTTTACATCCTCTTTTTATAGATAAAACAGAGTCTAGGCCTGGAAGAGATTCAGCAGTCTGAAAAAAGAATTACAGATGGATACCCACCACGAAGATATCCAGTGCTAGGCTTTGCTATACTTCCCAGCAAGAAAAAACAAGGCATTATTTTGAATATCATGACTGGCGGAGAGTGCTTTAATTAGGAAACTGCTGAAATTGAGTAGGGAACCCAACTGTGAGACATAATACTCTTCAACTCCTCATAACATGCAAGAGCAGGGCACCTGGAGGGGTACATGTTTGATCCAAATATTAAAATCTACTAGGTGACAATCATGTATACATACCATTAATATAAATATTTAAATTAACTGGACATAGTGTATACATTTTCTATAATTTATAGGACCCCTGATTTATGGCTCCCTGGCTCCTGTAACTGAGTAAATTAACTGTCTGTATTTTAAGTATTCGGTAGTGCATCTTTTCTATTGGGGAGCAATTCTAACAGTTTATACCAAAGTAAAAAAAACAATATGGTTAACAATATTATCATATTTTGGAATAAAGCCTGGAATGAAGGTAGTAGCCTTACAGTTGAAAATCCTGAGGCAGAGGGGCCGTTTGCTCTCTGATTCTTTTCTAGTGTCCATAGATCTGACACATATTAATGCAATACCTAGCGACAAGAGGCACACCTAAATGAAATAAGTGGATTGAATCAAGACCTAATATTTATTAGTGCTATACGGGTTAAACCCATTAAATAATGTATCTTATCATAACCACTTCACTTGGGCTTCAAGTAGAAAAAGTAAAACCCAATCTGAAACAACCCATGAATCTCACCAACTAACTCCAATCTAAGGACAGTGAGTGAAAACAAGGCAAAGCATGCAATGTACCTCAAAAAATAGTCCAGTCCAAGCTCAATCACAGTCTGTTAAACAAATGAATGAACCCCTTACCAGCGATGTTATCAGACACAGCATACAGGTACAGATGTAAAGAAGAAGTTTTTAATCTAAGCTTTCATAAATTAAACAACAAATAAGATATCAAACAATATAAACACAAGAACATGAACACGTTATTAATGCTTTGAATTGAAAACAAAAGTACTTGGTTAGGTTTAGAAAAAGATTAGTGTTTAGGTTAAACTAAGTACATTTGTTACATATTTTAACTTACTTTTGTAAGTTAAGTACATTACGTAAACAAGTCAAAGTTTTGGTTTCACACAGGACACGAACAGCAGTCTTGTGTTGGTTTGACCCAACATTCCCATCAAAGACTTGTCGTGGACTTTGGTTAGAAACTCAGGAGAGTTAGTAGTAGTAGAGAGTAGTCTCTATCCATAACGTTCCACTTCAGGGATAGCTCCGGTGCCGCAGGAAATTTTGCCGGATGCATGTATTTTTTGTTTCCTTCCACTTTCTTTGTATTGGAATTTTATTCTGGACTGCTCCTCAGATCTCTGCAGGGTAAATTGAGACAGCTAGCTAGACCATCTGTCCAATTTTCTTAGTCTTGCGAGTTTCCTCTCGCAAGACTATTTTGCAGTGGCTCGGTGTGGAGCTTAGCACCACCCAGGATGATTGTGATTGGTCTAAAGAAATGCCAATGAACCAGAGCAAGTTTTTCTCCCATGCCGGAATTCTGTGAGGACTAACCAGACCTTCCTCCGCTCCGCAGCGTGTGGATGGTCTAATGCATTTGAAACCAAAGATAACTGTCTTTCTTGTTTTATGGACTTTGTTCGTGACGCAATGACGTCTGTGATGTTACAATTCAACCCTATTTGAGTAGTTTTACGGGACGTGATAGAAACTGTCACATGCTCAAAATGGCCGCCATGGGACCTTATCACAGGGTTTAATAGAAAACTTTGCTGTTGTTGTCACTGAAAATCAACCTATTCTGTTGTTTAGGTATGAGGATGTGTTGCTGTTATTTTAATGGACTGAAAACCACAGAGCAATACCATTAAGGATTTGAATACCTTTAAATCACCTGTGAGGAATGGATCTGAGTGTATAGAAATTCCATTTATCATCTTTGCCAGGGTGAAAGCTCAAATTAAATCCGAATACTCACAAGTACAACAAACAAACAAGGAAAAATTCTGTTTTAGTTTCAACTATGTAATGAAAATATCCAAACCCTAACCCAAACGACTGACTATTTCCAACTCCATGATGATAAAAAACAAATCCCAAATTAAGTAATTTGAAACAAAATTTCAGGGGAAACAGTGTTATGTGGTATTTTTGGATCAATTTATGTTACTTGCAGCTGAAGACTCTGAGACAAGAGGTTTGTTGTGTGTGTATCTGGAGCTCATTCTAAATCCATGATTTATGTCAACTGTGCTTCTTGGTTATCTGGATTACAGTTTTAATAATTTTCTTCAGAGAGGTGTTTGGTCTTCTTGTTTAAATGTTCGTAAATGAATGTACCAATGTCACAACCACATGACTTGACAAGATGTCATTTTACTTCCAAAAATGACAGTTGTGGAGAGACATCACATATATACCCCTCCAAAAAAGGATGTGAGACAGATAAGTAACTAAAGTCATCGAATCAATAAATCAGCCAACAGGAACTCCATGCCAACATTCCTTTAATTGCCTGTTCCTCGCTGAATGATTCAGGTTTTGCAGAAGGCTTTAATAAGGTGTTGAATTCCACTGCAGGGATTGAAACAGGCAATTAAAAAGCAGATGCAATACGGCCCTGGTGAACTGAAGGAGTGAGAACAGGAGACAGAGAGAAAAAGCGTAGAGATATTAAGATCCTCAAAAAGGATGGACAGAACAAGGGTCCTAAACGCACCGCTGCTGAAGCTTTTGACAAATATAAAAGCCTACAAATGCAATGAACAATGGGAAATACCCCGTTTTGTTTATTTCAAAGAAACCACCGTTGTTCCCTCCATAAACACTTTTAAAATGCATCTATTCCTTTATTGCAGCAGATGTTTCCCAGGGAGAGAAAGAAAAAAAGAAGAATCCCTTTGTTTTTTTATACTTTTATACTCTGTTGTTGTTACATAACACACATAAAGTAGGTCCAAAATAAACATGCATGCACACACTTTATCTATAGACGTGAATTAATGGAGAGATGTCAGCGTAAAGGGACTGCAATAGTTGGTGCTCAGTTGGGGTTAGGCTGCCTTGCACAAGGACACCTCGGCATTGCACAGTAGGTGAACTGGCATCTCCAGCTACCAGCCCACAGTCCGTACTTTGGTCTGTGTGGGACTTAAACCTGCCACCTTCCGGACCCCAAGCCAAGCCCCACAGACAGAGTGCCAACTGTAAATAGATTATACTGCATTTGCCTGGGTATTAAGATTCCCAGGAGAGTTATTTGGACTCAGTTTTGATACTGGACACGAAGGGACAGGAATAAAAGATAACACCAAACTTTTTGAAATAAGCTATTATAAACTTTATACGGCCAGTTGAAGGATATACGGCCAACTAAACAGATGTGGAGGAGTGTAGTAAAAAGTTAAACTTAGTAGATTATACAAAGCTAGCCCATTGTTTAAGCATAATGTTCTTCCATTTTTGCCTACATTAAACAATTAACAAAAGAACATGGTGAGAGAGACTAGGCTAAGCATCTAATGTACATAAATTATTTTTGAGGGATACATACTATTATCATTGGCATTTTTGGCCTGTGTTATTTCACACTTTATGTCTTGTGGAATGATGATCACTTTAAACAGATGTTTCAGTGTTTCAGTTCAGTTTCATTTGCATTTCATGCTTTTATGCTGATGATGCTTTCATAAATACTTTTATTTTTCTATTCATAAAGTCAAGAGGTTGTGATTCATATGCATTAAACTTTAGCAAGACAGTGAATTCTCATTGCGCCTTTCTTTCATAGAACTTTATGGATTTTGAATGGACATGTATGTGAGCTGCATCAAGGTTGTGATGTGGGAACATTTTTGTGTTCTGTTTTGTAAGAGCTTTTGCTATTGGGTTAGTCCCTTCGTTGGCCTCCACCGGCCGCCAGCAGTTTACCAGCCCTCCACCTCCTTTTTGACGGTGTGTTGGAAACAGCCGTGTCATCTCAAGGGAGATAGCTGCTCTGACGGTAGAGCTGGCAAAGCTGCGGGCAAAGGATGCCTTTTTCCTGCGTCCCTCTATTGTGGTTAATTCTCACGCCAGGAAAGACGGGTGGAATGAGATCATTCTTGACCTGTCTCAAATAAATTATGAACATTATGTAGAGACACATTATGAACATTATTGTGAGAAATGCGTGTTTTCCACGTTCTCCAAATGCATGGAGAAAGTGTTACAACCATTATGCAGAAAAGGGATCAAAGTTCCTTTTATTTGGATGATTTAATCATTATGGCTCCTTACCAGGAGAGGTCTACGCTCAAGTTTCTTGGAGGATTGCAGGAGTTTTGCAGTTATTAATTGTTATATTTATTTTTTGTCACCATGAAACACTTTCACAATCTGAAAGGGCCTTATGATCAGTAGTAGGCCTACTCATGATGGTGACAGGGTTTTCTCATCAAATTAATGTCTGTATTGATTCGCTAACCTTGTTCAGTGGGAATAGGGAGATAAATTAATCTACCGTATGTTCTGCTTGTGTACCTTGTGTCACAGGTGGCATTGACTACATCGGCTTCGCCCTTAACCCAATAGCAAAAGCTCTTAGAGGGCGAAGCCTATACGAAATAGAGCAATAGTTACATATTATTAATTATTATTATTATTATTGCTGACTTTTAAAACAAAGAAAACAAGTTACGTATTGTAACTCCAGATTCTATAGAGAGTATAGGCACAGACCTCTTAACCCAATAGCCATAGCTCTTAGAGGGTGAAGCCTATACTTATATAATCTGGAGTTACAATATGTAACTCGTTTTCTTTGTTTTAAAATACTACCATAGCCATTAATCAAATAGTTGTATTCTGTTTAACCAGGGCTGGGATTTAGCTCCCCATCCATAGCACCACAGTTTGTGCACAAAGAAAAAAGAAAAACAAATATTTTTTCAAATATATAATATTCAGTAACTACATTCACAAAGTTTTCATAACTATTTACAGTACACTACTTTTCATTTTTATTTCCGTTCATGTGAAGCACAAAACATGTCCCCCATTACAACAAGCAGCTAAACATTTGTGATTTATGGTTAGCCAAACTCCTGTTTATGCTAATGGTGTATGGTTAATGGGGCACACTAAACAGTGTCTGTTATCAAGTAATCACAATTTGTTCACTTTACACTTACCGGGATTGAGGGGTCTGGATTTCTCCAACAAACAGAGGGTGAAATGTGTTTAAGGCTGTGAAGTGTCACATGGTAGAGTGAACAATGGGGTAATGGTTGTTATGGCAGCACTCCATTTACATATTAAGAAGTCTAAACATGATCATCTTTTGCTGTAAATCAGGGCGTGCTTGACGAGGGGCTGAAATTGAATGGCATTCTTTTAGATGATGCATTAACTGCATCTCAAGGAAAAATGAAAATTGACAGAAGCTTGCGCCACCCGCCATGCCGCCTGCCATGACAGATATGAGCTAATCATCATCCAAGCACAATCTTTTACACGCAATTACTTTAAGTGCTGAGTGTGTCATGGCTAATTATTTATTTAAATAACACATGCTCACATAGCAGCACAGTATGGTTTTTTTGTAGTTTATAATTATCCGGGGTTGTTTCAGTTCAGGTCTGGAAAAAATGCGCACAAGTTAAAGGGCTAACAAACTGGCTAAACGTTTCCTGGCTTTGGCAATGTTGTCCCCATGCCTAGCTTTATTAGCTCTTTTCTACATTAGCCCTATTCTACATCTGTTTATGCTGGGCTTTTAGTAAATTACAAATTGAGATTGATGTTGGTGAGGTAGATAGATACATTGAAAAACACAAGCCACACAAGCCAATCACTAAATTACTCCCAGATTCAATTAAATATAACAAATTGATTATATCAAACACTTTAAAGTGTTCATATTATGCTTTTTGGCTTTTTCCCTTACCTTTATTGTGTTAAATATCTTTCTGTGCACAGTATAGGTTTATGAAGTGAAAAAGCCCAAAGTCCACCGTTTTCCAGAGAAAACACTGTTCACAAACTGCTCCCGAACAGCTCTATTGTAGTCCAGCTTTTACTTCCGTGACAAACGTGTCAATTTGTAACACAGGTTATAATGCTCGCCTTGCTGCTAGCGTGGCACGCCCTCAAACTCTGCTTCTGACTGGCTTGTAGTGCTGACCTACGGGGGTACTGCGCATGTGCGACTCCCAGCAAAGATGGAACAGAAGTGAGATGCTTCACTCGGTAGCTAAAACAGAGAGCTTAACACACAGTGTGAAAAAAAGGAGCTGCAACAATGTGTAGTAAGACACAAATATGGTGTTCCCCACATTATCACCCACACTCCACTATAAGAATCATAATTGTGCAAGTTTTTTTTTCTGTCCGAACTTGGGCAACAAAAGCATCAAGTATGGTAAAAAAATAAATGAAAAGACCAATGTGAGTGTGTGATGGCTTTTAGTGTTCTATGATAGTTGGATGGTTGGAATGTTGTTTAAAAACAAATATTTACAATATCTTTATGTTAATTAAGATATAAACATATATAAGACTTCCCCAGATACTGTAAAGATCTTGTAAGGTTATGTTACGACCACCACTTGTTATTAGTTCAGCTTCTGAGAAATCATGTTTTGTCTGTCAGTTTGGCATGGCTAACATGTCTAAATACGGCAATATCCATGATCCTCAGCAGCAATTGGTATGGAGAAGAAGTTTTGCAAAGAGGGTCTGCCTAGTCCACACAGCATTCCAGGATGGGAGAAAACATGCTCTGATTTATTAGCAATATCTTTAAACCAATCACAATCATCTTGGGCGGCACTAAGCACCAGTTGATGAAATGGTGCCCCTGCACGATAGTCTTGGGAAGGACCTTGTTTTGGTGGAAGGAGTACGTTCAAAAGTTGTTTTAGTCGTGCAACATAAAACTCAGATTGGACAGACAGTCCAGCTAGCTGGATTTACCCTGCCGAGATCTGAGGAGCAGTTAACCATAG